>CM052809.1:109780872-109839973 GCA_028533885.1 Nasua narica
ACCCAGCTTCTGCTGAGCAATTTGGATTGGAAAAGTCTTCCATTAGAGTGACCATGACAAACATTTTCTTTAGAAACAGGTTTAGATTTTCTGAGCCTGATACATTATTTATAGCATAATGGCATCCAGAAGAAAATTCTAGCAGATGATTAAAGTGAGACAATTTGTCTTAACTGTTTCTTCTGTAATCTGATTTTGGTAGCCCTCTGCTTTGCCAGAGGAAGTAGGGGTACCCCTGTGAGTCTGTATTTGCATGGCCCTAAGCATAAGTGCAGTTTGCCTCGGGTGATCCCCTCCCACCCTATCTTAAAAAACAAACAAACAAAAACAAAACAAAACAAAACAAAAAACCCTCAAACTAGCCTACCCTGTTTGTATTTTGGAAAAAGAAATGTAGTTTTAACTTCTCTATGTCAGTAAGTTTGCCAAAGGTCACTCTCACTCTGGATTCCTACTCAGGTTGAAAGAGAAAGTCTACTGATCACAGAATTTCTTGCCATCTAAGCTGGAGACTCATAGGTTGGGTTTCCCAAGAAATACACTCTGAGATGCTGATATGCAGAAGTTTTGTTCTGGGGCTCCCTGGGAATCCATGCCAATGGGAGGGTGAAGGAAATAGGATCAGGCAGAGGGAGAAGCTAGGCTGTTCTCAACAAAGACTTCAGCCGAGCCCACAGAAGCTCTAGAGTTGGGATGAACCTTCCGAATTGTCCCACTTTGAGGCAAGTACCTCTATATACTCTTCCCCAAGATCAGTCATTGGATTCAAGTTGTCCCCAGAGAGGGTGTGTCACCTTGAGTGAGGTAGCTTTCTTTGCCTGAGGGCAGTTCTTGGGCAGAAACTGAGCTGAGAGCTGACAGCCAACAACACTCAGAGCATCTGGGAGAAGGAGCACTCTCAGTCTGGAAGGGGGGATCTGAGTACTCGTCACAGCAGTCACCGTACATTTATACACAGAGTAACTTTTTTCAGTCCCTTGCCTTAAAGTAACCTAAAACTAGGAAAAATGAAAAAATTAAGCTAACATTTATTCATTGTCTACTCTGTACTGAGCACTTTAAGCATTAAGACTGAAAATGGTATAGCAGCTAACATATATGGAATTCTTATCTCTCATGTATTATGTTAAATTTGATATGCATGTTATTCCACTTAATCTTCACATTTGTTTCCTTTTTTTATTTTGTTTTATGAGCGAGGAACCTAAAGCTAGAAAAGATTAAGTGATTCGCCTAAAGTAACACAAGTATAAGTGAGAGTGCAGGGTGTGAATCAGAGCCTGCTCCAAAGTCTTCACTCTTCACTTCCATGCTGTAGCACCTACCCCATATTGTGTTGTTGAATCTTATTCCTGCAAAAACACTATGAGGCATGTACCATTATGATCCTCAGTTGACAATGAAGAAACTTCACATTGAGGAGGTTACATAACCTTTCTTGAGGTCACACTTGATTAGTAAATCCAATAGGGCTCCGCCTGATTCTAAAGCTTTTGTTTTTCTACTGCCCCTGTATCGATTGTAGGCAGTCCATTAAAACTCGATAAATACTCACTTAACTTATGAGTCCTTAGAGAGTAGTTTTTATTTAGCCTCATGAATTTATAAGAGTCCATGGAATGTTTCCATTGGAATTAGAGTGTATGTCAAGAAAGAGGCCAAAAGAAGCTTCATGGACGTCTCCATTTGTTTATATGCAAGGCTATTCGAGGCAATTATGCAATTTCTATTTGTAGCAGTTAAGGTAATTCCAGAATTAGTTCTATATTTAAGGCAATGATCATGTCCAGTCCATCCCTGTATCTCTCCCAACAACTGTCACATAAGTACTCTGTAAGCATTTATGGATGGTAGGAGGGAATCTGAAGGTGATGGAGATCAGTGGTTCCCAGGATTTGACCTTGAAGGACCTTTTACCACATCCCCTTACAGAGCCCATCTCCTTTTAGTAAATGTATATTTGATAAGTAATAACTTATCTCCCCATTGTTAAAATAAATTGCATACAGAATTCCACTAGAATTTCCAATAAACGATAGGTACTCAATACTGAAACTAAATTGATAAAATGATCCTGCCAGCAGTAAAGAAAAGGGGCAGTTAACTTGTGCCACCACAGTTCATGAGTGACTGATTTCTGTCGAGGCTTACGTTACAAACTCTGATATCCCTAGTCTAGGACCCCCCTGAAGTCTAGAATCCTTGATCAATCCGAGGGATCAACCTGGAGAGTCCTTGAGATGCACGTTCCAAGCAAAAACAGAAACGTCAAATTTACTTTCAGCGCAAATTCAACTTCAGCCCTTTCTTAGCAAACGGAAATCTTTCCAAAGAGCAAAAAGGCAGGGCAGATGCCCGCAGATAGAAAACTATACTGAATAAAGCAAATGGTTTCTCAACTCCGAGTACCGCACTCCCCGAACATTGCTCTGAGTGAGGGGCTACTCGGGTGCAGGAACAGACTGAAGTAAGAACACGTAACCTCACACAGAACGTTCATCGTCTCGAGACTCTACCCTTGAAGGAAAACCCATCGTGTGCCTCCTGGCAATCTCAGTCTCAATATACGTCTTTGTGTTTAGAACGTGCAGTGCTTTCTTGCTTGCTTGCTTGCTCCCTTAGAAAATTCGCAGACAAGAGAGTCCCCGCTCAGCGGGAGGCTGACCGCTCACCTTGAGGGCTCCTGGCGGGGTTGTGGCTTTATGCTGGAACATTGGCTGGGAGCAAATGATGAGCCTTTTAGTGCATTTTAGGAACTCTAAACACCATTCTTCTTGTAGTGGCTATGATCTTATTTTAATTGAAAATGGATTTTTAACGGATTTCTTCCGCACCGCAGTAAAAAAGGCTCCCGTTGCTGGCATCAAAGGAAACAAATGGCGTCCTTTGCTTAGATTTGACTGCATTGCTCTTTGCTAAACAAACACCGAAATAAACTAAACAACCTGCTGGGCATGGGAAGGAGAGGAAATAGCTTTCGTGTATTCCTGAGGACTGAGAATGTGTCCCTTTGAAAACTTAAAGCAGCAGAGGGTGACGAGGAAGTTTGGTCAGACTCCTGTGCAAGATGCTTCTTGGGACCCAGCGGCTCTTGTGTCCCTTTTCCTGCGGCGCCCAGAAAGTGTCTGCCTTCGTGGTTGTGCCCAGTGGCTTAGAAACAACCCCGGACCTTACATTTGAATAGCACCCTCATCCATATCATCACTTTGTGTGTGTGTGGGGGGGGGGTGTCTACTTCCCCGTGCTATTATTCCTAATTAGGGAAAATGGGGACGCAGAGGGTTTGCACAGTTCGTGCAAGATTATATATAAAACACATTCTTATAGTCGGAACCAGAGCTGAAGTTTCTTTTTTAACACCAATCCAGTTTGCATGTTTTCTTGTTACTTGTTTGTTCATTCGTGTGTTTTTAATAAATCCCTTTCCCCTCCTAGACCGCGTGGACCAGGAGAGCAAGGGCTGTGTCTGGTGCCGAGTTCCACCGTGTCCTCAGCACACAGAATAAGATTCAGCTCAGGAGAGGTGCTTTATAAATATTTGTTGAACATATGTCTTTATCAAGCTACAAATGGAGTTTAAGCAGAGGATCTGGGAAAATCAAGGAGAGAGGGATTTCTTCCTTTCACTGACACAGAGGGAAAAGTGCAGACCAGCTATGTGTGTAGTCATGCCTTTAATTATTTTCTGTTTTATACCCAATAGTTGCAGTAATTTTGTTCCGAAGGTGTATAGTGCAGCTCATAGGAAGATGTGGGAAGGCTTTAGTCTCCTATTTAGGAAAGCTCAGACCCTCTAAAATCTCTTGAGTAGTTTGTGAGAGCGTTTGTTTCACAGATAATTCATATGACTTCCTTCTTCCTCTACGCTCAATTTTAGGGGAAAAAGATTTTTTCAAAAATGAGCTATTTTCATCAGACGTAAATCAGATACGCTGCTTCCTGTGCAGAAACAGGTTTAGCACAAAACGATAAGCCTTGTGTTTTCAGAAGTTATGAGTTATGCGGTAACCCGTCTGTCCGCCTGAGGGTATTTTGAAGCTCCTTCCAGGGTTTAGACCCATAGATGTCAGGCCTTGCCTTTTATCACCGTATACTGTGGTAAATGAAATGCCAGCCTTTTCAGCAAGGGCTTCTTTGTATTTTGTCTTTCTCTTCCTTCCATTTTTCAAGTGAAATGCCTAAGTTTTCAGAAATGACCAGACTGACAGGAAATCATATTTTAAAATATGTCAGAATTGCTTTTAATTAGTTGGTCCTGGGTGACTCAGTCGCTCAGGGAGAGAAAGACCTGTGATCATAATTTTAAACTTTGCTGATCAACGAATATCCATTTCTCAGGAGCGGCTGCATCTGGAACAGGCAGTTACAAGGCTCTGACATTGTCATTTGTAATCTTTATCCCCAAGGGCGTCAGAGAGTTGTGTAAAAATTAACGAACTGAGTTTGGAGATTCTATTTCATTCAATGAAAGCAACATGTCATTGTCTAAATGAAATACATTCAATTAAATTCACTGAAAGATGCAGGTGTTTTATTATCATTCATTCGTAACTGCAAAAAAAATACAGTTCAGAGAAGTTAGAGAAGTAGCATAGATAAAATACATTTGTGGTGAAAGTATTATGTTTATACATACACACTTGGCTATGACTTGGACATGGATTCCTAATAAATTTAAATGTAATTAAATGATCATTATAATTAATAATTAAAACTAATCCAAAATTGATAGTAAATAATCTAATTAAGTGTAATTCTGGTAAACGTCATTCTTATGAAGATAAGGGTCACTGCTCTCATTATTATTACACAGACTCTCCTGACTTGCTATGTATAAGACAGGGAAAGCCATTTTGCAGATTGACTGGTCAAGTTAATTAAAAAAAAAAACAAAAAAACACCACCACTTTCATTTAACCAAAATAGCAGTGAATTCACAAACTAAAATCTTTGGTAGTAGCCACAGTGAGAAAAACTGGGCAGTCTTTTCACGAATTATGTTACTGTGCACATCTCTATCCTAAAAGTAACATAGAGGCACGTGGGTGGCTCAGTCAGTTGAGGTTGAACATCCGGCTCTTTTTTTTTAAAATATTTTATTTATTTATTTGACAGAGAGAGATCACAAGCAGGCAGAGAGGCAGGCAGAGAGAGAGGGGGAAGTAGGCTCCCTGCGAAGCAGAGAGCCCCATGCGGGGCTCAATCCCAGGACCCTGAGATCATGACCTGAGCCGAAGGCAGTGGCTTTAACTCGCTGAGCCACCCAGGCGCCCCCTGAACATTCGACACGTGATTTGGGCTCAGGTCATGATCTCATGGAGTGTGGATGGAGCCCCC
Organism: Nasua narica; assembly: GCA_028533885.1. Lineage (NCBI taxonomy): Eukaryota > Metazoa > Chordata > Mammalia > Carnivora > Procyonidae > Nasua > Nasua narica. The sequence goes on from CM052809.1 coordinate 109,786,210, forward strand.
AGGCAGGCTCCATGCTCAGTGGGGAGTGGCTTCTCTCCTTCCCACTCTCCCTCTGCCCCTCTGCACACACACACACTCTCTCTCTCTCTGTCAAATAATCTTTAAAAAATTTTTTCCAATACAATCTGTCTATTTACTCAGTAAATATTTATTGGATACTTAGTCTATGCCAGGCACTGTGCTAAGCACTGGGGATACAACAGTGGGAAAACAGACAGTCCTTGTCCTCAAAATGATGGCAGTCCAGCTGGGGACACAGATATTGATCACACATATAAATATAACGACAATTCTCAGTAGTGTTTTGAAGGAGCGACATTTAAACTATCGCCTGAAAGATGAGTGGCTTGGCCCATGAAGGGGCATAAAAGGTAAGATATTCTGGCCAAATAACAAGCAAACAACATTTACAAAGTTCCCTGAGCAAATAGGCTGGGCGAGGTGAGCAAAACTGAAGATGTGGCTAGAATTCAGTGAGGGGAAGAGTGACTAGATGACTAGAGACAAACCGGAGAAGCCACGGTGGGGGGGCGGGGAGGGGAGGATAGTTCAAGGCCCCTAAGGCTAGTGAAGGATTTTTACTTTTGTGCTAAGAGCACAGAGAAGTGATAAAAGCCTCCTAAGTAAAAGACAGACATGAATTAGTCAGTCAAGGTCAGCACACTGAGGGTAACTGAAGTCAGCACTTTCAACTCCTAAGTCTTTTCCTTTAAATCTTTTCAAAACCAGTTCTCAAAGCCAGCACATCAGAAGACCTCTGACTCCTCTGTCTTTCCCCTCCCATTGTTCCTTGGAGGGCAGTTTTCTGATTCCCTCAGGGGTGCCTGTTTCTCTCCTAAGAAACTGCAATCTGTTTGAAGATGCCTTTCCTGAGGAGAGCTCCACGGTCCAGAGAAGGGCTTGGAGGCTTCATGCACCAGACTCGGGGTGTGGAGCTGCCGGCTCTTCTACACCTTCATTTATTCAGCAGCTCTGATGGGAGAAGCAGATCAGATGTTCGCCGCAACTGTGTGCCTGGAAACAAAGCCCTTCCAAGAACATCTCCCTAAGAGCCTCATCACCAGTCTTGCCCTCATTCTTTCTTTGTTTGGATTTGTGAAACTTGGAAAGACATCTCACAGGCTGGGTGTTGCTCTCAGAATTTCCTGCTGCCTTTCTTCTTAGAGACTCTGAAGACCAGCGCAGGCTATCACTCAAAGGATGTTCAATACAGTCCCACTGGGAGAGAGGTGGACACTCGTCTCAGCACTTCACACACAGTACTTCGATCCTTGTTATTGTGCCCATTTTCTAGATGGTGAAACTGAGGCTTAGAGTGTTAACTTGCTTAAAATAAATACTGGAGCTGAGACTTGAGTAGAAACAGCTTGGCTCCAGATTTGACACTAGTGCTATGATTTTATCTATCTAGAAGTGATTCTCCTGGTTGTCAGAGTGGTCTTGTGAGTAAACAGTCTAAATCTATACTATAAATCTAGCATCTGATGAAGAAGGTTAAGAAAAAGTGTGGCATTTATAAGACAACCTTGCAGTGTCTGGATAGTCACATCTTTCTGTACGATAAATAAATACTAAAATATTAATACACAGATTCAAAGGAAGTTTAAGGATCTCTTCAGAATATATAACTTCACTATGAAATATTCCTTCAAAATATTAGTGAATGTTACTTAAATTTCTACCAGCAACTCTTTGGCTGAATGGTGGAAATAATATGAATGAATGAATGAATGAATGTTAGGATCTCATAGCAGTCTGAGAACAATCTGAGAACTTTCAAAGGGAAACAATATGTTCTCAATTTGTATGTGACACGAATACAAGTTTCAGTGTCATTAGATGACAGACTTTGTATGAAATTAATAGATTCTTTCTCACATGGGAAAATCAAACAACTCTTCTTTAACTGGACAAAATTAATGAAAAATATTTGGGTGCATACAGAGTGAAATTCAGACTCCACAGGCTGTCAACGGAGGTTCTTAATAATATGGCCAAACACCTCCCTGTTCCTCCCTTGCAGGTATGCAATGCAGGTGTCCCCCTACTGTCCCCACACCTCGATGGCCCCTACTCACTGGTCACCTTGTCTTTCTTAATCATGCCATCTTTCATGCCCATATGCTTCTTCTTAAACCACTTTATTTTGGTCTGATTGACATATAGAAAGCGGTGCATATTAATGTGTACAAGTTGATGGGTTCAGGGATAAATAAATACCCATGAAAACATCACCATCAAGACCACAAACACATCCATTGCCTCCCAGAGTTTGCTTCTGCCCCCTTTGTTATTGTTATTACTTTTGTATGTGTGTGTAGTAAAGAACACCTAACGTAGAGCCTACCCTCTTAGCAAACCTTAGTATACAGTACAGAAGGAGGACATTATGCTGAGCGAAATAAGCCAGACAGGGAAAGACAAGTAATAGATCGTCTCACTTATATATGGAAATGAAAATAGTCAAACTCATAGAATCAGAGGATAGAATAGTGGTTGTTAGGAGCTGGGGAGAAGGTAGAGGGATGGGAAGAGTGACGGTTCAATGGTACAAAACTTCAGTTATGCAGGATAAGTAAATTCTAGAGACCTACTGGACAGCCCCTATACTTTTGCATATACTGTTCCCTTTTCTTAAATGCCTTCCTTCTTTATCTGATGAGTCATGATCAAGTTCAGATGTCACGGGTTTTTTGATATAGTCCTTAAATTCCTCCTAAATTTCTCCTAAGTGACATAAATTATTTCATCTCACATGCTCCCATAGATTCTTATGCCCATGACCGTCGTACCATATTGTGTTATTACAGTTGGTTCACAGCCATTCTGCTTGATAGACTTTGTGATACCTGAGACCAAGATCTCTAGTTCAGCATCTAAATTCAACAAATGTGTTCTTTTCCTTTTGGGTTTCAGGGATTATGGTGGGTGCGGGGGATATATTGGTGACTGTAATATGATTTTTGTTCTTGGAAAAGTGTGCAGGCATTGACAGAAATAGGCATGGAAATGGAGCAATTCAACGTTGTGTGCAATTCACAGTCATAGAACTATGCTTCAGGAGTATAAAGCATGAGGAAGAGAAAGGCTTCTTTACCCAGACCTGGATGGGAGGGATCGAGATAATGGCGAGCCAAACCTTGGTGGACAAGTAGAATTTAGTCAGACCAAGGAAAGTACTGAAGAAGGAATGGTGTTTCATAGAAAGGGAAGGCCTGAAAAAATACTGAGGTATGAAACCGCAGAGTGTGGTTAGAGCAAAATACAAGTCTCTCAGTATTGCTGGAGAACAAATTAGCATGTAATTAGCATGTAGGAAGTAGTAACAAATGAGGCCAAGGAGGGATCTCTGTGATAGATGGTGAGAGGGAGGTAGGGACAGATTCATCTATACTCCTGAAGAGCTAGGTGTATCTTACAGGGGAGAGAAGATTCTGTGGTTGTGTTTGTAGAGGAATAAAGCACTCAGATGAAAAAGTGACTTGACTGTCCTGACTACAGCATAGAAAAAGCACAAAAAGGAGTGTGTGAGTAAGGCTATAGGAACATTTCTCCAAGAGAGAAGACAGTTTGAACTCCAGGGTGGCTCTAGGGAGACTCAATTACAACACCATCCTCCACAGGTGTGCAATACATCTTTATTGGATGAATGAATGAATGATTTAAAAAGCTAAAGCTTAACTAGTTGATACCATGGAAATTGTTACATCAAGACAATATTTTATCACCACAAGAGTATGTTTTTTAATTCATTCTATTGAAGACTAAATGTAATCAAAACTTGGCAATTAGCTATAAAGTTGCTTTGTCAATATCAATATGGCACCCAGAGTGGCAAAATTTGGTTCCTGGGAGAGCAAATAAAAAAACTTATTCTTCTTCTGTATAAATGCAGCTATGTAAATGGTATATCAGCAGAAACACAGTCTATCTGTGGTATATCATGCAGCAGGAGGAAGAGAAGAAAAAAAATATTTTTAAAGGTTCCATGGGGGGACAGTAATGAAAATGGGTTAAGAAATGGATTTCTGAAAAATTATTATAACTTCAGTAGCATCAGTTGGTTTTAATCCAGGACATTGACTCTTCTTGTTCAACATAATTCTACTTAAGACCATCTGAGTATTCGAGATTCAACTTGGCAATATTGCTTGTTTTGTCTTTGGTATCATACTGACTTTAAGAAAATATATCTGAACAGAAAAATAGAAATATTCCCACGACTCAGAGAAATGGCATTTTAAATGTAAAACTGATTTTTCACCTGAGGCTCACAAGCCATTCCAAAATGATGTCTCGTCGATCCTCAGAGCAATCTATTTTATAGGGAAAGAGAGCAGAGCACTCTTAAGTTCTCCTAACATTGCCCTACAGGGGTGATAATTAGTGGCTCTAAATTCAGGCCCAGGACTTTCAAGCTCAGAGCAGCAGAAGACATCTGTTTCTGAGCTGTTTCTGGGGTGGCCGCAGTTCTGAGATGGGAATTGGTTGTTCCTGGAGCCTCCGGTGACCTGGTACCTCAAGGGCATCTGGTGAACCAACTGCTCATTAAGGTCAATGCAGAGTCTGCACTGGCCTCAGTATCATCCTATCCATGCCACCGCCCACCTCCCACCCTTTCTTCCCAGGAAATGACCGCTTCTGATGCTTTGTCCACAGAGGGTCTCCCTTTTCTAGAATGCCAAGGTGATACTGCATTCCTGACACAGAGTTATCATCTGCTCCAGCAAGTCCAGTAGAAAAAATAAGGGCATACAAACCTGCGTGGCTGCACACACATTGCTGCTGCATCTGTCTTTCTAATGAACTTGAACACACTTGCATCTGTGCTGAGGGATCCAGATTTTTCATTGTGAGGTAGAATTATCTTCTGAAACTGGTGCTGTGAAGACCAAATCTCTCCACCTGCCAGTCTGTTCTCTGAAGTCACTGGGCACTTTAGATCCATGTTATGCTCTTTTAGAAGCAAGTGAATCCTCCTCTATCTGTGTAGAATGGGAAAATGTATATGCTGAAAAACGTGGACCAGCATTTTTAAGGGATGACCCACCAGATTAATGTAGTCCAAGGCAGCTGAGCCAGTTTTGCCTGGATGGCTTGAGTTTGCTTAGACCAGATTTGCTTTCTGAGATCTGGAGAAAGGCACATGTTGTCACCCACACTTCAGCTTCACAAACCAAAAGGGGCATGGCTTCATTTCTGTGCTGATTTTCGTGATAATTACACGCTCTGGATTTTCCTTCACCTTCTGTGCCTATTTCTATTTTTCTTTTCTTGAATCAAGTTTCCCACCCAACCCTTACTTGCTGCTGAACTTCACATTTTCTCTTTTCCTTCTATCAAAGCAGGTAATCTTTTCCACTCTTACAGCTCTGACTATGCTATGTGATGCCTCTTGACAGCTCTGTGTCCTGAATATCAGATCTGTACTTACCTACCGAGACCTCAATTCATGTGTCCCAAAGTCACCTCAAAGTCAATGTCTCAGACCAAACTTAGCACATCCACTGGAAAGCCTTCCTTCCTGTCTTTCCAAGATTAGCGAATGATGTCCATCTGCCAGAATACAGCTATCAGCCTAGACATCCATCCATGGCCTCTTTCTCCTTCTCCCTCTCCATCCCACCCACACGAGCCAAGCATCATTTTATCTCCTCAGTTCCTTTCAAATATCTCTATTGCTGCTGGTACAACGTAAGCTACCACTGTCTCTGGTCTGGGTCACTTTGACAGTTCCCTAATTTTTACTCCTGCCCCTACTACAGTTCTGTCCCATTCATCAGCTCTCTCTAAATCACAAATCTAAGCATAGCATTTCCCTAGTTAACTGCTGACAGTTCTATACTTTGGAAGCCCTCATTCACCTGTTCTTATCTCTTATCTCTCCAATTTAAGACTTCCTTAAATTTTATGACGTAGCTACTCAGATTCCTACCCACCACCTCATTCTCTCCCTGTCTTCCCCTCTCTCCTTCCTTCTCCATCTCACCCAAGCTTTCAAAGTCCACATCAATTTCCTCACACTTTCTTTGTTGTCACACTGTCAGCTCTTGGGGCTGCTTGTTCCTCCATTTCCCATGTCAACCTCCCTTCCTGACACTTGGAGGCAGAGTAGATGTCGCCTCCTCGTGCTTCAGAGGACACTGCACAGCAGGATGAACATCACCTGTGTCTCCCTGACCACATGCCCCTGCTACTAGGCACACACCGTCCTGTCAAGAGTGAAGAAATGGCATTTCTTACACTTAAAATGCGCTTCCTCATCCTCCATCACCCATTCGCGCCTTGACTCGGCTCATCTTCCTGATCTTCAACCTTCAGGGAGCAGGCTTCCGGAAAGTTTTCCCTGACTTTTCAAGCCAAACTCAGTGACTCTCCTTAATGCTTTCATGGTAATGAGTCAGCTTTTTTTTTTTTTAGATGTATTTATTTATCTTAGAGAGTGAGCACAAGCGGGAGGCAGAGGGAGAGGGAGACAGAGAATCTCAAGCAGGCTCCATACTCAGCTCGGAGCCCAACATGGAGCTCGATCTCATGACCTCAGGATCATGACTTGAGCTGAAACCAAGAGTCAGATGCTTACCCAACTGAGCCACATAGGATCCCCTGTAATGAGTCATGTTTTATGATGGAGGTCAGGTAGTACTACTCTTCCCCACAAGATGTTCCAAAGCCTCCCCATTTCACTCAGAGTAACCCTCAAAGCCCTTAAAATGGCTTACAGTGCCCTGCAGGATCTGCCCTCTTCCTTCATCTTTTACTACTTATCCCCTTCCTTTTTCCAAGTAGGCATGCTGCCCCCGTAGGGCCAAGGTGGTAACTGAAATGCTTTCCCTAGAGAGTCACATGCCTGGCTCCCTTGACTCCTTTAACTTTTGCACAAATGTCCCCTTATCAATGAGGCCTACTAACCCACCTTATTTTAAGTTGTCATCTACACCACCCCTGTCTACCTGCACACTCCTAATCCTTTTTGTCCCCATTTTTATAGCACTTAATCCCTCCTATCAAATGATATCATTTATTTATGATAATTATTTTGTATTTGTCCCTTTTTGTCCTGATTGTATTATGTTAAAATGTTTTCTTTATCCACTTACCCACCACCAAATCACACACTCTTTGGATACAGGGGCTTTTGCTGTTGTGTCTATTTACAGTATCTAGCACATTTCCCCAAAATAGCCAGCTTGTAACAAATGTTTGTTAAGTGCATGTATTCATCTCTGATCTCGACATCCCAAAGCTTTGCAGGGTTGGCGGTCACAGCATGCCAAACTAGAATGTGAGCGCAAGAGTGTCATTTTCTTAGTGGAAAAGCAGGACTATAAACTCTCACACATCTGAGACCTCCAAAGGTGAAAAGTCCAATATGGGCCACTACGGTGAATGTTTCTCCTGCGGAGTCCCTTCAGAGGTTAAAGATTTACCATTGTCCATTTGGCTTTTTTCCCTACTCTTGTGTCTATGATTGGGGCATTTATTTTGATGAGTTAGAAAACCAAAGGAAAGCCTGGGTATCATAAGCTTGAAAAACAGTATCTTGCCTTCCGTGACTTCTCTTTTTCTTTCCTTTCTCAGAGCTCTTCCTGCCATGATGCAGTGGGTCCGCACTCAGAAGCCAGGAGAGAGTGGCATCAATATTGTCACTGCTGATTTTGTAGAACTTGGTGATTTCATCAGCACCGTCATAAAGCTCAACTATGTCTTTGATGAGGGAGAAGCCAACACTTGATAGTACCGTTTGGAGCATCCACGAGTAAGAGAAGACTCATTGTATTAGGCATATTATCTATAAACACTCTGATCTTCCTATTCCACTGGGTCTCTGACGGGATTAGGCTGGTAGTGGGTGGGAAAAGGGGGAAACCATTTCTTCAGTGATTATTATCATACTGCATTACTATAAATATTTCATTTCCCATTTGATGAGCAAAATCTGCTTCTAGTGTTAGGGATAAAAAAAGACCAGTGAATTTTGTTTTCCAGAATTAGTCTTTGCAACGTATAACTCATGAGTGTTTACTTGATTGTGTTTCTGATTTCAACCTAGGGCTCCTACACTGATTCCTCTAACTGAACCTTTCCACTCCCTCTCTCGCTCGCTCTTTTTAATCAGATGCTGTATGGGACTCAAAACAATTGAATGCCCAACATAATGTGTATTACATTGTTGTACTGAAATTTGCTTTTGTGAGACTCGGTATATTATAATATCCTGTAGTCATCTGCAATTGGTCAATCATTGCTAACTTTTGACATAGAAAATATGCATCAAGTCAGTTTCCCTGCATCAGTAATATTGGAGGACATAATCAGTAATTTTTGTGTTATATGAAAATAACAGTGTTTCAGAGTCTTTCTATTTAAGGCAGCTATCAATATAGTGTAAAAACTTTTTTGGAAGAACAATTAGTGCCAACTCTGTAGTGAAAGATGAGGGAGGGGGAAGAGATAGATGCCATTTTAATTCAGGAATTTCTTAAATAATATTCCCCTGCAAATGCTCAATAAATGAAAATTTATGACAAATGTGTTAAAATTGGGAAACTCCAAAAAGAGCTCTTACAAAAATCTCCCCTAACAATTCTCTTGATTAAAAAAAAAAAAAAGGTAGAAAAGAAAGAAGAAATAAGTAAAAGATTGTGCACGCTTTTCTACGAAATTGGAATCTCCAAGCATGTAATTCTAAATCCCAGATTTTGAGAAACATATTTTTTAGAAGTTTTGATTCAAATTTTTACTTGAAGTTGAGGAAAGAGGAAAGGTGGCAGAAAGAACTAGAGCAATTTTTGAAACTATGTCCATAAAATCTCAAAGATCCATGAAATGTCTTTAGGAGATTCTTAAATACACGTGATCTGGGCAGCTGCACTGAAAATTAACACTGACCCATCATTTCTGGGTTCTGTTCTACCCCAGGATTGAGACTAGGGCAGAAGAAAAAGTTTTGCAGAAGAAAAAGTTTTACAGAACCTCTCAATGTCCCAACATTGGATAATCTGGGTCTATGGGCAAAAAAATGATAATAGGACTTTGAGCCTCGCTTCCTTCATGGTGTCTTTGTGATATTCGACAACTCTAAGATAATTTTAAAAGAGCAAATTAACCCTTGACTATGTGCCTCACAGGAATATTGTGAGGCACTTCCCAAAAATGTATAAATTGCTGACATTCTTATAGTTGTGAATTATTTTATCTTCATGTTTAGAAATACTTGCACCTCAGTAGTTCCCTGGGAAAGTGCGGTCCATGCAAAGTAGAACTATAGCAAAACAAAAGCCTGCCCTCGGTTTTTAATTAATTTAGTTTTATTTTTTTTCTATTATTGATTTAAACACAGGACATGTGGTTTAATCTCTTAGACCTAGACAAGGGGGTTGATTATGGCAAGATTATGAATAATCAAGAGCTGGTTATGAGATTATAAACACTGATTATTAAAAAATAGTATTTATTAGCAGCTGCAGGGTAGCAAGAGAAATTGTTTATACTGAAGAGAGTATTTATGTAGAGTGTGTAGATCTGCTCAGTAGACCTGGTGGTATGCCTATCTCCAGAACAGTTCCACATTCCAGTTGTGTGTCTATGTCTTGCTTCGCATAGTACACAACGTCCACCCACTCCTGCCGGTGGGCAGAGACGAATGCACACAGACACACACAGACATGGGCAGACACAACCACAGCTCTTCTTTTCAAGCAAAAACATTGAGAATATTAAATAATTTAATTTTGAGACTGAAACCCTTAACAAGACCTTTGAAAGTAAAGTGGCTGACCATATTCAAATATTTTTGTAAAAATATTCTAGCTTGGGACTTGATTAGTTACAAATACAGTTTTCTTTCCACCTTCCCTCCCCTTGCAGTTTGTCTTTGTAGCTCTTTCACCTGCTCTTAATGTGCAATTGAACATGAATCATTTTTAAAGGACTATGGATTATTGAAATTTTCATCCGGTGTATTTGTTTTGTGAGCAAATTTTCTCTCCGACAGTTCATTTTTCATCCCTCAGGAAGCTCTTTAGCCAAACACACTTGCAATGACACAAGGATTTAACAGAAATACGACAGAAAGCAAATCTCTCAACCTATTAATGAAGAATGAATCAAATATAGAGGTAACTATGTTGTATTTCTTGAACTTAGATGCTTTCTTATAATGTTTCCTTAGAATTAGCTTTGTCATATTTGTCATTTGGGTGCTGGAGAAAACAAACATGCTGAAGCTTTAGACTAATTGTGCAGTTTTTTAACTGGAGAAAGCTTTTTATTGCTATTAGTGATATGCACACAGAAACCTTGTTTGATAAAATGTACTTTCAAGTCAATGCCATGGTTTCCACGTGGACATATAGTCCCTATGTAGCAGGCACCAAGAGTAAATGGACTTGCCTTAATTTCTAAAGAAGGGAACAGGTAGAAGTGAACTATGGGTCCTCCAGCTAGAGGGAAAGTCACCAGGAGGGAGTCCTTGGAAAGGGGATGGAGAGAAGACACCTTTGGCTGTCTTCTGTCCATTGACCCTGCCCTGGAGCACACTTAGGGAGCAGGCTGTAGGCCTCAAATAAAAAGTGGGGGTGAGGACTAGTATTATGCAATCAGAGCTTACTCTCAGCCTATGCTCCTTTGTCTTAGTAAGGCATTGTCTTTCTAGAGAGCTAGGAGCACAAGGGCTACAAATAGATCCCAAGATAGTAGGAGATACATCTTGGTGCACTTTCTTTTCTTTTCTTTTTCTTTTCTTTTTTTTTTTTTTTGGCTTTTTCTTGAGAATTCATGTCACAATTCCCACAAGGCAAAAAACAGAAACAAAATCCAACTTTTACCCAATCTGCAGCAGGAAATCAAAGGAGTGGTTGTGATGAGGGAAAATATGCAAAGACTATCATTTTTGGGGGGAGGTTTGCTTTTCTGTCTGTAATTTTGAAGGACCAAAATGGTGAACACTCCTGCCATTATCATGTATGTCTCCCTTATTACTACACAATCGTATGAGTGCAGAGAATGAGGAGGCATCTTTTAAAAGCCTTAGGATATTTTATATGATGACCTCAATATTCACTTTCAGCCATACTGGGAAAACTCACTTTTCATCGAGGGCCACCTAACAGTGAATGTACTAGAGCATGAAGCCTTTGGCGTGTATGCACTTGTATGTATACACACATGCAGACACACACACACACACACACACACACAAGATGCACATCTTACACACACATCATTCAAGTTAAAACTGCACTCTCTAATCACTCAACTTGATTCTATTGCCATTTTAACTCTTAAAATTGATATTTACTACATTAATGGACATAAACATAATTCAGACATTTAAATGTTTAAGAGAAGGAAATCACGAGAAAACCAGTGAAAAATGAGACCATAATAAATAAGAAATGCTCTCAGTAATAGTCTAAATATATTGCCATTTATACTTCAAGATGGAGAATTGAAGATGGACTTGGATATAAATTACAAACAAACACTCATCTTTACTTAAAGCTGTTTTCAGTTCTTTGAGGTCCCGACATGTTTTAACCAGTTACTTGTTCAGGTTCTCCCTGTTAGCATTCCAGACTGGAAGTTAGAAGTCTCAGGAAATGCATGTTCTCGTGAGTTTCCAGTTCTATAGTTTCACAGATCCGATGACATAGTCTCCTAACCTTTGGTGACTCATAGAAATGAAAGCTCCATAGGTAGAGTGCTTGAGTTTCGAATTGCTAACAGAAAATAATGCACAGTGTCCCTCAGGATATGCTAAGCAAGGTTTTTAAAAGTATTTCATTTTACAGCACTTTAGTCTTTTCAACTAGATTTCAGTGGCACAATGGTGTAAATGCTATATTTGCCATAACTTCTTGGTGGCTCCTGTGTTACATACAGTTTTAAATAATGCTCTAAATTGTTTGTTTTCCCAATGACATCAATAAAATATTCTGTAGAATTTGTAAAATGTATTGATTGAGTCTGTTGAAAATTGTGCAGTTTTTATTTCATTTGTGATACTATTTCATAGGCATTAGTTCTAAATGTAATATTTGTATGAGTCAAAAGTATGTGCTTGTATGTGGTTTGCGTGTTAATATATTGTATCTTATTAAAAAATCAAACTTATCCTAAAGAAAAAGGGCACATTATGACCAGCCTTAATTCATTGCCATTTTTTGTTGTTGTAATTTGGGATTAAAATTTAAAGAGAAATTATGTTTTTTGTTTAAAATGGATTTTTTTTTTAATTGTATGAGGACTGTGATTGAGAAATTATCTGAGTTCCCCCAAACAAACAGTTAAGCTTCTGGAGCACCTGAAGCTTCTCCTCCAAAGTTTCCAGTGTCAATCATTTATTAACTTCATTATCGTGCAAAAACTTAGATTCATGTTTGTTTCCATCAGCAACAGAACCAGTGCACTTCAAAAGCTGTTCTTCCAAACATGGAACCACTGTGCTTGTGAGGATAAGTTTTCCATGGAAAATTGTTTCTTCAAGCCATTGCTCTTTTGAAGATTGGATCTTCTCAGTTCAGATGAACTGCCTAGGCTCTGTGAAAGTCACTAAGACCCATCCACATTAGGTGGTTCCAACATGGTTCCCTTCTCAAAACACAGGCATACAATATCCTTTTAAACCTTTGCTATCTGCCCACGTGTAGTCTAGCAATAGAAAATGCATGACTAATTCAAGGATCTGCATGAGTTGTCATACTCAAAGCAAAAATGTGGTAATCTTCCTTGAGCCTGAGATCTGGGTGTGGAATATTAATCAATCTTATTTTCTCTTCTTTTTCTATCCTCAATTATTTCTATTCCATATTTAGGCTTTCCCAATAGAACACAGGACACCCAGTGAAACTTAAATTTCAGATAAACAATATATTTTAGGATAAGAATTTCCAAAACATTTCATGAGACATACTAAAAACTTATACATTATTTATCTAAAGTTCAAATTTAACTGGATGTGTCCTGTATTTTTTTCCTCTGGCAACCTTATCCATCTTGCTTCTCTCTTTTTCAGTTGGGCTACCTATAAAGGGTGAGATCCTACCTCCTTCTAAACCCCTATGTTAATGTATCTCGTGGAACTCTATAGTCCTAATACCTTTCATGAAGGAAAATATTGGTCCATACCAAGTTCCACAAAGGACCAACTCAAATAGAGACAGCATAATCAATCAAGCAAGTGCCTCTATAAGATTAATGGCACCATATTCAACTTTCCCTTTACCATCCCGTTGCAAGATCCAGAGTCCTCCCCATTAATCCCTTAAGCAACATTTCACAACAAATGGACACCCCCAAATACACTACACTTCAAATATGTCCCTGGAAACTGGTAGCACCTTCCAATTCAATACCAGGACCTCTTTTAAAATTCAATTTCTTCTTTACTTTGAGAGGTAACAAATTAATTCATTACTCCCCTCATTTACGCCTACCACAAATTACTTTTATCAGTTTAGAACTGATCATCTGTGAAATTATAGAAAATTTGACATAGGAAAAAAAAAAACCTTTTGATTGCTGAAAAAAGAGAGGAAAAGAGTCTGGGATTTGGATACAGCCTTGTCAGTGCCTCCTCAGAAGACTGGGTTGGAGCTGGGAAGGGAATAGGATATGGACCCTGACAATGAACCAGTACCTGCCAGGGAGTACTTGCCAGCAAATTATAACAACCAGCATTTTTTTTTTTAAGGAATTGAAAACTCAAGACACCCCAGGGTAAGAACAATGAGTTCTAAGACCAGTTTCTAGAACAATTTGCAGAGAATAGAATTATGTTGGAATTCCTAAAATAGAGTTTTCGAAGACCGTTGTATTCAACAGTGAATCCTTGACCCGGTCTGAATGCGGATGGAGTTTTGGAACATATTTGGTACCTACCTCCTCTCCTGAAATTCCTATAACTGACAAGAAAATCCAAATTCTTTAACATTTTCATCTCATGGTCCCTGCTTGCACACCTTCGTATTGATTTGCTTCATTTCTAAAGGATGGGAGTTTGCAGAGCTGGTGACATTTCCTTCATTAGATACCAGAAATTCACCAGAGGGAGACAGATCTGTGCCTTCTCTTTTTAGGATCTGGTCATTGATACTTTAATAAATGTGGTGTAAAGAAAATACATGCCTACTACTGTTCTGTTTAGCAAATGTGAATTTTTTGGATAAGATCGTTGTTCTTAATGTAAAAAAAAAGTTTCTTTGTATACAGTGAAATGCCTAATAAAGTCCTGGTACCAGTTATCTTTATTTTTTTATTTCATATTCATCAGTGCTTCATTATAAGTCCAAAAGTAGATCTCTTAAATAGAACATGACTCAGAGATGAAAAAATATAATTATTTTTTAAAACTATGAATCATCATATAAGGATTTCCTCTGTGAAAGGATATATTCTCCACCAATAAGGCAAGCCACGAATACTTACATTACATCAGAGTCAGGTATCTCCAAAGTCTGATGCTCTTAGCTTCTGTATTACCGCAAAAGACTGTATCAATATAGCAATATTACATTATTTGGTGTTATTATTATAAAATGCCATCTTGAGATTAAAAGCTTAGGGTGAAGGAAATCTACTTTTATGGAACCTTCATTATGCCCAGTGCATGAAACACTGTTTCAAAAAGGGAATTGCCTTTGTATTTTACCAAATAAACCCTTTGTGCTGGGGTTAAGTCAGCCTCCAAACAAAACGCAAGCATTGTGATAGATTTTAAAGACAATCGAGCGAAACAAAACAAAACAAAACAAACACACATAAAAAAAACATGTGGTCCAAGATCATTTTGGGGGTTGAACTTGGATATAAGTCCCCCCAAAAGTTCCTCTTGTTATATACATTGGTGGGTTCATGACATCAGAGGATTTCTATTTATAAAGCTGTAATGATTTCTACGTCGGTGAAACAGCACATATCCGCAAATAATACTCCACATACCCATATTCGTCCTTAACATAATATTGCTATAGTTTATCAGAACCGTTATTCATTTAGTCAGTTATTCAGCACACATTTGCCAAATACCCACTGTATGTTAGGCTCCCCACTAAGCACTACAACACATCTTTAAAATGTTCCTTAGGAAAATAGATGAAGCACATCTTTGGTACTTTCTCAATGGAGTGCACCGTTGGCGTCACTGTGTCCCTTTAACAAACAAACAACAAACAAACATACATTTATTCTCAATGAACTTTTCAAAGTAATATCCCTGGATAGTAAAGGTGTTTGAACGTAGTTGTTCCTGAAAACCTGAGAAGAAAAGGACCACTTCTGCAGTAAGTCTCACTGGAACTCGGTTGGTCAGGGCCGTGCGTTAATGAAGAGTGGATTCCCCCTCTCTCCCTGCCACATTCCCTCAGTCCCTGTCGTCATGAGCAGAAGCGCTCTGTACAAGTCCAGCTGCGCCCTTCTCTCTGTGACTCTGAAACAGCAAAGGCAAAGGCTCCATCTCCTCTCCCTCCTCTCCTCACCTCCAGGACTTCAGATGGAACTGGTTCTTGCCAGGAGGGGCTGACTTCATAGAGTAAAGCAGATCCCATAAAGAAGTGTCTCTCAGGGAAAAAAAAAAAAAAGGAAATGTCTCTCAGGGTAAAAATGGTGATGCCTTCTAGATCAAGAGTGAAAACATCATCTGGAATTGGAGGAAATACTTCTTTTAAAGTAGAAAATGAGACTGTGCCTTCCTAATACTGCGATGGGCAGTTTCAGCATTGGCTCTCTCGGTGTGTGCTTTCCCATAATCCTTAGTCAGAAGCCGTAATAAAGGCTGCACTGGAATCAAGTTCAAGAAGCACAACTCAGTGTAACTAGGCACCTTCCACCGTATTCATCCTTCAGTTTAGCGGATAGAAGTATTTCTGGAACCATCTGGAGCTAGCTAGTCGGTAAAAGTGAACCACATTAAAAACCACATTGAATTCTAGAAAGTGGGATTTAATACCCTAAGTGACAGGGGAGGGAGGCGAAGAACGCCACTGCTGGCCATTCCTGAAGAACTCCTTGTCAGAGCCCTTACTCTCCCCTCACACTTTTTACCTCATAGAACTGTGTAAACTTGACCTCCTGGGATTTTACTGAAAAATAATTGAGAGAAAATCTTTTGCCTCAACACGAGTGCTCAGCTATTATTAAATTGTGCTCTTTCAATTTGATGGGCAAGTGTGTCTGCAGACTGGTGTTTATTTTGGCATGAGGAAAAGTCAGAAAATATTAGTATACAACCAATAATCCTTTTTCTCATTGGACTATAAGATGATGAATCTTTGACTTTAACTCTGATAGGAGGAGGCACATCTTAGCTATTTCTGTATTCCCAGGGCATGGCAGTTATTAAAACATGTTTGGAAACAATAAAATTAAATTGTGAGTAGATGTGACCCAGTCAAATGGTAGACAAGTGTTTGAGAAGGGCCTTGCACATGCTATGCTGTTTGGTGATGAGGAGGGTTCAGAAAAGGACAAGGCAGTATCCTCCACCTCTTGTATTCGCTAGAGAAATACTAACAATGTTGGAGGAATTTAGGGGAAAATATACCGCACAATGTTCACTCCAAGTGCAGAAAAACCCCATCTCTTTGCCATAGAGTCAACTCAGTTGTTGCAAAGAATATCCACCCAGGGGAACTGGCTTATGATGCATCTATTTAAAAAGAGCTGAGAAAAGGTGAGGGAGGGGACTACATTTTGTTTTTACATTTTGAATTTTGACAAAATCTCTTGCAGAATTTTCCATGCTTCTTCTGCTTGTAGATACAAGTGGGGTTGCATGGATACATTAAGTAGAATTCCACAGACTCCTGCTTCTACACAAGACCTCTGCTCACACAGCCTTTTGGAAGATTGTTCCCTTCTCCACAGGCACTTGGGTCCCCAGAAGATGTTTCCTGTGTGATTAATAAAAAACTCCACATTTTCTGGCTGTTGGCTGTTGTTGCTTTCTCATCTTTGATGCTCACTTCAGCCTCCAATCTTGGCCTCTTTTCTACCAGACCCGAGAATCTGCCCAGGAGGCACTGCTTATCCCCAACTGGGCATCACTGCAAAGGTAAAGCCCTCAGGTGCCAAAGGGGCAAGCGATCATGGCCAAATACAGGCGGGGGTGAAATGCTTCTTCTCCCTTTATGCCACATTCTAATAGAGGGATTCTAGCATCCTGATAGTTAGCCAGAATCAGTTCTCTCTCTCTCTCTTTCCCCTTCCCAGCCCCTCACCCTGTTATCTATGGGCTTGGGACAGAAATTAATTCCAGTGACAGAAACTTCTCAAAGTCACACGCTAGTGGCAAAGTCACTATCCCTCTCTGAGGACCATGCTTTCTTCCTGATCAAATTTATCTTCATGGTGTCTCCCTCTCTCAAGAGATTATCCTAGGAGATTTTCTGGTTCTTATACAAATAGGCCTCTGATAGACCCACCCTCTCGATTCTGTTATTTAGATCCATTCTGGGGCCCCAGGAGCATGTACCCTAAAAGAACCAGCAGCTCCTGCCAGCAGCCAACTCCATACAAATGACACAATTAGATCGGGGGCTTTAATGTTCGGGTTCACAGCTTCTCTTTCGTAGGATCCTTCCTTCCTTGATCCACTGCAAACAAAACCTATTCCCTCACAATCCAATGAGCTCGTTCACTATGAAGTATTAATAGGGCTTAAAATAGTGGTTTTCGAATGTTTCTCACATTATAGAAGCACTTACATAAAAGGAAAAAGTAAAACTCACAAAAGAATATATTATAGGATGGCTTTTATAAGGGAAAGGCCAATCGTTTCTTGTTCCCCTTCCCCACCTGCGAGTTTTCTCAGGAAGACCTATGCAAACACCCAGGACTCCATGGAGTTGCACTTCTCAAACTTTATGGTGCATATGATCACCAGAATCTTAATAAAAGACAGATTCTGATTCAGACTCTGACTCAAGTCAGGGATGAGGCACCAGATTCTGCCTTTCAAACAGCTTCCACATGATGCTGAGATTACTGCTGCAGGCATCCCTCTTTGAGGAACTATTACGGAGCTCAACTTTAAAAATAACTGCTTTGAAGTCTTGACTTTCCCACGAGATTGAGTTTGGGGAGGAATATGTGACTGGATCTTTAATTTTAAAACCAATTTGGGCAGAAGAATTACTACTGGGGAAAAAAAAAAAGGTATCGTAATTAAACCCTTTTGTTTCTTAAACCTGGCCAACCTGAAAGCACCAAAAACTACTTGTTACTGGTGTCACAAATCAGTTTTATGTGTTTAATCAGTTTAATAAGTCAGATTTATTTGCCCATCAACATGAAAGAGACCACATAGGGAATGAAACGTGGGTCATCTCACCAAGCAAAGGAAAACAGACAGCTATTACAGAGTTTTGCGAAAGGGTGGAGTTTAGATGGCATTTCAACGCAACACTATTTAATACACTTAAAGCAAGTAAGGCTGTGTAAAGAGTCTGGGCTACAAAGTAGACCCAGTATCCTATTGCCTTTGGCCCTACAAAGAAGAGAGCTGTGTGAGAAACCCACTTCTCCAATGCTCTGTTCCCGGACTGTAAGTAGAGGCTGCTTTCTTGTACCAGAGTGACTTAGATCCTGCATGCCGGAGTTGCGTGTCCATTCTTACCAGTAGAATTTCAAATAGCCACAGTCACTCCAGAAGGGGGTTCTTAGGACACTTTAGAGCCATGGTGTGTCCTTACCAGCTGGGTCTATCTCTCCCTGTTATTCTAGCCTGATGAATGGCCAGGTAGATTTTACTTTCTTAGTCCAAGCTAGTTCTTGTCTTCTCAATTTGTAAGTGATAGAAATCCAACTCAAATTAATTTAAGAAAAAAAAAAAAAAAAAGGAGGGGGCTACTTCTCAGTCTAATGGAAACTGAAACAGAGGCATCTTTGGGGTAACTGGATGTGGGATCTCACACAGTCTCATGACGGCTTGAATTTTCTCCACCTCTAAGCTTTATTTTCCTCTACACTGACTATATGGAAGTAGGATTTTCTACATTGAGTCAAGATGACCAACGGGCACTTCTCTTTCCCAATAACTTCAGGCAAGAAACAGAGTTGAGTCTGACCGGTCTGAGTTGGGGCTGAAGTCAATTTCCCAATCAAGTCTTACACAAATGAGAATAGGGTGGGTTGGGAGAGGGTTGCTTACAAGGGAAACTGAAACTCTGCTATGAGGTGTGAGAAGATGCTCCCGTCAGGCACCAATACCAATGTCCACCAAGGCTTTCCCATCACCACTGAGATCAGGCCCTGGATGGGGGTACTGCCTTTCTTCCTCCCAAAGTTGGCCTTGATTGCCTTGATCTCAGTTCTGAGTCCCAGGGGAGATAGGAAAGTAAAAACTAACATTAAGTAGCTATTTAACTTTTCTGTTTTAGACGTGGGTTTTTCGTTCGTTTTACTTTATTATTTTAAATGATTTCAGACATACAGAAAAATTGCAAAAAATATTCAAGAAAACTTTCACATAGACTTCCCTTGGAGTCATTTTTAATTAATTTCTTTTTAATGTTAGGCTCTTATCATCTGGGAAATAGTATGTTTTTAAGGTATTATTCACATTCCAGAAGCAATCGAGATGTCGGTACTGAAAACTTTAAAATTCTATATCCCTGAAGCCATTCATATAATAAAATAGGTCTTCATTCAAAATACACAATATAGTAGAACACCATGAGAATATAAAAATAGTCAGTGACTCATATAAAAAGAAGAGAAAGGAAAATCCCTAAGATGTAGAATGTACGAGAGGACGTTAGGTGTGTTGTTTAGCCCAAACAAGATGCAGGCTAGAATTCGGGCTGTGGGGGAAGCGATAGGCAATTCTGAGCAAGACTGCTTTCAGAAGAAGGTAATACAGTGAAATTAATGGTTTTATAATGGGAGAAATTATAGCCTTGGTAGCACCAAATCAATTCTCCCTAATCAACACTAACCGCAGGAGGTCCAGAAGTCATCAGCTCTGTCCTTAGGGTCACTGTCAAAATTACGGGTTGAACCAAATCTACCTAATATCTGAGATAAAGCCTTTCTGAATTAAGGAAGTGACTGAAGTAGAGTGTGGGTTGTGTATGTCAATGTTTAGGAGCTCCATGGGATTTTCTGCAGGATTTCCTCTCAAAAGTTATTTATTAATAACTGAATTGAAAGCTTATTAGATGCCCCCATCTCTTAAGATTCTCCACAAGGCCACATTTCAAAATTTTGGCTGCCATTTCAGCAGCTCAATTTCTTATGATGCCACAAAAAGGAAAAGGCCTTCCAAATAAAAAAATATTATATAAAAACAAGTTTTTAAACTATCAGTGGGAATATCAAAAGATGACTAGCAGCCATAGGGACACGAATGGTTTTTGTTTTATTTACCAGTGAATGCCCAATTCCTAGCCCAGTCACTCTGTATTAGTTTCCTAAAGCTGTTATAACCAACCTGGGGGGCTTAAAAAAACAAATTTATTCCCTCACAGCTCTGGAGACTGTAAGTCAGCAATCAAGATGTTGGCACATTTAGTTGATTATTGCTGGAAGATTTGGGAGGGAAAAAACCATCCTATGCTTCTCTCCTAACTTCTAGGAGTTGTAGGAAACCCTTAGCATTCCTTGAGTTATGGAGGAGTCACTGCCTCCGGGCTCATGTTGCCTCGTCCTCCATTCTATGTCTGTGTCTTCTCCTCTGCTCGTAAGGACACCACTCATTGGACTTAGGGACCACTTTAATCCAGTATGACTTCATTTGAACTAATTACATCTGCAAAAACCCTATTTCCAAAGTAGATTGCATTCTGAGGTTCTGGCAGACACTCTTCAACCTATTACCGATTAGTATATATCTTAAAGAAATGCTGGAATAACCACCGTGTGTTAAAAAATAATACCAATGTATCATCCATCTTACTTTTGGTAAATCCCCTATAGTTCAGTGGGTGGTTTAGTTGTTCAGTAAATTTAATTTAAATCAAAAGAGTGTCAAATAAAATTCAAATTACTAGTGTATAAAACCCATTTGGGACTTTTTTTTTCTTTTAGACTGACAATATAGGAAAGCCTGGACACCAAAAATAACATTCTCACATTGTTACTTTGTAACTCTAAAAAATAACGTTCTAGCATACTCTGTTCTAATAATGTGTCTTTTTCCTACAACACCCCTCCCCCCCCTTACATGGTTACATGTCTCTGTAGATGTCTTCCCAAGTAGAATCACTACATGATCAGTAATCCTTCTATTCTTCTTTATTTACCATTTTTGGTTGCACTTCAAAACATATAATAGACTCGTGTTAACAAATTTACAGAACTACATCTAGATAGAACAGGTTTGTTGTCTCATGGTCCCATATAGATAATAATAAATTCTGGTGTACCATAAGGATCAAACAAAGAAACAGAAACCATACAGTCATTTGAACAGGGAAAGATTAACATAAATAATTATTAACTATAACAGGAGATTGAAGTAATAGAGACTTGGCTAGCATGAAATACGGAGAACTAGCATGCTAAAGAATATAGAAATAGCAGAAACAAGAAGTCTCAGCCTCCATGTCTGAGATCGAGCATCCCAAAAAGAGGTCCTCCTAGAGTGAGATCCATATCTTATTGGGCATTTGTTGGGATGCTCTGTCACTAGAACTTGATGGTAATATGCCCTCTGGAGAAAGTCATCCAGAGAGAGGTGGAACCCATTGGATGTTGCTCAAGGAGTGCAGGGGAAACCATGGGCAGAGGTGTGCCCCATGCATCTCTGCTGCAGAGCCATCCCCAGGGGAAGCTGCTGGCCAACAGGTGTTTCTGAGCATCGTGCCCTGCAGGAACCCAACACAAGAGCAATCATATGGCAGGAGGCTGGCAAGAGGTACAAACTGGGGCCAGGAAGACAATAACACTTTCTTCCTTCAGCTCCTGTGATATTGTGACTGATAAGAAATACATATGTTTGGTTTTCATCCACAATTCCCTGCTCACAGCTCCCCAAACCTTGACGTGTTCTAAGTGTTGACAGTGAGAAAGGTGTCTTTTGTTATGTTAATGTGGTTACTTTGGGACCTCCACCTAGGAATGGGGGCTGGTTGCCAGTTGCCAGTGGAGCCCACCATAGCATGAGAGGGTTAGAATTTTCAGTCCCACCTCCAGACCTCCAAGGAGGAGAGAAGGACCGGAGGTTGAATCAATCACTGACAGCCAATGATTTAATCAATCGCTCCTATGTAATAAAGCTTCTGGCTTAGAGTGTGGACGCTCCTGTGCCTTTTCCCCATGTCTTTCCCTATGTACCTCTTCCATCTGGTTGTTCCTGAGTTACGACCTTTTATAATAAGCCAGTAATCTGGTAAATAAAGTGTTTTTCTGAGTTCTGTGGGCTGCTCTAGCAAATTAATTGCACCCAAGGAGGGAGTCTTGGGAACCTCTGATTTGCAGCCGGCTGGACGGAAGTAGACAAAAATATGAAATTATTACTGGCATCTGGAGATGTGGAGGACAGTGTGGGGGACAGAACCTTAGCCTGTGCAACCTAATGCTATTTCTGGGTAGATGGTGTTAGAATTGAGTTGAGTTGAGATGGATTCTCAGATACCGAGAGCCACAGAAGCCTCGCCGTTTGACATGGTCATAGCGAGGACATGGCAGGTTTGCACGGCTCCTGCCATGTGAACAGGATTGGTATCTCCTCCTATAGCTCTTTGTGTTACTCGAATTCCTTTTTTCTTTTTTCTTCTTTACCTAAGACCTTTGCTCAAGTTGAGGCTCTGACCCACTTAACCCACTTCTAACCAGGCCGAGATCTCCTTACAGAAACTACATAAAGCAACCAAACCATTCCCCCCACCATAAAACCGTTAGAGCAGATAACTGCGAGGCTCCCTTCTAATGTGTGTCCACCAAATTATTGCAGATAAGATGATAAGGTACTTAAGGCCAAAAAACGTACACAGACCTTTAATGATCTACAGCCATCCTTAGTTCCCCCCTAGGGATTCACATTCCATCATCCACACCAATACCTGCATTCCCTTACAATGGAGAGTACACATAAGATAACGTAGGGATGGTTAAGTATAAAGACAATAGAGTTTTACTTCAGACTTTGCTAAAAAATACACAGGATGAGGCTACCATGGTGCCTGCTCACCCAGTAGCAAAAAAGGGCTTCTACAAACAGCTTGGGCCATTCTATAATAAACTCAAATGTCACCCCTCTTCCTTTGGTTAATGTGCAAAACATATACGTGACTAAACCTTTATCCAATACGTAGAAACAGAGTCATAAAAATTGTTGTTAAGGGTCTTGCTGTTCAAAATAAGATAAGCCTGTCTCTGCCTTGGTCTTAGAAAGGACTATAGGTTCTACAAAGAAACTTTTGTTGATCTAAGCCTCCCTTATCTAAGAAAATCATTGACTCTTTTCCATGTATCCCACTGCCTATAAATAAAGAGTAAAAAACCAACGAGGCAGAGATGCCTCCTGGTGATTGAAAGAATCCTCTGGCTCTCTCATTCCTTTTCCCGACACTGTCCATCCTTCAGGGAACCCCTGGACTGCCTCAGCTGGACCCCAACACTTAGACAACCCATTGGTGTCTGAGAAGACCTTGATGTTATATAGGAAGCCCTGCTAACACCCATGTTGGAGTTGGGTCCAGGAACCTATAAGAGTTTCCCTCCAGTGTGCTCTATCCCTAAAACTTAACATTGTGACAGCTGACAAAGGAAATCTATTTAAAGGACCCAGCTATATTTTCACAACATAGGCAATGAAGTGTTGATTTGGAGCTATAAATTCATAACTGGCACATCTGGACATCAACTTCCTTAGTTTGCCAATTGAATTTAATTATCTCTCCATGGCTTAATGAAACATTCTAGACTGCTAACTTTAAGCAGACTTTGTTGCTTAATGAGATATTCTAGACTGCAAACTAACTTTTATGGGGAAGAGAGAGTTTCTCTAAATTATACAAGTGCTGGGGCACCTGGGTGGCTCAGTTGGTTAAGCATCTGCCTTCAGCTCAGGTCATGATCCCAGGGTCCTGGGATTGAGCCCCATATCGGGCTCCCTGCTCAGTAGGGAACCTGCTTCTCCCTCTCCCTCTGCCTGCCGCGCCCCCTGCTTATGCTCTCTCTCTCTCTGTCAAATAAATAAATAAATTTTTTTTAAAAATAATAAAATAAAATAAATTATACAAATGCTAAGAGAACACCATAACACTGGAGCTTAGATATC
The DNA here is from genome assembly GCA_028533885.1 of Nasua narica. Taxonomy (NCBI): domain Eukaryota; kingdom Metazoa; phylum Chordata; class Mammalia; order Carnivora; family Procyonidae; genus Nasua; species Nasua narica. The sequence continues at coordinate 109,810,433 of CM052809.1, forward strand.
TGAGGTGTCCTGTCTGTGGTATTTCAACATAGTGATCTTCAATGCTGGGCCAGTTACAAGATTTTTACCTTTAATATGAATAAAAATAAATATCACTGCATTTAATTATTATTTTTAATTAAAAATCTAATTTAAATTATTTCTTTCTCATTTCATGTTTTTTATACTTTATGACAACATTGTTGTTTCTTGATAACTGTTAACATAGGAGGATCTAGCTTGTATTAAACATCATTTATGTAGTAGTACTTTATTTCATCTTATTTAATTGTCAGATATTGACCTTGGAGTTTAAGTATGATCATGTCTACCTTCTTTATTTAAAGAAAACAAGACTTTAAGTTTATGACTATCCCAAACCTACGTAAGCTAATGAATGGTTGAACCAGGATACAGATGCAGGCATATCTGGATCAATGACTCATCAAGCCCCCACATAACTCCCAGAAGATAATAATACTAATGTTAAGAAAGAAAATTATAAAATAGTTGTACCATTGCTACTGACTGTTTGACTCTTTTCCCTTCAATTATAATGGGTGAGGACATTACTGCTTCTTGCAGAATTAGACCACATAAAGCAGATCAATGATGATTTTTTTAATAACATGGATCATAACTTATGATGCTTATTATGTATGCTTATAGAAACTAACTTAGGTCATTTTTTTCCACTTCATCTTTTTGTTTCAACATTCCATTTCACTCAGAACCTTGTGTTCATAAGTCTTCTTTTGTTATCACTGTCTAACTCACAGGAATTTACTGTTAAAATCCAGGGGAGGGTAAAACAAAGAATGAGTTAATCACCAATCCTTGCAGTTATTTCCATAGAGATTTAATGGAAAACATCAATAAAGAAAGTTATTAAAAGGCAACTTAGAAGAATAAAGAAACTGTGCAAACAGACATCCTGTAGATCAGTGGACATTAATGAAACTTCTCCTTCGTTAACTTGCTTTAAGACCTATCTAGAAAATACTCCACCTTATCTTTGAATGCTTAAAATATTTTATTTTTTGACAAAATAAGCATATGTCCTACATATTGATTAGAATGTTCCATATATTTAATTCAAGTATATTGTGAAAGCTTATAGTACTAGTCAAGAATTTTTATAAGTAATTCATTCACTACTTGTTGAATACATACTATGTGTTAATTTGGTAATACAACAATGAAAAAACTGACAAAAACGACAGCTGTCCTAGAGCTTAGTCTAGTGAGGAAGACTGACAACAAAAATAAATAATTTTATGGTTTATTGGAAGGTAATATGGGAAAAAATAAAGCAGGAAATAGGTATTAGGAATATGTAGGTGACTACAATTTTAAATGGGAAGTTGAAGTAATCTTACTGAGAAGGTGGCATTCGAGTAAAAAACTTCTTTGTGCAAAGGAAAAGTGAGCTATGTCAGCATCTGGAGAACTCCCGAGGCAGCCTATCAGACATCTCTTATGCCTCCCTGAGATCCTCTTGGCCTCATCCGTGTCTTGTTCCAGTTCTGCGTGGACTTTGATGGATATAATTTCTTTCCTTCTGCCCCAGGGCTTCTTGTTGATACTGCTGCAGACCCTCAGGCACCTAAACCCACACTGGCATAAGTTGGAAGTGTAGAGGAATTAATGCCTATGTGGAGAAACTTTAACAAAGCAAAAGAGGAGCCTGTGGATAAATTCTTCCCCCTTAATGTTCCCAGGAACATTGCTGCTTAAAAGTGCTGTCTACTGAATCAAACAATTGATTGCCCTGAATGGAAGCCAGCTCAATGTGCCCTTGCATTACGTCTCCCTCCTTTCCTGTTTCTTTCTTCTCTTTGCTGGCATGGAATTCCTTGAAAATATCATGAAAACCCTATGCCTCTGTTTATGAGTACCCTAATCTAAGACACAAACTAAAAAAGAAGTGCAAAGTCCTGAGGTAGAAACCTGACTGGCACCCTAAAGAAGACTAAGAAGGCCTTGGTGGTAAAGCCAGATGGAACAAAGGGAAGAATAAAAGGAAACTAAGTTAGAGAGGTAATTGAGGACCAATCATATAAGGTCATATAGATACTAGAGAACTTTGGCGCTGATTCTGACTGAAGTAGAAAGTTCTTGACATGCTCTGACTTATGATTTAATAGGATCACTATGGGCACTGTGTTAACGACAGAGTAAAGGGAGTTAGGGTAGACATGGAAAACCACTTAAAAGTCTTCCGTAGTAATTCTGGTAAGAAATGATGGTGGTTTGGGCCCAAAGCAGCAGAGGTGAAAAGATGTGGTGGATTCTGATTATATTTTGAAGGCAAATTATATCAAGACTTTCTTTATGAAGTGAGAAGGAAAGAGGAAGTAAAGATGATTCCAAGGAAATTTGATTTGATATAAGCTGTAAGGAAGAAGTCAAGGTAAGAATAGGTATGAGAGGAAAGCTCAAGAATTCAGTTTTGGACATATTAAATTTAATAAACCCATTAAACTCCAAGTACATTTCAATTTTCAGAGTGGTAGTCATCAAAGTGTTGTTACACTTTAAAGCCATGAGACTGAATGAGATTATAATGGAAATGAGTATAACCAGAGAAAAGAAGGGGTTCAAATACTTAGCCCCCAGAATACTCCAACATTATCCATTTAAATGAAGGAGATAGAGAGAAATCAGCAAAGAAGACTAAGGAGTGGTCAATGAGGATGATGAAAACAAGAAGAGCATCCTAGAAGTCCAGTAAAAATAATAATAAATAAATAAACAAAACAAAAAGCACTTCAAAAAGAAAAGAGAATAAAATGAGAGAAAAAAGTGATTTATTGTGTTTAATACTCTGAAAGGACAACCATGATGAGCATTGATAGTTGGATTTAGCAACTAGAACTTGTTGACAACAGTAGTTTTAATGGAATAATAGAGATAAAAGCGTGATTTGAATGGGTTCAAGAGAGAAAGGCAGAGGAGAAATAGAGGTAGTGAATAAAGACTACACTTTGAAGGGTGTTGCTATAAAGAAGAGTAAAAGAATTTAGTGATTACTAGAGTGAAAGTGAGGGGAAAGGTTTATTTGAGATTGTTAAAGTAAGAGCTTATAAGTAGATAATGAGGATAATCCACCAGGAGGGAAAATTGATGATGCAGATGGGCAAATAGCCCTGAGAACATGAGAATGGTATCTGATGGACAACAGAAGATGTTGTCCCTACTAGGAACACAGACACCTCGTCTGCAGTAGCAAAAGGGAGGACAGAATATAAGGGTTCAGGGATACTTGGGTAGCTCAGTCAGTTAAGTGCTGGACTCTTGATTCTGGCTCAGGTCGTGATCTCAGGGTCATGAGAAAGGAGTCCCACCTCAGGCTTCACGCTGGGTGAGGAGCCCGCTTAAGATTCTCCCTACCTCTGCCCTTCTCCGCTCCCCCCCCTCGCCCCCCCATTCATGTGCGTGTGCTCTCTCTTTCTCTCTCTCTCTCTCTCAAAAAAAAAAAAAAAAAGAATATAAGGGTCTGGATGCTGACCAGTGAATAGATGTAATGTGGGAACTTGTGGACCTTCAGTCCTGTGATTGCCACCTTGTGTTCTGTAAAACTGAAAGCAAATTCATCAGCTGAGAGTAAGGATGGTGAGTAGGTGTTAAAGATAAGAAAAGAGAGGAGAGAGCATGAAATAGTCATCTATCATCCTTTCTGTTTGAGAATTCTAGGTTTCTTTCATTCTAAGCTACGTACTCCCATCTCACCTACCCCAACTACCAATGCCAAATGGTAACCAAAATAAAAGAATTCAAGGAGGTGTTTCACAGAAAGCAGGTAAACAACTCTCAACTCCTCTATTTTTCCTGAGCCACTTGGTATGGGACCAAGAGTGGCCTCTGTTTTTAATCACTTAAAATATTTTTAGCGACAACTAATCCATCTTCATGTCCCATCCCAAAGGCTCAATAAATATCAGATTAGATCCCGAAGTTTCAATAGATACCAGATTCAGTAGATATCTGTGAGTGAGAAGTCAGGCCCGGTTTCTTTTCTTGTATGGAATGACTTCTTGAGAAAAAGCTGAACCAACTTTCTTTGGTAGGTATCTAGGGAACTCTGGATATTGTGATGAGGCAGGATGAATCCAAAGTGTTCTTTCTTTCCTCTAGGACATCTACCAGAGAAATATGAGTTAGAATCTCTGTGCCCCAGGAAATTCTAGGAACTGAACAAATATTGATTGATCTCCTTTCTTTTGCTCTGCTTCCATTTGGGTATCCTTCATTATATTTTTTTTCCAGATACATGGTCAGACCTTTTTTCATGTCTAGATTATGAACTATGCTTTGCCTTATCTTATAAAATAAAATAAATTACAACATTTAGAATGCTTTCCTTCTTAAAATAAATTTTACACATGCACTATATCTTTCATACTCACAAGCCCCATCAGAAAAGTATCCAATTTTCTAAATAAAGAAACTGAGGTTTTAAATGGTCTACTCAAATTTGTTTAGCTAATGAGCAAAGGATGATTTTACTCATGTCCTTTTACTACAGATCTCATAATTTTTTACTAGGCTACATTATATTTACCCAATTTTCTCTGCCATCTACTACAGTTATAGCACTATACCAACACAATGAAATTCTAGATGAACTCAGCTAATCTAAGCTTACAATATCTAACTAGAAATTGATTAGCAACAGACATGTAGCATACTGAAAAAAGATTCTAAACTCTTCAGTCAATGGAAACAGATACTTCATCAGTAAAAATAAAGAAGTAGAATTTTTCATGAGTTATTAATATGCTTAAGGAAGACTTAAATTTCCCTAAGTTATAGAATTCTGGAGAATCTGCAGGCTAATATTTTAGCGAGCCAATACCCTGGAATTTAAGGAAAATCATCAAGAGTCTCACAAACCAGGAAGACTATGACAAAAGTGTTGGTGTAAGGAAAACAAAGAAAGGGAAAATCAAAGGATGATGTGTGGGAAAAGAAAACTAGTATTTACCCAGCTTCTGTAATCTGCCAAGCATTTTATACATATTATTTTTTCAACTTTAATAGCCATGAAGTAGAGGAAGCAGGACCTCTCAAAGGCTAATAATGTTCAAAACATTGCAAAATTTGTAAGTAGGTTTTCAACCCAGGACTCTGACTCCCAACCTCGTGTTTTTTGCACTAAAATAGAAGGTATAAAAAAAGAAAAAGGAAAAGTAATTTTATCCACAAGGGTCTTAAAAATCTTGCCAATAACAACATGATTACAATAAATGTATTTGAGCCAAAAACACATTCCAAGTGGCCTGAAACAGGCCAGACAGTATGAAATCTAACTATGTTACCTCTTCCTGCATTGATCTTTGCTATCATTATTGATTTGGCTTGATTGCTCTCATTTTTATTGACAATTGCTTAGTTGTGGCTCTCCGTCATTAACTACAACCTGTCTCTGTCCAGCAAGATATAAATGCATGTGTAATGAAGCACTTAAACAAAAGAACAAAGTCCTATTCTTCAATGATGTGCCAACCTAGGCAATTAACTGACACAAATCCAGAATCACAAGATGTCTTGTCTTGGGAAGCCTGTGATAGAGCCTGCTACCTTCCTGTACGTGCGGTTTTCAAACATGAATAGATTCTAATTAAGATAGTTAAAAGGAAGGCAATTTTGCCAAAAAGAATAATATGTAACCCAATGTTTCACCTGTATTCATCAGTTTAGCCATGCAGATATTAATTGTATGCCCAAGCCTAAATTAAGATTCATAATTTCACTAAATAATTGAACTCCTATATTTGTGCATTAATGAATGAATTAATGCACAAATTAATTAATCATTAATTGAGGAATCAATGAATGAATGAATGAATGAATGCAATTAATGTATTAAATGAATATGAAATATTCTTATTTTTAGTTATCATCTATATCCTATAGATACAGAGGTAAACAAAATATAAACATTCTTTTATGGAATAAACTTACATTATAACAGGGAAAGCTGAAACCAACTTTCATACAAGTAATTACATAATCACAAATGTGATACAATATATGGAGTGAAATTAATTAGTTAATTAGTTAGTTAAGCCAAATCTGTCAAGTGTGAGGGGTGAGCCCTAAAGATGAAGTGTATCACAAGGCAAATGGTTGCAGGAATGGGTTGATGACAAAATGGCAAGTGTAGAGTAAAATAAAGGGTCCCAAGAGCTGGAGAAAAATAGATTCATTTAATTGGCTTCTGGCTAGGACATGGATGAATTCCTCCGATTTAAAGGCATGCAGGTTGGTGAGCTCTCACATAGGGAGACATTGATGATTGTTAAACAAGGAGCTAACATAATCAGACTGTTATTTTAGAAGAATCACACTGAGGTGTGGTGAAAGATGGAGTGAAGAGAAACAGAGGTCAGGAGAACATTCTTTTGTGAAAGTGAAAGAGAGCCTTTGTTCAGGGGCTGGAGTAGTTTGATGAGGAAAAGGAAAGATAATATGACATTGGGCAAAACTTCAGGGTGATTTGCAGGCTGGGTAGAATTTAGGTTGATAGTAAAGAATGGGGAAGGGACTCCATCTTGGAGGAAAAGGCAGCAGACCTTACAGGATAGCAGATTTGGAAAACTCCTGAGCCAGACCCCACCTGGCATTTTTGTATTCCTATCTGGTTCCTGATATGAGCTCTATCTTTCGGAAAGAATTTGTAAGTGTCCTCAGTACCATATTGGTTATTGTCCAGTGGCTTCCTGCATCGGTCACCTTCAAAGGTCTTAGCACAAAATCCTGTGGCTGGAAACAAATACAATAAGAGTTAATCTGTGGGTTCACATTCATTTAGCAGTCTACGAGAAAGTCCCAAAAGTCCTCAGCTGTCAATTCTCACCATCTCCACAGGATATCAACCCTTCTCAAATGTGGCTGACCTTTTACATAAGATTATGTGCCATGGTAGAATAGAAAGAACTTGAGTTTTAACCACATATTAGCTAAATTATTGATGAAAATTATCTCACAGTAAGGAAAGATGGCTGTCTGTCAAAAGAAAAAATGATATGGCTGAAGTATCTGCACATTGAGCTGCAATCAGAGACATTCTGCAGACTGGTCACTGCTTTTTAATGATTTCATTGACGTCAGACAGTGTCTAGTGCAATCAGCTATTTTTATATATCAATTGAAAATGCCGCAGCTCTCTCTCCTCGGAATTAGATCACAGAGCAGCAATGAAACACATGCCTCTGCCATAAGGTAGATGAACAGGCACTTCTGGGCTGTGTTAGAGAGAATATGAGTTTTTCTCAATCTGCCCTGGAGCAATGGTTGCAGTGGTCAATTGTACAAATCACTGGGTGCCTTTTCTCGAAGTATTTGTATGAAAGGAAGAAAGGGAATATTCTGCCTCGCTGATCTAAGAGTTACTACAAGAAAGCTGAGCACAGTGCACAGAGCAAACCAATCTTTAAGAAAGCACGATTATCAATGCCAGAACAGGAAAGGATATCCTTTTCTCCATCATAATGCTGATTCCTTTAATGAAAAGGCAATTGGAAGATCACACTCAGGTTCAGGTTCAAGGAGATTACCTGGGCCCCGAGATACTGAGGGGCTGGGGTTCCTGAAGAATTTCTGCAACTGGATATATTTTGATGCAGCTGTTACTGAAAATACCTCCTGATGTTGTCAGATAGGAATCTCTGACTAGAAAACCTTATGCATAAGCACACAGCAGCAGCACAACTGTGATTGGTATTCTCAGCAGAATCCTGGAGTAGCTCCTCATATATTTTTATGCACTATTATATTTTGATTAGAAATAAAGCAAACAAATGATCAACAAACCTCACATGGAACATGTTCAAGAAAAGACTCATAACCATGATGACAAAGGTCATAGTAGATTTTTAAATCTCCCTACATAAAATCAGTTCCTGGTGCATACAATTTTGCTTCATGCAGAACATAGAAACTCAGTATTTTATAATATTTGGGGGGTAAGGTGGGGAGGAATAAACATTCAAATTCAAAACCATCAGCTTTTTGTGACTTTATGTTATTTCCCAGATACGTACAGACATTTCAGCAAGACCTTTGTTGCTGGGCAGTATTATATGACTGCACTTTATAAATTCTGAATTTTAAATCACAGATGATAATATCAGCTCCCAAATGTCAGACATCATGATGAATTGGCTTTTCAACTTCTTAAGCCATTCACTTTCCTTGCTTCTGAAATGTCAAATGTAAAGGCTCCTGATAACAAAGCTGGGCAAAGCATGTTATTATTTTTTGCAACAATCATGATACTTAACAGATAATTCTTCCAAAGCTTATTTCATATGTGTTCTTTGCTTGATATTAATTGTTCAGACTAAGTCAGCTTTTGAGTAAACTAATCAATAAAATCTACCCACCCCTCTAATATAGCACATTTGAAATGATTGTTTTCAGCACTCCTATAGCACTAAAATTGTGTTTAAAATGTCAATTTAATGCCTAATTAACCTCTTATTTTTAATTTGTCTTTTGTTCCAGACACACAGGTGTTCATTTTGCCCTTTTGGAAAGTGAAGGTAGAACAGCTAAAAAAAGAATGCCAAGGCTCATGAATTTTTCTTCATTAACATCTTAATCTAGCAAAACTGACATAAGAATTGCACCTCATAGTTCATGGAACGTTGTGATAAAGTGATATGAAAAACTGGACTGTTATGCTTTTTCTTCAAGATATTTTCATCAAAGCTAAAATGGAAATACTCATTGTTGAAAAGTACAGAAATTAAGCTATAGATTGTTTGATGGGTTGATTCATTTTTAAATGTACTTCTTTACTCATTCATTCAACACCTCTTTATAGAATATCTACCAAGTCCATAGCACTAGGCAAGGTAAGAAATACAAGGGTAAATAAAACACAGTTTCTGAGTTTGAGGAGCTGGAATTAAATTACCAACAACAACACTTTACAACAACAAGTGATACCATAACCATAGATAACAAGAACTCAATAGGTCAAGTACTATTCATCTCTTCTTTCTGGACATGACTTTGAAATTAAGTGCTTGAAGTTCTGAAAATGACTATTATACAATAATTCTTAAAAAAAAAAAAACAAACACCTCACCTAAACTATAATCTAACATAGTTCTAAAAAATCCTCCTCCTGTATTTAGGTCCCATTCTTATTCAGCTTTTATCCTCTTGTTCAGTTATGTCTCCTTGAGAACGTGAGGCAGGTCACGGTGCCCTTACACATTCCATAATACAAACAAATCCCAGATTTCTAACAGTGACCCTCATCAAATTAATTATACGTATTGCTCCAGCAAATTATTTCTCTATTTTCTTTTGTATCTCTCAGGACAATGAGTAGGCATTCTAACCAATTCTGATGATCGCAACCTGAAATTTTATTAAAGGAAGCACATAACTTTCAGATAGCTTAATTGATAAACAGAACTGTTGACACAGAAGATTCAAACAGCCTTCCTCCATAGGAGCAATGGAAGAGAATAAATACAGTCACGTGCTACATGCACGAAACATCTCTGGAAGGATACACAATTTCAGATTCTGGAGGCCTCTATATTCAAATTAAAACAATTCTGCACCACAAAAATAGAAAGACTCAACATTTTTCTCAATAAGGAAACCTTTATCAGTTGACAATTATTACTCTAATAATAGCACCTAGCACTTACTGAATGACTACCATGTACTTACTTGCGGGGATTATCATTTGTCTTTCACATGCCTCATCTCAGTTCATCCTTCTGAGGGCTCTCACTTCCACTGCTACAATCCTAAAAACAGCCCATGGAGCAAAGATAGCCCAGTGCAGGCATGACACCTTCAAAACCTTCTGCATGTGATCACAACTGCCAACCAGCAGTGCCATTCAGCGGAACTTGAATATGCAAAGGTAACTTTGGGGGTAATGACCAAAGAGAGCTTTATTACCTTATATATGAGAACAGAGAATTAAGCCAAGTTGTATGGGGCTAAGAAGGGATCAGAAGGAGAGGAAATGACAATGAAGCTCCCAGTGGTATGTGGTGGCTAAAGGACTTTTCAGCCCAAAGATGTCTACAGTTTAATTTTAATTTGTTCATCTGTATGTGGCACTACATTTATAATCTGACATACTTCAGGGAAGTCTTCTAATCGCACAAAATCACCTTGTGTAGGTAGGTATATGTTTATTTTTGTTGGTTAATTCTGGGAGGGGTTGCATTTTTTTGTGTATGTGAAAAATAAGGAAAAGATCCAAGTCCTACCTCAGGGTCGACCCACAGTCTGAGAGGAAGAAGATGAGTAAAACAGCAAGTCAACTCATAAAATCAGAGCCAACTATTGGAGGCGTCCGAAGCCAGAGGTAACCGTGAGAACACAATTCCCTCTGGAACTCATGGCAACTGGTGTTCTACATTCCAAGGAATGGGACTCAAATCCATCGTCGTTAGACCTGAAGAATTAGGGAGAACTCCAAACATCCAGAATACATGAGTATTGGTGTTAACTTTCCCCACAGTTATTACAGAGGCCGAAAACAAAAGATTTATGTGTCTGTTGCCTGGAACATAAGACTCTGCACCGATTAAATTTCCTAACTAGATTTCTGTTTTCCTCATAAGAACTTCATTTCTTAAAAGTAGGTTGGTACTTAGAGAAGTGATTACTTAAACTAGAGCCAACACGTTAAACATGTAATTATTTCTCTGGAGCTCCAGCATTCACTTCTCTTGAGAAAGCCTGGAGACCTGGGCTAAAGTGGTGTCGATGCGTCAATATTTTGAGGTCACTGGACTTTGTTCCCTGGTCTCTGATAATCTTTTCTATAAAGGCTACATTTGAATTTTATGTAAAATGGTTATTGAAACCTTGTCTATTTTGTCATTTCCTGTCTGTGGCAGAGACTACCGGCTGTTCATCAGCTATTTTTAGTGGAGTATACCTACCCAGAAGAAGCCAGCCCTGCATCTTACACAATGTGGCACATGATTAAATTGGAGCCAATAAAATAGGTGCAGAATTTTCCAGAACTCTCACATAAGCTATGTGAGAGTTCTGGAAAATTCTCTTAAATAAGAAAGGACAAATAATTTGGGGGTCTTCCTCCTTCTTGCTGACAGCCTAAAACTCAGATGTAGTAACGAAAGCACTGGTACCCATGTTCAACCAAAATATACTTTGAGGATGGGGAGCACAAACCTTGATGATGATGGACCAGAAAACAGGAGCCCAGGTCCTTGGTGATACCATGAAGATTCTCCAAAAAAGCTTGGGATTCCTTCTTCAACAAAGGAGAGAAATAATTGCTCATTTGTTCAAAGCATTTTTATTTGGGGTTTTCCTGTTTTATGTAGCAAATCTAACCATCTGTCTCTTGCATAAAGATTTGAATTATAAGTTTCTTGTAGAGTTTATTGCCAGGAAAGGCTACCTCTTTCGTAATAGGTTTACTTTATATCTCACTGCCTTTGTTTTTTATGGCCTCATCCACCGTGAAGAGCAGAGTTGAATTTCATGGTTGTTGGCAGTAATGATTCTCATCCTAGGCTGTGGTATAATGATTTCCATCCCTCCTTCTGTGCCCAGCCTTCCCACATGGTCTGGTAATTTACCTCCATCTGAATTAGTTCAGCTGCATATCTTTATAAATTTCCTGAAAAGTATTTTTTAAAATATCTAATCATAGGATTTAGTATGATCTGCTGACTAGGTGACATTATATTTTAGGAAAGAGTAATATAGGAAAAGGGAATAGTGGATTGAATCACTGATATTTAAATCCTAAACTGAGTCTCCCTCAGCTAAAGGATATCCTCTCTTTGCTCACCAAACAAATGGAAGACAAACAATACCTATGTATATATATACAAAAACAATTCAGATTAGAAATTCTTACGCTGTTGCTTCCTTTGTGTCCCCAGAACACGGGAACCCAAGACATGGCTATTTACGAGTACTAGGTGAATCGTTGTTGAATAATGAGTTTTTATGCTAACAGCTAGTGAGTGGGAGCCAAAATCGAAACCCTGTTCTCTGTCCTCTATCCATAGTGCTGATTCCTACTTGTGGAAAACTATTATATGGCACAGTCACAGGGAAAAAAAAATAAAGCTAATATACTAACAGCCCCCATCTCTTCTCTTTAAAGATGTTTTTTGTTTTTTAATTAGAAAGAACAGATAAAGTAACAGAAAATGAACCTCTAAAGATTACACAGTTACACCTCTGCCACCAGTCTGAGGTGCTGGCATCTTGAAATCAGTGACCTGACATTCACACACCTCCTGCCCCTCCCTCCCCTGTTCTCCTGCTTCCTCTGAGACCATGGAAACTTCTCAGATCTCCGGGGAGTTGCTACAGGTATAAGCACATTGGAGAGAAGTGTGGGGTGATTTTCACCACACTGTATAAATAAATGCAGAAAATAGAAGCCTTGTTTTCATTAGAACATAGCTCTGACTGCAGTCTCTTTTGTGGGTGGATAAAGTTGTGCACACAGTAAATGATTTTGCTAAACTTACTGTCAACAAAAGAATAAAGTTAAATTCCCTTCAGGCAATTTCTTACTTAACCAAAGAGATTTTCTTGAGCAGATTATTTGGAAAACATGACTCAAGAGGACAAAATAAAGGTATGCTTTCCCCCACCCCCCCAAAAAATACCTCTTTAAAAGCCCAGAGATAGAAAAGGCTTAACTTCTCATGGACATAGGTTCAAGTTTCTAGATTATACTGGCATCTCTGTCCACTGCTCCCTTAGCACATGCTTTAGGACAGTGATGTTATGTTTGTTTCCATCAGAATCCCCTGCTGTTGACTCTTCTAAAGCAGAGAATACAGCACAGTGACAGGAAAACATAATGGGGACTCAAAGCCACAAGGAAATGAATTTCTAATTTAAATCCCTCTTGCCAGTTACTTCTTCACAGAAAGAGAGCTGCTCATATCCACACTTAATCTACTCTTGTTATTTGAACTTTTACATCCCCCTTTACATTCTCCTCTCCCAGCCACTTGTATTTAATTGTTCTTCTTTCCTAGTTTATTGTGGTACTTGGTCTTTTGACTGCTCCATTCCCTTTGAATGAGGGAGGAACTAACTCATTCTTGCATTGATCAACTAAGAGTAGTTCCAACAGCAGTGAGAATTGGGCATGCCGATTAAAATGTCAAAAAAGATTCAGCAGCTGTCCTGCACGGCTATCTCTCGGAAGACCTGGTCTTATCACTGAGTGCTCAGGGCCTAAAATCTGACTCCACAATCCACCTGCCATCCTGTTACATGGCATGTGTAAAGCATGGGTTTTGTTTTGTTTTGTTTTTAACATTATTCATTTATTTATGAATTAGGGAGAGAGTGAGGGAAAGAGAGAACATGTATGAATGGGAGGAAGAGCAGAGGGAGAGAATCTCCACTGACTGTGGAGTCAGACACAGGGCTCGATCCCACAACCCAGGGACTACAACCGGGGCCAAAACCGAGTCAGTTGCCTAACCAACTGAACCACCCAGGTGCCCAAACATGGGTTTCTGTCACTAATCAATTATTCTAATTCAGAAAAAAATAGTCCTATCAGTCTTTAAATGGATTGTCAATTTCCCAAGAATTTAAAAACAATAAAATATAATAAATTTAAAAAATACATCATGCAAGTATTTTTTCAAAATCCAGAAAGATTTCAAGATTCCATGCAGAGCATTTTGCCCTGCCCTTAGAACACACTAAGTTCTCAACTTTAACTGGAATCAGTTTAACGATGTAATGGAAATTGTTATGTTCAACATGTCAGTAAACAAAAAGGTATAAAGAAGTCTATATTTAACCAGACTTGAAAATTGGTTTTGATAACATCTTACAATCAGATTGGGTGCCCCCCCAAAAAATGGTTCTATATGGAAGAACCAAGCTGAGGAATAAATTAGGTAGATGTCTATTTTTAAAGAGCTTCACCAAATAATAATTTATTAGTATTAAGCTAATTTATATAAATATAAATACATGTATATGTATATATGTATATATATCTTTGTCCTGTTTCCGGCACAGAGCTTCTATAAGCCTTGGAATATCCTGAGATGAGAGCAATACTTTTTTTTTTTCTCCCCAAATATGTTTATTTTAATTTTCAGTGTTACAAGATTGATTGTTCATGCTCCACACCCAGTGCTCCATGAGAACAATACTTTTGAATGGCTTTCGAATCCCACCTAGGGGTGGGGCAGGCTTTCAGGAGAACCAATCATATGATAGGGAATTGGAACTTTCAGTTCCACCCTCAGACCTCTGGTAATGGCAGAGGGGCTGGAGGTCATTGAGATTAACTTCCAAAGCCTGAGCAAGGGTGAAGAGATTCTTTTTATTTAGGGTTTAGAGTGAATATTCAGAAGGGAATCTTTGTCATTGCATATAGAGGTGGGTATAAGGTCACTCATGTGTCTTAAGGAAACGCGCTCATATACACATTGTATGTTATGTTAAAGAGGTTTGTGCTTCTCTTTAGGAGGAGATTTTAACATTACAGTGAGGTGGAGGAAACTGTAGGACACTCCAGGGTCCATCTGCACAGGGGTGAGTCAATGGTTAAGCTCAAATTGGTCTAGGGCAGCTGGTGTTCTTGCTGTCATTTGCCTCTAAAAGATAAGGTTAACCTTCCTGTGAGGAGGGAAGCAGGACTAGGGGTCTTGGTGGTGGCACTTCCAGGTTGGTGAACACATGGAGGTACTGGGAGAATGGTGCGTCTCAAGATGACATGGAAACTCCAGGCTCTTTCCCCATGCCTTGTTCCATTTGGCTTTTCCTGAATTATAGCCTTTTAAAATAAGCCAATAGTCTGGTAAGTAAAATGCTTCTCAGAGTTTCTGGTAGCTGCTCTAGCAAATTAATTGAACCCAAAGAGGAGGTCATGGGAACCTTTGACTTAAAGCCGGTTAGTCAGAAGTACAGGTAATAACCTGGGCTTATGACTGACATTTGAAGTGGGAACAGAGGATTTGTGGTCTTGTAGGAATGAACGTTTAATCTGTGGAAACTGATGCTGTCTCCCCATAGATAGTTGGGGAGTTGAGTTGAATTTTCAGACACCCTGCTGGTGTCTAAGAACCACTCATTGCTGGTATGAGAAATACCCTCTCCATTGAAAATGGATCTAGGAACTCAAGGAATGATAAGGCTTCAAAGCACAGAATTGGTTATTGTGTTCATACCTCCTTTTTCAAATAGATCGGCTCAATAGGTGTTGCCAAGTAATTTACAACTCGAGAAAGGATTATGGAGGCATAAACAATGCACAGATGTCTCTCTGATTTCCTTTATTGTGGTTCCTCTGGGAGGTATTAGGGAAATCATTCCTTGGCTTTGCCAGAGTTTGTTAAGGATGTTGATCATAATGAGAATGAATAAAGGAATGCAAACAAAGAGTAGCCTGGCTCTTCTCATTAGAGAATGTAATTGGAGGTGCTAGGTCAAGATGCCATTAGAAGTTGGACTTCTGGAAAATTGTTTCATAGAGAATTTAACTATGATATATAAGCAGCCATTTGTATCATAGAATTTGTAGAAATATGATAAAAGTTGGTCAAGTTTCTCACTTAATAACTTTATTCATTCACCAACAAATTTCCTAATGAGCCCATCAAGAACTTTGGAGATACAGTAGTAAATACGACCAACACAGTTGCTACTTTCATGAGGACTGCAGAACAATGGAGTAAATAAACATTTCAACCAAAAAATACGTAAAATTCAAGGTGCCACAGAGGCATAAGCAGGACTTCTAATTTAAACTAAGGAATTACTGCAGATTTCCAAAAGGGAGTGATATTTTTAACTGAGACCTGAAAAATGAGTTGGGCTTAGACTTTGAAAGAGGTCAGGGAAAAGTGTTCTAAATGAAGGGAGCAGCTTGGTCACAAGGAAAAAGGATGGCATACCTTAGAAAATCACCAAAGGAAATTGGATGTTCAAGGGAAAGAATGAGGGGGAAGGAGCTAGAGGTCAAGGGGAAGAATGGAACTAAATTATGAAGGATGCCATAAACCATGTTAAAGGGCTTGGATTTTATTGTCCAAGGGACATAAGGAAGCCACTGAAAGATTTAAAACAGAGAAAATACATAACCATAGTTCAATTTTATAAAAATGACTGTGATGGCAGTGTGGATTGGGGAGAGCAGGACTGTGGGTAGAAACCAGGAAGGAGTAAAAAAAAAAAAAAAAATACTTTATCAGGGTATTGGAGATGGAGAGAAATCACTAGATTTACAAGATAATAAGCAACTAGAATCCTGAGGGTTAATGATTGTTTGGATAATGTGAGGAAGGGTTGCAGTGTCAGGGAGCACTAGCAAGCCTCTGATTTGGGCAATTTGGTGAAGATTAGTGCCCTTTACTGTGTCAAGTAAGGCTGGAAGGAGAAATGGAACTGACAAGTTAGATCATTTTTGCATGTTTGATGTTTAGGTGCATTTGAGACACTAATGGGTAGAGTTTCAGGCTCTCTGGGCTAGAGACATCCATTAAAGCCATCCAAAAGAATGATATTGGCCAGGGGAAGTTTGGAGACCAAAAAGAGTAGCAGACTTAGAACAACCCCATGAAGTAAGTCGATGTTCTAGGA
This sequence comes from Nasua narica, assembly GCA_028533885.1. Lineage (NCBI taxonomy): Eukaryota > Metazoa > Chordata > Mammalia > Carnivora > Procyonidae > Nasua > Nasua narica. Next base: position 109,827,014 of record CM052809.1, read on the forward strand.
TTGGGAAAAGAATAGAGTCACACATGCATCTTAGAAAGAATATACGAAGAAGTAGGAAAAAATGAGAAGAGTTTGTTTGCAAAGATTGTTATCTGAGCACCCATCTGCCTCTTCTTCCTTCTAGAGTGTTTTCCCCAGCCTCCCAGGAAGTTCAATGTTGCCATATGATTGAGCTCTAACTAATGGAATGGAAACAGAAGTTGATGAAGGCCACTTTCAAAGCAGGTGCACAAGAATCTCCCATAATGATCTTTCTCTTTTCCATCTAATAGCTCAGTGTCAGTCCCAAGAGGAAGCCAGAAACCTTCTTCACCCTTTAGGGGAAAACACTACTGGACTTCATATGAGTGAGAAAGAAATTTCTTTTGTGTTAAGCCACCAAGATTTGGGTGTTTATCTACTGTAGTAGAAGCATCACCTTCACTCACACAGTGTGGACTTACAGGAGCCAAGGAATGAGACTATTTCAGAAAGGAAGGAGTAGTCAGCAATGTCAAATGACTGATGAAAAGTCAAGCAAATTAGGTACTGAAAAGAGTCTCTTAGATTTAGCAATGTATAGGTCTCGAATGACCTACATGTATCACTATTTGCAACTGAAGATTTTTAAGATAAATGTAAACATATCTCTGATCTTAATGCTGGTGGTTGTTTTAAGGAAGCTACTATACTCATAAATCAACTATCTTAACAAACTTTGTGTATAGGTGTTTTAAATGTAATTTTTCAGTCAAATAAAACTTCTGAGATTTGTTACACAATTGGATTTTGATTTATTGACTTGGTCTTTAGTTTTCAATTGACTGAGTGGATTATTTAATTCTCTTGACTCAATTTGGATGAAGAAACAAAGGCTATCCACAAAGTGTCAGAGAAAATCTTGGGATCTATAAGAACCAATTAATCAATCAGTGGTTGTTTCGCTTGGCTAAAACAATTACACCTATTGTGAATTCTCTGAATTTTCTAAGTCAGTGATTTAAAACTAAACTTTATGCATACTAAACATTAGTGTGTGTGGAAGACATAAGGTCCTTGTTAAAATGTAGAGCCCTAGAACCCCACATTGAATATTCTAATTTAGTAAAGAGATCTTGGCACCAAGAATTCACATTTTTTTTAAAAACAAGCACTTCAGGTGATTCTGATAGGCATGGTCCTTAGCTCACACTTAGTTAAACACTGATCTGTATCTACTGGGATGCTTTAAAATCCAAATTTGTTCTCAAAAGAGGAACTATAACTAAGTCTCAGGTACTTGGCACCAGAAAGAAAATTTGAGGAAAAAAACCAACAACAACAACAAAAAACCCAGAAGAGCATTTTTATTACAAAAGAATGAAAAGGAGAATTATAAAAGGCAAAGGCACATGTTTCTTTCTCTATAAATTTATAGTCATTATCTTCTCCATTTTTATACATTCTTGCCTTGTTGTGAAATTTCAAATAAAATGGTAATTCAATGATTGACATTTTCTCTTTTCAGAGCCCCAGAATACAATTAGTAGGGGAAGCAGCAAGCTCCTATAGTACTTCATGGCATTATGAACTCGTTATTGAAAACAAGAAGGGTTGTTACTAATCTTCAGATGCACAGAAAGGCAGCCGAGGATAATATCACCTATTACATTCTGCTAGTGACTGAAGCCCGTGCCTTAGGCTGCTTACACAATGCCTGTTTACCATTAAAATTCCATTTACTCTCATTAAATCAATTTCTGAAAGAATTTCTCTATCAGTGGCAATTTCATATGTAGAGATGTAAGCAAAATGAGCCTTTTAAAAGCTTGGGTACGAAGGGTTTATGGGGTCTCCATTTTCCATGTCTGGCCTGGTTTCATGCTGACCTAATCTCAGAGGAAGGAAGAAGGGAAACAAGGAAGGAAAGAAGGAAGGAGGAAGGGAACAAGGAAGGAAGATGAGAAGTTGCAATTAATCAACTCCTACCAGAGTAACCAGTGCCATGACTGTAGTCCATTGCACCTAGCATTGCATTGCTTCATATGGAATATCTATTGACAACTTGATTAAAAGCTGTAAAAGAGTAATATGTACCTCAATGAGTTAAAGGGGAAATTGGTTATGTATATTAACATATGTGGAAAAGTTTGAAAGCCAGTTCTCATCAAGTAAGGTTATATGCTACCTGTATCGAATAGCCTCATTCTAACAGAATCTGATTTCCCAGCAAATTCACCTTTTAAGATAGCCCTCCCATGGGTCTAACTTAAAGAATAGGACCTCTCCCTCCTACCCCACCTAGATGCATAGCCACTTGGAACAGTTATTATTCTGCTCTCCATTTATTCTCTCTGGATCTTGGTTTCCTCATTTGTAAAGACGGGATAGTAATAGAACCAACCTCATTAAGTTGGGAGAATTAAATTAGATAATGTACATAAAATGTGTAGAAAATGTCTGGTATTTTCTAAGTCTTACACAAACGCTGTTCCAGAAAAACACTAGCACAGGTGTTTCTGCCATACCACTGGACATTTGGGTTCTTCACTTCTTGCAAAATCACACATGAAACAAGAGCGCTCGTTGGAAAAAAACAGGGTTAGGAGCAGATCCTCAAAAGCTATGGCACTTTTTAATAAGGGCACTAACAAAAAATGGTAAGAACCCTGAAGATGCTAAGATTGAGCTAATCCCCACTAGCCTTTGCCCTGAAAATCTGTCAGCCTGCCCTTTGATGTCTCAAAGCCCTGAACTCAGGTTTTCCCCCTGGAGATACGGTTAGCAGCAGTCACTTTGAGAAAGGACAGCTAAACTAAAAATAGGACTCAGAAGTTTATTCTTTTTTTATGCTTTTGTTTTTTGTTGTTGTCTTGTTTTAATACAAGAAAATACCTTCCCAGGTCATCATCCTTGAATTTACAGTTTTCAAGTACTTTAGCCTCGTGGACAGTACAGTCGGTACTTAGGCCGCTGAGCTAGCCCCTTTCTTCAAATAAAGGAAGATATTTAGGGACTTTTCAGCTTTTTTTCTTTCTTTCTTTCAAACTCTTCAAATCCATTAAAGTTCTGTTTTATTTAACTGTGAAAAAGCTTACACAGTTGATCGCTTCAGACACTGAACCCACTAGGAAAAACCATGTTTGGTCCAATTTGTTTTCTGTGTTATGCTGATATCACTCCCCTAATTACCAATTGCATACGAGTTGATTTGCATTTAAAAACACATGTTGTAGCGGAACAGACTGCAGATGTGATAAAAAGACATCCAGAGGATTTGGGAATTGTGCTCTAATAAACAAAGCCTTAGCAATCCAACTCCCCGGCATTCTTTTCAAAAGTAACTTGAGTCCGATTACTAAGGGCTAAAAACGCTGATGGCGTTAGAAGTTTGGAATGGTGTGAGCATTGGTGCACCCTGGTGGCAAGTGAAAATGATCAGCCTTGATGTATTCGGCTGATAAATTAACCAGACAAGGAGGCTCTACTGTTTAAACTCCCTTTATATCTCAGCCAGTAATAAACAAACAAAACTCGGCTCTGAGCTTTCTCACAGGACATTCTTTTGTTGGTGGTTTTTCCCTTCCTTTGGTCACTACTTATTGCCAATTTTTTTTTTCTTTTCTTATTTCTCCTTCAGAACAGGTACGAAGTTAAGTCTGCTGTTGTTCTGAAAGCAAGGGCTGTTTTCCAGAAAGATCTGAGGTGCTCGCTCCTCAGAGGGGGAGTAATGGGAATGTGATAGTACAGCAAGCCGTGGTCCTCCAACAGCTCACGGATGCTCTTGCATGACTGCTTCTCCCAAGGACTGCTCTGCACACCCGCTCCCCCTGCTCTTTGTTGGGAGGCAGCATCTGCAAACAAAGGAGAAACCACAAACTGTGGTGGATAAGGCGTCAACCGCTGCGCCAGCAACAAGATAATGAGCCTTGTAATGCTGTTGACATTTGTTCTACCAACTACAAGGTGCATAATCACACGCTAAAGATCCCAGGGCTAGAAAAACCACAGTACAAAACCTAGTTCACTTTGCTCCGTCTCTTCGTGGCCCCAGGTGACCTGAGTTTCTTTAAAAGGTAGTTTTCTGAAGTCCTGCGTCCAGTCTTGGAATATATGAACAGTAATTAGGCAAAGTGAGACTTGCTGAGTTGTACATTGGTGAAGTCAGTGGAACGTTAGCAATGTCGGTTGTGATCATTAAAGAAAGAGAAGGCCGCAGATCTCTCAAGAATGCAGAGTGGGATTCCTCCTCAAATTGGAGAAATATGAGAGGGGTAGCCCCGTTTGGAAGTGTTTTGAATCCCCTCTCCCCTCTCCCACAGCCCCACCGGTTGATAGGATAAGTCATCAGTATCTGTCATATTTCATTCACCTTATTTCACACACTCTGTAGTCTCAGAACTTCTAATAATAGTGTCTAGACTCTGGCCACATGTCCTCTGAGACCGCATTCTTTCTGACGTTAGTAGTAATTGTCAAATCCAATGGATAAAACCAAGTTCTCATGTGGCTGACATCTCTACTACATTCGGCCTAAATGTGCAATTCCACACCCTCCTCTCAGAAACGATCTACCCGTGGCTGTTTTCAGGGGTCTCTGTCTATCTTTCTGTCGCTCTCGCTTTCATTCTGACTGCCTGCCTCTTTGTTTCTGCCTCTCTCATTGTGACAGCTCCATTCTCTTACCCACAGACTCTGTAGGGTCTGTAGTGTCACTGATGCCCTGAAGCATCAAATTGCCTGTGGCTCGGGCTTGCCGTCAGGTCAGAGCTGACCCCACGTCTAAGGGGCTGTTGATCCAGCACACACTACCAAATGATTAGCCTCCAATCATCTCTCTTAAGGCAAATGTCTGAGAGAGAGAATCAGCTTGATTACAGTCAAGCCAAAGGATGAACTGACTTTGGGCCAGCTGTACGCCTCTGGTCTAATCAGTCATGGTCGGCAGTGGGAACGCTCCCCCACAAAAGGCCTCATAAAGAGCACTGGGTGAAGGCCAATTGATTGTGAATTCATGGCATAAGAGTTCTTCACTCTGCGTCCCCCCTAGCCCATCTCTACCATGGCCCATTATTTATCTCTTGTTAGTCCCCTGCCCTCCCCCATCAGTCCTTTGCTACATCCACAATACAAGTTTTGCCAGGTTTGCCTCATTTTTTCATCTCTTTGCAAATGTCGTTCTCTCTGCCTGAAATGTCCTTTACCATTTCTTCGTCTTCAAATTTCTTTTCTTTGTCTGAAATATTTATCATTTAGCATCCAACTTTATCTTCTCTGGAACTTTCACCCTACTTTTGTAGGCCCTGCTTCTCATCTCTGAGCTCCCATCCTCCTTCGTGCTTCCTGCCATTTTAGCCCTTACCATCCCCGCGGGCCCTGTGTAGTAGCGCACTTGTCTTTCCTGGTAGAATGGTTGCCCCTTGAGGCACAGTTCTACTTCTTAGTCCTCACAGTTTCTTCACCAGCGCTTAGGATCACGTCAGGAAAGCAGTAGGGACTCAGTAAAGGTTTTCTGAAGGAATTCGTACACAAGTGAATGAGGTACTTGAAGTGAAAGTGGAAATAGTAAATCAGGGATTAGTAAAAGGAGAAGAAAAGGAATGATAATCATTTTATAAATGACAGTCATTCTCTCAAGATGATTTTTGTCAAACACATACACCTGTGCTAGGCAGATTTTTACTGTTTCAATTGACTCTTCTATAAAAAGTAAAGCTACACTTATGGTCAGCACTGAAGCTGAACTGTATGTATGACGGCCACAGGCTCCAAGGGACCAAGGCAAAAGCCCCCACATCCTAAAGATCAGGACCAGAACGGAGGGAGTGTCACTCTCACTGTGCCCTTTTGGCCAAAGCAGTGATAGGTTGGGCTAGATTCAGGGGTGTGGAGAAATAGACTTCATCTGACATGTGATATAGGCAAAGAAGATATAAAGGTGACTGTCTTGGGCACAGCTACCACAGAAATACAACTTAAGTCTGAAGCCTTTCATGTCGTCTAGAGACTATTTCACTCACTGCTGTTTGGTCACCAGTCTCTTGTCCCTCTCTTCAGTAATGGTGAGATGAATACCCCTCCCACAGGGAAGAGAAATCTATGGTTTGTCGTCTTTGCCAGTAACAAAAATGTTGAAGAGCTGGGTGGCAAAGCTGTTGCCATTGGCATCTTTCACGTGGTTTACATCAAAAGAACTAGGATGTTTCTCTCTGATGACGATCACACCGATTCTTCCCAGGTTAGCATGTCCGCTTGTCATAGATCACTGGCATCAAACTTGATGAAACCACTGATCCTTCCAGTCTCCAAGTCAATCTGAATAGAGTCATTCTCCTGGATGAGGGGATCAGGACAGCAGATGGTACAAACAACATGAGTCACCAGATGAGGGATTCCTTTTGTCCCCACAAAGATCTTTCTTACTTTGTACAACTTATACTTGGCCTTGTCAGGTATAATCCAATGAACAGCAAAGTGACCCTTGGTGTCATAGATCAGATGGAAATTCTCCCCAGTCTTGTCAGTGCTCATGACATCCATAAAAGCAGCAAAGTGAGCTCTATCAGTTCGGACCTTGCCATCCATCCTAATAAAACACGGCAAACGGATCTTCTCTAATTCATTCCCTATTACAGCATACTTAAGTCTGTTCTTTAAGAAAATGATGAGAGGGGAAACACTCTCTCAGCTTATGGGGACCAGTAGATGAGTAAAGAACAAACATACCAGTCAGTTTATCCAGCATCAAATGCTTTGGAACTGCTACAGATGCTTCTCGGGACCACAAGCCATGGCTGCACTAGGCACAAAAATAACTAATTACTTCTAAGAAGATACAGTAATTTGATTCAAATTTAAATCAATCAGTGAATAGTTATTAGATATTTATTCTGTGCCTTATTCTCCCTTAAATTTTCTTTGGCCTGCCTTAAAGTCCTTAACAGACCTGTTTTCATGGAAAAGATGCCATTGCCGATGACACTTTTTGAAAAAAAAAAGTGTCATTATAACTTATAATGAAAAGACATATACTAGAGACGTGGTTTTCTTTCTCTGACCTGTCTGGAAGAAGCATAGATTTCTAGAATATTGGCACTAGAAGGGATCTTAAAATACTCCTAAGTTAAAAAAAAAAAATACTTCTAAGTGAACCTCCATGATTGACAGATGTGAAAGATGAAGCCAAGGGGTCAGCAGCTTTTTCTAAGGTCCCAAATAGCCTTATCCAAATTAGCCAGAGTCTACCGTTCTGATCCCCAGGCAGTACCCATGTCTAAATGTAAGAGATTTGCTTAAATATTCTCAGAAAATTGTATTCTCACTTTTTGATGAAAACAAGGATGTAATTAAAGATATTCTCCTCCAAAAAGAAGTGCTGATATTTGCTATACATCAGAGAAAAGCTTCCAAAATCTCTCCTGCCCTCTCATTCACAAAGACATTTTCCCCTCAAGCACTTCAATTAGTCGACATAGATATGCCCTGGATAATCAGTAAACATTCAATTTATCTTAATGAAAGTCAGACAAAAGAGATGAGACTTCCATGTTTGCCCCAGTGATTTTTTACTGGAATCAAAATGGTTTACTATGGAAATTCCTTGAGCCATTGTTTTCTGCCCACAGATGTTTTCTTCAAAATTTTCCAAGTTAAGGAAAGATTTGTGTAGATAACCTATAGACTAGAGCAGAGACCAGTAGGAGCCAGTCACCCCTCACAGCAGCGCTGAGTGCCTTGGTGCTCCGAGTGGTGCATTTGTCCTTCTGCTGTTTCTCTTCCATTAGCCCCAAAGACCGCCACATCTTCCTAAGTTTTCTTCATCTCTGTTCACGCTTCCCTCCAAACATCTACCCCTTGTCTTACTATGGTCTTCCTTGTGTTTTCCTTTTCTGTAGCTATCGGTCCAAATCTATTTGAAGATAGAACAGTGTTCAGGCCCCGCAAGCATTTATGTCACAGAAACAAAACATCTGAGGGAAAGAATGAATATTTCACTTTTATTCTTTATGTACTGATTTTACGCACACATAGCTTGACTCCACCTGTGTTTTGAATTGAATAGGAAGACTTTGGTTTATTTTAAAAATAGGCCCCCAGACTAGGCTCACCTCTTTTGACCCAATTGTGAAGAAAACACCTAGATCTTTCAAAAATCTGCTGATTCTGACTCCCAGACAGAACTGATATTGGATTAAATCTGACCTTTGGGGCACAAACCCCTGAGGCTATTCACTTATTCTTTTCAGTGAGATTTGCTGATATTTTCCTCTGGTTCTAGTGTAGCTTAAATTCGTGTCCTTAAGACAGCTTTTAAAAAATTAGAGAGAAAGCAAAAAGCTAGCCTCAAGGCGTAGCCAAACCGTCCAGACTCATCCCTTTGGCAGGCTGAGAAATTTCCATTTGGTTGTGGCAGCAAGCCTAATGAGAAGAAAGCCATTAATTAAATAAACAAAACACTGAAGTTTGGTCAGAGGAGCACATAGGTAACAGCACGATAGCCGACTCTCGGCCTTTTTTAGGAGAGAATTACACATGTTCTAAGGAGTTGGTTTTGTTTAACCTACTGCAAACACTTCCAAAGAACTTCAGAGTATAGGCTTAGGAATTGTTGAGCTTCTCCTGCACTTTGGCTTTATTTTAGAGGCTAAAGTTGACTGTAACATCTTGATTGCTTCCATTCCACATGAGGAGAGACTAAAAGATTATCTCGGCTTCCAGGTTTTAGGAGATACATAGTCTAGAACATTCCTTTTGGCTCTTTTCTTAGATGATTTCACTTGCTGGCTCCTATACCCTTGATGTCTCATGACCTACCCTGGAAAGTTAGGACCATCCCACTCTGGGCCCTGTGTTCTCTCCACTGCACTAGCCGTGGTGGAGACATATGATGAAAAAAGCTCTGAGCGCTGTTCTTTCCCTGTTATCTGGCCCCTAGCACAGCTGTGGTACCTCACTGGAACCTGGCCTAATGGTTTGATGCAGTCAGATAATTATTCACAGGACTTATCTTCATTGAGCACATGCTGGGGGGAAAATAATAGCAGGATACAGGAAACATTATCTGCCTCAGATTCAAAATTGGCTTCCAATGACTCGATTCTGGTTTATGTTATGAGAGGGAAATGAATAGTCTGCCTGTCATCACTATGAATGTTTTTGCTGAGCCCCTACCCCATAACTTCACAAGCATACATTAAAAAACACAGGTGTTCCATGCTGTTTTCCAGTGATGGGCATGAATAGCAGAACAATCTATATTGCCTCTTTTGGTCCTTGTTGGGAGCAGTGGCATACATTTGTGCCACAATATTGGAGGGGGGGGGTCCTGTCTGTATTTGCAATTATGTGTTATGGCTCCAGATGACCTTTGGTAAACATAAGAATATATCCTGGAAATGGGACATATTGACCCCTAATGAGCACTGTAACAAGTTTGATGAAGATTAGGTAGCTTGGGGAAAAAAAAAAAAAAAAAGATTTAGGTACCTTGAATCCAAAGCCATAAAGAGAGGCAAGATTTTGATAGAGGAAAAAATTAAGAAAGTTTTCTTAGCAGTTCAGATCTTTGTAGTTTGTAAAAATAAGAAAACCATAATTTGAGGATCTATCACATAAGATCTGGATCCCCAGGCAATGCTTAGAGAGAAACAGCTAACAGATCCCAGAGGAGGGGAGCCGCAGGTAAAGTTGGGAGGGATGATGGTGATGAGAAATAAGACAGTGCCAGAAGCAAACCTTGAGGGAAGCTCACCCCTGATTTGAATATGAACTTGGAGGAATTCATATGACCTTAAAACGAGTAAATACTGTTCAGATATATTACCTAAAATTTGTATTTAGACTTTTTAAAAAGTCAGATCATTTTACCTAAAATTTGTATGTAGACTTTTAAAAAAGTCTGTAAACTAACAAACTAACAAACATCCTGTAGTAAACTTACTTAAAGTTTTGATTCATCCTTTTCAAATGAAACAGTGGGACTATTGGTTTTTAAATTACTAGTGCATGGTCACTTGTTCCATTGGTCATTGCCGGAACAATTGGTACTGCCATGGTCAATGTGGAGGAAAGAACTCCATGAAATAGCCTTCTGCTCCACTGCTAATTTCCCATCTAGGTGACTCTACTCCCTCATTAATGACGCCATGCTTCAATTCAATCCCAATTATAAAAACAAAAACCACACTGACTTATATACTCCAACATTTTCTATTGTAATAACTTTCTTCCTTAGGTTGTAGCCAAGATGAAAACACTTTAGCCAAAATGATTTGAGAAATAAAACTTGTTATTTTACCTCATGACCCATCAGTAAAGAATTAAGGACACAAGAGGAATGTACCTTCATTTGAAGGAATGCTTTTTAAACGGTGGCATAACTAATTTATTTCATGTTTATACCCTCTAATGAATATCCAAACATATAACCTAGTTAAATCTTTCCACAATATTATAATGCCTGTTTTCAGAGTGACTCCAAACAGCAATGACATATGAGGTTCAGTCATGACCAAATGTGTCACAATATACAGAGAAGGAAAATTTCAAATACTATCCATTGTCTTAAATCAAAGAATGTCTTCCAATTTTTTTGGTGATTACTAAGAATGAGAACATAAACAACGATTGAATTTCATTCCCAAATCAGTAAATGAGTGATATAGTCCTATCCACCAACAGGCATAGTCTTTAAAATGGTCTTTTAACTCATCCCAGGAAACTCAAACTTCCTGTTTGCTGTGTGTGCTCGACAATCCTCCAAGAGAGTGAAAAAGTAATAGAACAGAGGCCCTTCCTGAGGAAGAAGGCTGCAGGAAGCAGAATGTGGAACAAATGGAAAGGTAAATTGGTTTCTAGTGGTGAATTCCTTCCTGATTTTTGCACCACAGTACAAACCTGGGCTCCTGCTCCATTTTAGATTACTTCAAGTAGCTTCCCATCGTGGAATGGAACTGTAGACTATAAATTCTCTGTTTGCTGTGAATCTAGCCGTCTTTATTTGCCATCTGTACTTTCTTTCTCCTCCTTGTCCACCTCAGTTCTCCAGTTCCAGTTTTGTGAAATACGCTTTAGGAAAAGTGGAATCTGACAGAAAGGAAGAACAAGAGAAGAAAGAAAAGAAGGAAGGAAGAAAGGAAAAGAGAGAGGAAGGAAGGAAGGAAGGAAGGGAGGAAGGAAGGGAGGAAAGAAAGAAAAAGTAGAATTTGCTTACTTATCTTATACTGACAGAACTTTCTTTTTTCTTTTTTTGCCAGTTGTTTTTCCTGCCCCCAAAGAACACATCTTGCTTGTTATAGCAGTTAGTATGTTTCACTCAGCTGAATTTCTGTATACCTGAAGTCAAAAACAGAATTTGGAAAGTATTTTGAAAGCGGGAAAAATCACCCTCTCTAGTGTAGTGATATTGCTATTTTTAAAAAATCTCATTAAAAATGAAATAAAAGGTTCTGAAACTAATACAACAATTATATGTTAACTATACTAGAATTAAAATTAAAAATTTGATTAAAAAAAGAAATAACATGTTAATAATTTTTGGACTGATAAGTGAGCATTAAACAATTCTTTTTTTTTTTTTTTTAAGTAGGCTCCATGCTGGGCGAGGCAGGGCTTGAACTCACAACACCGAGGACAAGAGTCAGACCCTTAACCAACCAAGACACCCAGGCACCCTGAGCATCAAACAATTCCTAACTAAAGTTTTTACCATTTGAAAAATTTTAATTGTAAGATGGATTGTAAATATTTAGACACAACTCCAATGTTCTTTTTCTGAATTCACGGTTGTTAAAAATTGAAGTAAAAAGTTATTTCATGTTTAACTTGTATTTGTTGAAAACAGAAGTAAAAATGGTAGACAGAAGACAGAACGATAGAATTGTGCCTCTGTGCTGTGGGCACTCTGGCTTGTTCACCTGGTCCAGAGGGACCCAGGGCCGATTTATCCCAACCCCACCCTCATGGAAGGTTCACCTCTGCCCAGGTTTTCCGCACACCCTGTCCCGCGAGGAGAAGTCTGGTGGAGGCCGCTGGGTGGCCAGGATCACACACACAGACAAAGCCTGGGCTGGATCTGTCCTATCGAGAGGGACTCGTGTCTCATCCCTCCTTCCTAGTTCTGCTGTTTCTGCTTCTAAAATAAACTTGATCACATTAAAAAAACAGCTTTAAGAAACTTATGTTGTGGGGTTGTGGGGTTCTTGTCTCACAGAGTGGAAAAATGAATCTCATGGACACAAAAGGGTGAGTGAAGTGGAAGTGTATTGAGTGAAGGGGAGAACAGAAAGGAAAGGATAACTAAAGCTCTCTAGAGTGAGAGGGGTCCCAAATGGGTTACCACTGAGGGCTTTCAGTGGCAGCGATCCATTCAGAATTGACCAGAGAACTTAAATCCTCCTGAGGTCTCTCCCACAGAGTTCTCTGTTTATTTTTTCTTTGAAGTTTGGTAATTTTTAGTGGTCCGGCTGCAACTATCTCATCTCTGACATTTAAGACATAGAGAGGTAGTCTCATTATGTTCCCTTATCTCTGGTTTTGAAGGCGTCAGCATTTCTCCACATTTGGGATTTTTTTTTTCATCCTCAAATTTGTTTATTTTAATTTTTCAGTGTTACAAGATTGATTGTTCATGCACCACACCCAGTGCTCCATGCAGTACGTGCCCTTCTCGATACCCACCACCAGGCTCACCCCCCCACCCCCTGCCCTCCAAACCCTCAGTTTGTTGCTCAGAGTCCACAGTCTCTCCTGGTTCATCATGCCCTCCGATTTCCCCCCATTCGCCCTTCCCTTCCTTCTCACGATGCCCTCCATGATTTTCTTTATACTCCACACGTAAGTGAGACCATAAGATAATGGACTCTCAGCTTGACTTATTTCACTCCGCATAATCTCTTCTAGTCCTGTCCATGTTGATACAAAAGTTGGATATTCATCCTTTCTGATGGAGGCATAATATTCCATTGTATAGATGTACCACATCTTCCTTATCCATTCGTCTGT
>CM052809.1:109840473-109911402 GCA_028533885.1 Nasua narica
CCAGCCCCAGATAGCTTGCTCCTGAAATGGACGCCCCTGTGGACACCGTGGATATCCAGATGAGGATACCGTGTTAGAGGACTTTGGCGAGCTGTGGCTGAAGGGGATGAAGGATAAGGATTATGAGGATCAGCTATGCTAGAAGGGGGCTGCAAGGAAAGGGTGGGGGGTGCTGGGAGAGGGAGGGTCCCAGCCTCTCTGCCCTCCCTCCATTCAGCCGCTTCCTCAGCCAACCTTCCCTCCTTCCCCCCCCTCACCAGTCGCCCCCAGACACGCACTGAATCCATCTCCTGTTGAACGTGGGCATTACAGTTTTGACTTCAGCTGTGTCCCCCCAACCCCCCAGTGGGCGGCAAACTGTGTTCAAACCTGTATTTTTTGGAAAGGGATGCTGAAAAGAGGAGTGACTGTAGGGAAAATAGGGAGAAAGAACTCCCACATTGACCTCACACTAAAAGCCGGCCTACCCCACACACACTTCCTTTCTTTTCCTTCAAGAGGAGACACTCTGGGGGGACAAGGCCACTTCTTTGTTTCTGAGTATTAAGAAGAAAATAAATTTTTAATAGGAAAAATAACAATAAACTATTTGGAAACTAAGTAATACACTTCTAGATTATCTATGGATCAAAGGCATAATAAAAGTGGAAATTAGAAAATAATTTAAATAAGAAGTGCAACATATTAAATCTTATAGAATAAAGTGAAATCAGGGGCACCTGGGTGGCTCAGTGGGTTGAGCCTCTGCCTTCAGCTCAGATCATGATCTCGGGGTCCTGGGATCGAGCCCCGAGTTGGGCTTTCTGCTCAGCAGGGAGCCTGCTTCCCCCTCTCCCTCTGCCTGCCTCTCTTTTTACTTGTGATCTCTCTCTCTCTGTCAAATAAATAAATAAAATCTTTAAAAAAAAAGGGATAAAGTGAAATCAGTGTTCAAAGGGAAATTTAAAAACTTTAAAATGTATGTGTTAAGGGGAAAAAGGCTGAAGACAAGTGATATAAGTTTATTAAACACTTAAAAAAAAAACCTAAACTGAATGAAAAAAAAATTATAAAGAGAAGAAATCAATAAAATAGAAAAAAACATGCTAAGGAGAAAATCAACAGACCAAAAATTAGACCTTTGAAAGAAACTAATAAAATTGAGAAACCTTAAGACACAGAGAATAATTATTAGTTATAAAAATTTTAATATCAGGAGTAATTTAAAAAGATAGCACTGAAGAGGCTACAGGATCTAAAAATAACTTTGAAGCATATTTTGAGCAATCGTATGCCAAAAAAAAGAAAAAGAAGGGAAACGGACAAATTACTAGAAAAAAAGCTTAGCAAAACTGACAAAATTAAGTAACCTATATAGTTCTGTTTCTATTAAATTGACTATATTTTATTAAATCCTTTACTCCTCAAAAACGCAGATCCATATTGGACTTACTGGTAAATATTTAAAATAACATCAATCTTAAACAAACTCTTCCATAATAAAGAAAAAGAGCAAACATCTCGTTTAATATGGCCACCCTAAGCTTAACGCTATTACTTGATAAATATATTTCAAGAAAGAAAAATTAAGGCTTATCTTTCTCGTGAACATAGAGACAAAAGTGCTATATACTAGTACATCAAATGAGGTATTCCCAAAACGCACTTACTCTCAAACTGCAATGATGATTTGAGATTCAAAAACCAATTGATGTCATCTCCAGATGTGACACTGTCAGACATACCCACAGTGATGAGGATTCTGGAAGTAGCTGGCCTTTATTCTTCAAAATTGTCAATGCCACTAATGACAATGAAAATTCAGAAATCTGTTCTTGTATCAGGAGAGACAACAATGACTAAATGAAACATGTGATCCTGGGCTGCATTTGTACTGAAGAGAAAAAAAAAGCAATAAAAATAAAATTAAAAATAATATTGAAATATGAATAATATAAGCGTATACTAAATGAAAGCACTGAAACAATTGCTTCTAAATTTGGTAACTGTATTGGATCAACAGTAGACTGGATACAGACTCATAGAAGCAGAGAGTAGAATGGTAGTTATCAGGGACGAAGGGAAGAGGGTAATGGGCAGCTATTAGTCAAAGGGTACAAGGGCTCAGTTATACAAGATGAATAAATCCTAGAGGTCTATCCTACAGATTCTATAGCATAATGCCATAGTGAACCATACCATATTGTATACATAAAATTTCGCTAAGAGGGTAGAACTTCTGTTAAGCGTTATTATCACACACACACAAAGTAAGAATGAGTGTGGGAGGAAACTTTTGGAGGTGATGGGTATGTTTATGGCATAGATATATACTTCCAAACTCATCAAGTCGTTAACATTAAATACATACAACATTTTGTATGTCAATCATGCTTCAATAAATCAGTTTAAAAAAAAGTAGACTGTGAAATTCCTACAATGGGATTTATCTTAGTGGTCTTTCGTACTTCTAAGCCTGAGACAACACTGTTTTTATTCAAATAGACTGCCTCACCTCTCCTATTAGAAAAGATAGACCTAATGTAATCACTCAAAAGTTTTTGAGGTCTCTTTTCCTGTTGCTATGGCCACACCATCTTGAGGGTTTTGCGTGGTGAGCTAGCACTGGGGATTGTTCATTCATCCAGCCTATTTTGTAATTGTCCCCGGCTGATTTCCTCTAGTATCACTACTGGAAAGAAGAGGAGAAAAAGCACTTTTATTCAAGCACAGTTTCATTCAACCGTCTAGTCCTCATAGAATAATGAAATCACCACAGTTTTGTAACTAATTCTCTGCTATCCTTTTTGTTTTCCTGCCTCCTCTGGCGTATATCTCCCTAGCGCCCAGCGGGGTAACAATACCTGTTAATCCCTAAATGTCAGCTTTAGGAGAAACCATAAAAACCGCAGCATTCATTTATCATAATAGTGCCCCAGGCAAGTTCAGCTTCAAGCTGATTACAGATTTTTCCCTCACAGCCTCATGAATTGTATTCTTTATATCTGTTATCAAAACAGATTGTGAAGCTTAATTTACAGAAGAAATTCAAAAGGATTTACACATGTTAATTTTTTTTAAGATGGGGAAGGAAGATAGGGAAAGTATCTGGTTAAATGAATATGGTTAAAACATTATGTTTATTCCCATTTAGGAAGATACATGAATTTCTACTGAGCATAGCAATTGGTCATATAAACTTATTTCATCGATCTCCATTATAATAGGAAAGAAATAAAATGTTGTAAATCAAAAAGGAAAAGAAGAACAGAGATGTCAGTAGACATAGTATTTCAATAACTTTTAGAAGCAGAAAGCAGATGGAAAAATAGTGTCTGACTGAGAACAGAGCAAGCTATATGCTAAAAGGCACGTAGGGTGAATACAGAAGAGTCACTTTTTAACCTGCAAAGGACTTGGAGGCATCAGGTTACCTCATTCGAGATAAGCAGCGACCTCCCCATCTTCTCCAGCAGGAGACACAAGGCTTGGAAAATCAGATCTTACACACAGATTGAAGATCAGAAATGATAAAATTGTGGATATACATAAAGAAGCAATTATTTTTTCCTTTTAATTTCTTTGAAATACATCTGATAGTTTAAATGAGTTTCACAACCTTTTTTTCATCATCACTCCCTAAGAAACTTATTTGGCTTTTTTCCCCTAATTACTCACCCCCTGCAATGAAACGTTAATACCCATGATATATTGTATACCTGCTTATAGGTCGTATGCATATCTGTACCTTTATAGATAAAAAGAAAAAATACAAAGTTTACTCTTTTTGCTCATCACAGGTTTCAGAATGACAACACTTTTAAAAGTTAAAATATTAAAAAGCTAGTCTCATGTAACAACTTCATAACTGTGTTATTATTGTGCAGAAAATTTTAATGTAACTTATTTAGTTCTATAAATTATAATGTATGAAATTAATATGCAAATTATCAACATACACAATACACGGTAACAAGAGGTTTTGAAACTATTATTTTTTAAAGTAATTTACAGTTGACCTTTCAGCAATGTAAGGGTCAAGTGTGTTGACCTCCCTGCACAGTAAAAAATCCACGGAGAACTTTTGATTCCCCTCAAATTAACTACTAGTAGCCTATTGCTGACCAGAAACCTTACCAATAATATAAAAATTCAATTAACAAATATTTTGTATATGTATTATGTACTGTATTCTTACAATAAAGTAAATTAGAGAAGAGGAAATGTTATCGGGAAAATCATAAGGAAGAGAAAATACATTTATAGTACTGCACTGTACTTATCAAAAAAATTTGCATATGAGTGGACTCGGTTTGAACATATATTGCTCAAGAGTCAGCTGTAATTTAAAAATTAAGTTGCTTAAAAATTATTTTTAGTGAACTCAACTTTTAGCTTTTGCTTGATCTGAGAAAATAACTTATTTTTTTTTATTTTATTATTTTTTTTTTAGATTTTTTTTATTTATTTATTTGATACTGAGAAAGAGATCACAAGTAAGCAGAGAGGCAGGCAGAGAGAGAGGAGGAAGCAGGCTCCCTGCTGAGCAGAGAGCCCAATGCGGGGCTGGATCCCAGGACTCTGAGATCATGACCTGAGCCGAAGGCAGCAGCTTAACCAACTGAGCCACCCAGGCGCCCCTGAGAAAATAACTTTTAAATCACTGCTCGATATTCACTTGGATATTGTCAACATTTTTTTCTTTTCAGCACTTAATATAATAGACTGAATACCTTATAGAATTGAATAAAAAGTATAAACTATTGGGGCGCCTGGGTGGCTCAGTGAGTTAAAGCCTCTGCATTCGACTCAGGTCATGATCTCAGGATCCTGGGATGGAGCCCCGCATTGGGCTCTCTGCTCAGAGGGGAGCCTGCTTCCTCCTCCCTCTCTGCCTGCCTCTCTGCCTACTTGTGATCTCTCTCTGTGTCAAATAAATAAATAAAATCTTAAAAAAAAAAAGTATAAACTATTTTTATTTCATTCTCAAGGCCTAAGTCACACATAAAAACACTGAGGATCACACATAAACAACATCTCATGATTATGGCTTTTCTTGCAATAGGCCTCAAGACAGAGCAAATAAAGAAAAGAAGTCACCTGCTCACCATAGATGTTAGCACTGATCTTGTATACATTCTGCAACTCTTCTACAAACTCGATGTCAGTGCTGCTTGTGTGATTCCCAAAAAAAAACCCAATGAGAGAAGTTAAATTCTAAGGAATAAGGTTCTATTGGGTATGGTTAACCTTTACAGGGCTACAGACTATTGTAACATCTAAGAATTTTTCACCACCCTCACCAACGATCAATTTTCATCCTCTTGAGGGCAATGTTATCCTTCTCATGAATGCATAGTTTACAGCATAAATTATAATGGTGTATGATGGAGTTTACATGAAAGCTATAACCAGGAGACCTGGGACTGGGATAAATGGAGTTCTGTGGATACTAGTACTAAGAAACACAAAGTTAAAAAACAAAAAAGAGAAGAAAAGAAAAAACAAACCAGCTCTAATTGAAAGTCCTAGAGAGAAGACAAAGAAGTAGGAAAGGATAAACTAGTGGCATTGTTTTGCTACCTTAAAACTTTGAATTCTGTTTTTTTAAACAGCATAAATAGATTACTTTAATAAATACTTTAACTAAATATTAAAATTAAACTGCCAAGAATGCTTATTAGATCCTTGCTCTTTTTTTAGATCTAGTTTATAAAAAGGCTTTTTTTCTGATTACACTCAAAATATTAGCAAGTCTATTAAAGTAAAATAAGCTTAACAGGATGGTTTGGGGTGGCCATGGGAGTGCTGAAGGCTAATTAAAAACAAAGTGAAACAAGTTCCACTGGACATCATAAGACCTCTAATTCCCCTTTAACCATTTATTTGTTGCATTAACTTGGCTAATCACTAATATACCCAGAGACTTAGATTCTCCTTTATTAATGATACTTCACCTGCATAAAAATGAGGGCTATACAAATGACCAACGGACACATGAAAAGGTGTTCAACATCACTCAACATCAAGGAAATACAAATCCAAACCACAATGAGCTATTATCTCACCCCTGTCAGAATGGCTATTATCAAAAAGACAAGAGATGACAACTGTTGGCAAAGATACAGAGAAAAGGGAAGCCTCATGCACCATTGGTGGGAATGCAAACTGGTGCAGCCATTCTGGAAAACAGTATGGAGGATCCTCAAAAATTAAAAATAGAACTACCCTATGATCTAGTAATTCTCCTACTGGTTATATAACCAAAGGAAATGAAAACAGAATCTTGAAGAGATATTTCCACCCTCATATTCTTTGCAGCATTATTCACAATAGCAAACATATGGAAACAATCTGTGTCCATCAACGGGTAAATGAATAAAGTGGTGTGTGTGTGGTGAAATATTATTCAGCCATGAGAAAGAAGGAAATCCTGTCAGGTGTGACAATGTGGATGAAACTTGATGGCATTATGTTAAGTGAAATAAGATAAAGACAAATACTGTATGGTATCACTTATATGTGGAGTAAAAAAGAAAAAGTCAAACTCTTAAAAACAGAGTAGAAAAATGGCTGCTAAGTGCTATGGAAAGGGAACAAGGGCACTTTATGGAATTCAAGGGAAGGAAGTGTAGCTCAGCCTCATCAGGGACAACATTTATACTCTCTGGGCACATTTCTTCAAGTCTCCACTTCATTCTTCTGTTCCTCTGCAAAGCGGTGTTCTCTGCTTCTCCTTGCATATGGCTGAAGTAAGGCTCACGTTATGTCTCACTGAAGTACCCATCTGTAACCTGGGCACACAAATTCCAATTGACTCCTGCCCCATCCTGGCCCATCAGCCTTGCCCAAGAGGCAGAATCATGAGACCTGCAGCAGGTCCTCTAGGATTAGATTTTCTGAAACAAGACAGGACAGATTTCCCCTAAGAAAGCATAAGGGCAGGAGAATTATTTGCATTTTAGAAGGATATAATATTTTAATAAGTATTAAAGAAATGCTGCTTAAAAAACTATATTATTTGCTCATTTAGTTGTTTTCATTCTCTTCTGCCCAATAGATTATAAATTCCATGAAGGCAGGATTTTTTTCCCCTGTCTAGTGCCTAGACCATTGCCTTATAGTAAATTTTTGCTGAATGAGTGACCAAAAGGCTTTAAATAATGATAATGGTAATTATAATAAAAGTGAGCTAAAGAAAAGAGAATCAGTGACTACATGCATAAGAGTATTATGATTTCTGGGATAAGTTTCTTATTCTTAGTTTTCAGTACTTCTCATATTCATTTTTTTCCATTCAACTATTATCTTTTAACTAAAGTTCTTGAAAAATTAACCAAACTCATTCATCTTTTTCTCTTTAAGTTTCAACATAATGTCTGGTGTGCAACAGGTGTTAGATGAATATTTATGTACTGATCAGAATGGGTGAATAGATATCACTGTGCCTATGGCACTTTGTAAAGTGCTTTGCAAGCTATAAAATGCTTCCCAAATATTAAACTGTTATTTTCATTATGGTGGAGCTTTAGAGTGAATGTTTACATCTCCCCAAATTCATATGTTGACAACCTAATCCCCAGTGTGATGGTATTTGGAGGTGGGGATTTGGGTGGTGATTAGGTTGTAAGAGTGGAGCCCGATGAATTGGATTAGTAACTTAAAAGATAAAGGAGATCTTGGAGAGCTCTCTTGCCCCTTCTGCCATCTATGAACCAGGAAGTGGGCCCTCACCAGATTGTGCATCTGCCAGCACCCTGACCTTGGACTTCCCAGCCTCCAGAATGTGAAGAATAAATCTCTGCTGTTGATAAGCCACTCAGTCCTGGCACTTTTATTTCAGTAGCCAGAATAGATTAAGACAGAAAACTTGGTAATCGTGTTCAAAATGCATGGGACAACTGTAGGTCACGGGGCAAACTAGGAAGCCAATTCAAGAATTTGGGTGAGAATTTGAGACAATGTGGATGGAACTAGAGGGTATTATGCTAAGAGAAATAAGTCAGAGAAAGACAATTATCATATGATCTCTCCGATATGAAGAATTTGAGAGGCAGGGCAGGGGGGAGTAATGGGAGGTGTGGGAGGGAAATGAAACAAGATGGGATCAGGAAGGAGACAAACCATAAGGAACTCCTAAAGTCATGAAACAAACTGAGGGTTCATGGGGAGTAGAGGGGTAGGGATAGGGTGGCCGGGTTATGGACATTGGGGAGGTTATGTGCTATGGTGAGTGCTGTGAAATGTGTAAGCCTGATGATTCACAGACATGTACCCCTGGGGCAACTAATACATTATTTGTTAATGAAAAAAAAAAAAAAAAGAATTTGGACAAGACTCCTTCGACCTCAGTCACCTTTTTTTTTTTTTTTTGCTTTTTCCCTCCAAAAGCCCTGAATTAAAATCAAATCCAGATTTCTCTATAACCCTAGGAGGGTAAAAAACTTGCAGAGGTTTGACTTGTTTTATCTCAAACTATATTTCTATTCCTATCTATATTAAACGAGTTTTAGATTAAGAGTCTAAATAGCAATTCATTTTCTTTGCATTCCAAAGAATCACCAAAGGGTTTATTCAATTTAATATCATCATTATGCATTGCTCAACAAGTCAATAACTGTGTAAGTAAAAACAGTTTTTGAAGCCCTCTGCTGTAGGAAAGACTGTTGTCTCTTATGCCAGATCAATGAGAACCTGCATAGTGGGGTTTTAGCTAAGGGCATATATGTATAGACATAATGTAAAATTCAGCAATTTTCTTGCAAATTCATTGTGTGTAGACAATTCAATCAACATATATTTAACTTCTTTTTTACTCAATTATAAAGATGAATATATTATATAGGCTCTGTTATTAAGGAAATTTGAACATATCACATGGAGTAAGAGAAAGTAGGTGATATTACAGCAAACAAATAATCATAATGCCTGGCAATAATACCTTCCATACAAGAGATGAAAAAAGAGCTATGTAAACTTAAAGGATGAAGGAATCATGTAGTTTCTGATCAAAAGAGTGAACGTGCTTATGAAATACAGAAAGGTTTAAGAAGGAAATACATTCAGAATGGCCCTTGAAGAACAAATACATAATACACTAATATTTCAGAATATAAAATGGGGGAAGAAAAAGTTCCAAGAAAGAAGGACAATATCAGGAGATGCTCTAGCCCATTTTGAGCAAATTGTCCAATTTGGTTGGCTAATGGAGTATGTAAAAGGAAGGAGAGAAAATAAGTCTAAAAGGGTAATATGGGACCAAATTGTTCAGGGTTTCAAATATCAGGCATTAGGACTCTGTTCCTAATTCAGTGGTCTTCAGAAAAGAGCACCATTGACATTTTGAGTAGAGTTGTGCCACTGAGAGGTGAGCTCCAGACTGACCAACCAGGAAGATTGGAGGAATCTCCAATCAGGAAGAATGATAACACCACTGAAGCCACTGAAGGAATCTTCTAGTTTTGAGTTCATCAGGGCTGGAAGTGGACCTGTAGCTATAGACATGGGGAAGAGGTAGAAAAGATGAAAGTGCATAGATAAGAGACACTTCTGAGAGTACAGCACAGGATTTAGCATCCAGCAAAATACAGTATAACTAGGGGAGAAAAGATGCCATCACTGTGATGTGGTGTTCTATTTGGATACTATTAGCAAACATTTGAAAATAGTTGACCCTTGAACAGCATGGGTTTGAACTGCATGGGTCCATTCTATGTGGATTTTTTACAGTACAGTACTGTAAATGTACTTACTCTTCCTTATGATTTTGTTAATAGCCTTCTTTTCTCTGGCTTACTTCATTGGAAGAATACAGTATCTAATACATACAACATACAAAACACGTGTTCATTGATGGTTTGTGTTATCAGTAAGGCTTCCAGTCAACAGTAGGCTTTTCGTTTTTAGGGCTTCAGAAGTTATAAGTGGATTTTTGACTGCATGGGAGATCCGCACACCTAATTCCCATGTTGTTCAAGGGTCAGGTGTACAGAGATCGGTGGGGCTAGGGAGTAATCAACACAAAGGTAAAGAATAAATCCATGGAAGTAAATGAAATATCTGATGAAAGAAAAGAGGCTGAGGATAGAATTCCAGAGAGAATCATAGGAAGAAAGAGAGGAATTTCCTGAGAATAACATGGATCATAATATATCCTGGAAGCCAATAGCAGATTGAAAGGTGGTCCTTTGGTTTGACAGTTAGGAGGTTCCTGGTGGTCACTGAGAAAATACATCGTGTAGAAAATACATCGTGTACGTTGTGTTCGTAACTCTAGTTGCAGAGTGAAGTTAATGAAGAATAGCCATTAAGAAATTAAATATAGTCAATTTAGACTGTCCCTGAAATAATTTTAGTAGTAAAAGACAAGAAGAGGGTGCAGCCTGAGGTCCAAAGCAAACTTCTCTTTCCTCCATTTGAGAGTTTTGATTTCTGAGTCTCTGAGTGAAATAATTCAATTTGTAATTTGATTTTATCTACGCACACATTGACTGACAAAGTACACTCGAAAGGGCCAGGAAAATAGATGGGGTCATTAGCCTTGGCGCTAATGAGAAATTATAGTATTTTTCCTATAATGATAAGTTGGCATGCGAATAGTTAGCATATGAAAAAGCCTTCAGATAGCAGCTTCTGCTGTTCATTATCTTATGTTTTGGGGTTGTTTTCTTGGCAGAAAATATCATTTGACTGTGAATGTTATCATTAAGAAAGGAATAAAGATTTTTAACAGAATACATATTCTCCTCGTGGAAAAATTATAATTGTTCCATTTTAACTTTCCATGCCCTGGCTCTAATTTCCTCTATGTCCTTCTGTTCCTTCACAATGGAGGCTTTTTCTGCTGGTCAGTCTACACATTTAAGCTCAGGAGCAACTTTCTGCTTTTACAGATATAGAGCACTTTATTGAAAAAGGTATTCCATGTCACCAGCCAACACTTTAGAAGGCCTGCACTTGCTGAAACTGTTCAGCTGGCAAATTTCATAAGATGCTTTGTTTCTCAGTAGCACGTGTCCAAATATCGTTTGGAGAGCACTCATATTCTTGCACAGAGGCCTACCTGAGCATTGTTGCCTGGTTCATAGTGCTAGAACAATCACCCATTCATCAGTTAAAACAAAACAAAACAAAACAAAAAACCATTTCTACTTCTACTTCTCAAAGCCAGTTGGACTCTGTGGTTGTATTGATCAGGCCAGAAATCTCTCCCTCTGGGTTTCAGGGTTCAGAAAAGTTTCTGTAAAGGGCCACATAGTAAATACTTCAGGCTTTGCAGGCTGTATAGTCTCTTTTGCGATGATTCAACTCTACTGTTGTAGTGCCAATGGAGCTATCCACAATGACTGATTGCCTGACTCTATTCCAATAAAACTTTATTTGTAAAACAGGGAGCAAGCTAGATTCGCCTCCCTGGCTCTAGTTTGCCAATAAAGTGGTATTGGCAAACTATTGAGTGGGATGTGTCATTTAGCCATCCACAGAGACTCAGGATGGAGAACCCATGTACAACATTGAAAAGATACCAGCTTCTCTACTGATGCGAGGTCAGTTCTAGTATTTGAATGACAGATATTTGCACTCCATCTCAAGAATTCCTCCATACCCCATTTATCTCTTACCACCTGTATTTTTCCTGCACCGTGGCACATGACCTTCTCATTTCTCTGTCCTCTGCATAGCTCACATTACTTAACAACCCTACTTAAGCTCATCCTATTGGCTTCTGACTTCTATCTCTCTAGGTTATGACTTCTAGCATTTGCCCTTTGCTCCAAATACCATGACCGTAGGAAAAACATATTTAATTTTAAGGCCTCACAGAACCAACTAGAAGAAGAAGTGTGTACACTTAAATGGTGTATTTTCTTGCCCAGTCACCATATATCTTTTTTCTCCTATTTATCTTCTCAGATACTGAACAGTGAAACTCCTGTACCACACCCCCAAAGTGTCTTCCACAGAGGTCTGTGGCACACCACTCTGTTTTCCTTCTTAGCCTGAGATCTCAAGCTTTAAAGTCTCAACAGAATACAGGAGAAAGAGAACAGACTGAACCAGGTACCTGTATTCCGGTTCCAACTGACTCCAGTGCGGGGTAAGTTCCTACCATGGGTGTTAAAGCATGTTTCCTTGGAGCAGTGGTCTCCCTGCTGTACTTCAAAGACTCTTTAGACCTGCTCAGATAATCATTTCCCACCCATGGTGAAATACAAGTTATCTGAGGAATATTTATTTTAGCTGTTTTCCTTATTTGGGATATAATTAATATTTTTTAAAATACTTTGAGGGCGCCTGGGTGGCTCAGTTGGTTGAGCAACTGCCTTCGGCTCAGGTCATGATCCTTGAGTTCCGGGATCGAGTCCCGGCTCCACAGGGAGTCTGCCTCTTAACCTTCTCTCCTCTCATGCTCTCTCTCACTTTCTCTGTCTCTGAAATAAAAAAATAAAATCTTTAAAAAAAAGAAAATACTTTGAAATAAGTTTGAAGAATACTTATTTCTGAAAGAGAAAGCAATTTCAATGACGTAAAGGGATTTGCTGAAGAACACATAGTTGGTTATCGAAGAATCAAGAGGAAAATATAAGTCTCCACATTCTCCATCCCCATGGTGTTTTTTTTTTATTGCACTATTTTTTTTTCCTGCTTCACCTTAGCATAATATCCATATTAGCCAATCTCAAGCTAGATTGTGAACCTCTCATAGAAGTATAATCATCATCTGATGTAGAGAGGGCACTTGCAGAGGCTGTTTTAAATCTTTCCAGTTTAAATTTGCTTTTGCTGGTTTATAAAGACATTTTTTCTATAATAAACTACATCCAATAATCTTACTAAATTCATTTATTAATTTCAATATATCCCTATAGATTCTTTTGAATTTTCTATACACAGAATCATGTTGTCTTATAAGTAATACCTTAGGCTCTCTAGGACAATATTAAAAAGAAAGAGTATTTACTCCAAATATTGGAGTGATTTTTGTCTGCTTATTAAAAATAATTTTAGAGGTGCCTGGGTAGCTCAGTGGGTTAAAGCCTCTGCCTTCAGCTCAGGTCATGATCTCAGGGTCCTGGAATCAAGGCCTGCATCAGGCTCTCTGCTCAGCGGGGAGCCTGCTTCCTCCTCTCTCTCTGCCTGCTCTGCCTACTTGTGATCTCTCTGTCAAATAAATAAATAAATAAATAAATAAATTTTTAAAAATGATTTTAATCTTCCTCTTCACACTTTTCCATATTTCCTGAATCTTCCTCAATAAATATGCTATCATCAGAAAAAATAAGAATCAACATATATTTTGGGGTGTCTGGGTGGCTCAGTCGCTTAAGTGTCTGACTCTTCAGCTCAGATCATGATCTCAGAGTCGTGAGATGGAGCACCATGTGGGGCTACGCACTGGGCATGGAATTAAGATTTTCTCTCTCTCTCTCCCTCTTCATCTGCCCCCCTCACCCCCTCTCTTTTTGCCTCTCTCTCTCTCTCAAAATAAAAAAAAGAATCAATACATATTTTAATTAACTGGATACATTCCTAAAGCAGAAGACAGTTTTTTTTAAAGATTTTATTTATTTATTTGACAGATAGAGACACAGCGAGAGCGGGAACACAGGGGGAGGGAGAAGCAGACTTCCTGCCAAGCAGGGATCCTGATGCAGAGCTCGATCCCAGAACCCTGGTATCATGACCTGAGCTGAAGGCAGACGCTTAATGACTGAGCATCCAGGTGCCCAGGGGAAGGCAATTTTGAGCAATTTATTCTAAATGGTTTTTTAAAATGGAGTCAGAGATTTCTTTTCAAGAGCAAAACCTATTACAATCCCTTTAATGGGAAAATCATTGAAAATTGAGGACCCTGTATAATATCTCACTCAGAGTTTCAGGGTTACTGCTGATTGAAGTAATGCTTTGCGAAATCCAGAGTTTCCACCGAGTGTTTATTTTGACAACACCCTAGGTATTGTTAGATCTCTAGGATAGGGCCATGTGTTAGTTAGTAATAAGAGGGGGAAAGCTTGTTTGGATTATCATGTAAACCATTTTCATTGTGGGGAGGAACCTAGCATTTTTTTTTCAGCCATATGCAGCAAAGACTGTTTAAAGGTGACCGATAAAATGATTTCATTTGGGGTGCCTGGGTGGTTCAATGGGTTAAAGCCTCTGCCTTTGGCTCAGGTCATGATCTCAGGGTCCTGGAATTGAGCCCCACATAGGGCTCTCTGCTCAGCGGAGAGCCTACTTTCCCCTCTCTCTGCCTATTTGTGATCTTTCTCCTCTCTGTCAAATAAATAAATAAAAATTAAAAAAAAGGTTTTGTTTATAATCTTAATATTTCAAAGCTGTGGATCATTTCTCCAATAATCTTACCTTTTTGTGCATGAAAATATACAACTTAGCCATTTATTTGCCTTTCTCTTAAAATAAGAAATAACTTTGCTTAAATCTCAAAGGAAGTAAAGGTTCATGTTTCTTAAAGCACTATCCTGCCAGAGAACTACCTTGCTGAGATCGAGTTTTTTCTATGAGTTAAACTAGGGTGAACAAGTAAAGCAAACATACCCTTTAACCAAAAGATGAGTCATGTGCCTGAACTCCCCTGCCTGTCCTAACAACAGTAAATATCATTTCTTGAGACTCTGGGGCATGCGCAGAAGAAAAAAATAATGAAATAAGAGATTCAAGAAATGTACAAGGGGATGGAAAGGAGGAACCTGCAGCCGGGGGTAATGAGAGCGCCCTCTGAACTGTCGGGTGAGTTATGCCGAACGGCCTTATGGACAGATGGTTCCTGTGAGGCAAGTACACCAGAGGGTGATGGGTCAGAAGGAGGTGCACTTCACTCTACACTAGAATTCTCTAAATCCATCTTCAGGGGTTCAGTGGGTTCACTGATTTTTTAGGGCCCAAGAGAGCCGCACAATCGCTGCTCTCCCATGATGACACCCCAACAGAAGATTCTTCCTGCTTTGTTCCCTGTTTCTACGAAAGTTGTATGGACATGTGTAAAATGCCCACCTGTCAGTGTAGATATTTCCAAAAAGCCTAGGGATGTTGAAAAATAATAAATAAGGAAACAGTTGATATTATACGCTGGGCCATGGTCATAACAAAATTAGGGAAATAATTATCTTTATTTGGACCGAAATGATCCTTCTAACATAAAACGATTTTTCCTCATAACAGTCAAATATTATAGAAGGTGAAGATACCAATGAGTTCTTGTATTAGCATCTCCTCAAATAAGAAGCTTTGATGTCACCATTTTAACTTATAGCATTTTCCACATCACCTCAGAATAGTTATAGCCGGAGAAGAGATCAGAATAATTTTATAAGGGTTCTGTTCTTGTGGTTTTTGCTGTTAGCTGAAATAAAGCCCATCTATGCTTTTCAAGCTTTTGGGTGTGGAAACAGATATTGTTTGCTGAGAACTGGAAATCTCTTGTAATTCAACTTTCCCAATCATCGACATGCTGATTCAGCAAAATACTTCAAGAACTTGTTTTCTCTACAGTTGAAGGAGCTATTCTGGAAGAAAACCATCACTTCAAAATCTAATAAGTAAAATAAATAAACAACAACAACAAAACCCTCTCCAGTTTAGGCTTCCTTGTTAGCAGTTCCTATATGAGAAGATCCCAGTTTGGGGGGTTGGAGGGTAGGGAGGTGGCTGGTCTAGCGACCCTTTACCAGGGAAGCCTCACATTGTTCAGGAACCCCAGCTCCTAAACCAGCCCTGAAGTCAGTGAAAAACCACCCAATCTGAAACTTGGGTCTGATGTTTAAGACACACTATTCTGTCTGATTACAGGCTAAATTCTGTCTGGACACTCTTTGTCTCAATGTCCTATGCTTCTGCTGGGAAAACCAGGAAAGGTGAGTTACTTACCAGTGAGTGCAAAAATCAGCGGGCGAGTGCAGCAATCTTTAATTTTTATGATTCATATAGCCCAGGGCAGTAGCAGTTTACAGATAAGTAGCAGCTTATCTATGAGCTGCATGAAAAAAGCTTGGATAAAAAGCACGGGAGGAATCTTCAGTTTCTGTCTACCCTCCCCAGGCAGTGATAACGGATTCTATTCTTTGTATCTCACTCAATGCCTAGCAGTACACAATGGATACTCAAATGTATGTCAATTCCATTTTAAATTGAAGGACAGTCCATCACGTGTTCAGTGGTTTGGGTTGCTTTTATTCTAGCATTTTTCTCTGAGTTTGTAGGGAAGTACAAAAATCTCACTGATTCATTAAGGAGAAATGCTGTCAAGTCCAAGCATATTGGAGAAACAATTTTTATGTCTGATCTCATACTCTTGGTTTGAATGAAGACTTTTTTTCTGAAGTATTTTTTTAACCCCAACTATGAAACATAAAATGACCACATTAAAATATAATCAGAGACTTACCCTCTGAAATATTTGAGGGAGCCATATTTCAGTAGGGCAATTTGGCAACCTGTTAGTATTTTAAATTTCGTATCATTTGACTAAGCCAAATGCTTAGGAACACACCCACTGATCCCATGGATATACAACAAAAGTATATGAAGACACAATACAAAGATGTTTATTGTAGTGTGTGTGTATATACTGAATGTTTAAAATTAGAATAATAGTTAAATCCAATGTAATACATTCTATTCATATGGTATAAAACTATGCAGCCATTAAAAGGATGAAGTAAATATGCATCTGTCAATATAGAAAGATCCTCAAAGTGTATTACGCTGATTATGTGATTATGTGTGGGAAGAGATTCTGGCTACAAGGAGAAGAGAATTCCAGCCGTATATTTTTCCTTGTGTTCTGTTTAAATTTTTCAAATACAGGCATGTGTTATTTTTACTTTTATTGAATGTCAGCAGAACTTTTCTGGTTGATGAAATTATAAGCCATCTTAAGTTTCTTCTTCATACATCTTGATGCAGTTTAGAACTTAATAAATGTTATCAAAGAAATAAGAGGTGGACTAAATTACAGGTGTTTTAAAAAGAAATCTGAATCTCAAAAGGTGTAGTTTTTTATTTCAATCAATTATTACAACAAAGCTAAGATAAAGCAGTTATGCTACAAACTATCAGTCTTGCTAAAACAATGGAAGACAATTGAACATACAGGTTCATTTCTAAAGTCTATGAAATATCCTTAATTTGGCATAAAATTTAAGAATTAGTATTATAAAAGTGGCTGTAACTATGGACTCAAGTTATGATATTCACATGTCATAAAAACCAATTTCTGAACTATTTCCTAGACTCAATTCAAAAATATTTATTCATTATCTGCTATGCTTGCTCTCATTCTTCTAAATGCTGAAATGAATAAAACAGACAAAAGAGATCAAGCACCACCATGTTTATATTCTAATGAAGAAGGAAGAAGGGAAGAGAAGATATTTATTAAACTTAAGTAGTCATTTATATATCAAGAGGGGATGTATAACAAAGAAAAATAAAGCAGCGAAGGGGCATAGGAAACACTGGTGGGAAATTGCAATTTCAAATAAAATGGCCAGAGATCTGATTTTATTTGTAAGATGAAAAGTAACTAATGCCATATTTCTAAATCATTTTGAATGTGAATAGCCTTATTTAATATCAAAACATATTTTTGGCCTTCATGTGATCCTTGCTTCAACTGAGGAGCCCCTAATTTTGAAAAATGCATGAGCAACAGCTCCAATTAAATTTGTAACACTCTTAAATGTTATTACTAACTTGTAAAACTAATTTTTATTGAGTGACAATTCCATGCCACGGATTATTCTAAGCACTTTGCATGAATTTTCTTACTGAATCCTAACAAAAGTCTTATGAAGAAGGTAGAGTGTAATTGCTATTTTATAGATAATGAAACTGAAACACAGAAATTAAGTGAATGGTGGGCCTTCTGGATAACTCAGTTAAGCATCCAATTCTTGGTTTCAGCTCAGGTCATGATCTCAGGGTTGTGGGATTGAGCCCAGTGTCTGCTTGTCCTTCTCCCTCAGCTCCCCCATGCCACTCTAAAATAAATGAATAAATCTTAAGAAAAAAAAGAAGAAGAAGAAGAAGAAGAAGAAATTAAGTGAATGGTATTTTATCTCTTAAAATGAGATAAAATGAAATGAGATAAAATGAAAGTTACTCTATTAATTACAGCAGCATTTTCTCTATATATTTAATCATGTTGCATGTTTTGTTAGAGATATAAGAATCAAAATAACAACAGTGGGGATGGAGGTGGTTTTGCAAATTCCCTTCAATAGCTCACAGATCCCCAAGGCTCCATAGCACACAGAGGGGAACCACTGGTCAAAGTTTTCTGTGGCATTCAGCTTCATCTAGATCAACCCTCTTGTAGCTTGGGGAGTGATGTTCAAGGCATCTAGATGCTCCAGGATTGCAATCATTAGTGTGATCAGAAATTCAAAGAAGGGATGTACCTCATCCAAGAATGAGGAGTCCTGGACACTTAGCTGTCATGAAGTCTCAACATTATTGCCCCTCCTTATGCATCAGTTTCATCATCCAAAAAATGAGGGAGTTTAACCTGGAGATCTCAAGGTTCATTTCAGCTCTAACTTCTATGACTCCATAAGTAGAGATAGTTGGGCATTGAACTTTCTCTTTAGCAGTTTCTAGGATGCCAGGGAACTAAATAGAGCTTCCAGAATAATGCTCCAGACTCCTCCTTCCCCAGTCCTTGAAAAGTATGAAAAACTGCAATGTAATTGAAGGTTTGCCCAAAGTGAAATTGCCCAAATTGAAGTATTGCCCAAACAAAATGAGCAGCTGTTTCGAAAAATATATAAGGTAAGGGCACCTGGGTGACTCGGTTGAGTGTCCAACTCTTGCTTTCAACTCAGGTCATGATCTCGGGTCATGTGATCCAGCCCCACATGGAGCCTCACGTTTAGCCTGGCGATGGGCTCCATGCTCAGCATGGAATCGGCTTGTCCCTCTCCCTCCCTCTGTGCTCCTCCCCCCACTTGCCTGCTCTCTCTCTCTTAAATAAATGAATCTTTTTTTAAAAAAAGAAAAGTATAAGATTATATAAGAATTTCCATTTGGAATGAAATGTGCTCTATATGTATACTATATAGTACTTGGTCTTATAACCTATCACCAACAGTTTGGAGAAACTAGAACTGAGAGTTGTAACTCTGGGAATATTCACTGTAAAAATATGTAAAAATAGGATTTGTAGTCATGAGTATGTACATTTATAGGTGTTAACTAGCCTTAAGGAAGGCAGGGAGATGCAAATGTTTCCTAACATCTCTCTGATTTCTTAACTGAGAATGACTTGTAAAGTTTTACTCTCAACAAGCGATTGATACATATTCTGTCATTGCTCTTCAGGGCTTAGAGTCTTTGAAGGCATGGCTGGACACTCCATCTTATATTTCATCCTCCTTAGTGCTCTGATTGACAAGTGCCAACCCTGTTTCTGTGATCACTACCCATGGGGTCAGTGGTCCAGCTGCTCCAAAAGCTGCAATTCTGGAATCCAGAGCAGACAGAGGTGGGTGTGAGCTATGTAGATTGTCTTTGCGCCACGGGAAACCTCACAGACAGAGTCAGCAACATCAAAAATGCCACACTAAGCAATGGGGGGAGGGGAAGAGTGTGTGTGTGTGTGTGTGTGTGTGTGTACATATCAAAATAAGAAATCATAGAATTTGATTTGGATAGAATTTGAGGTCTTTTCTACATAGGTTGAAATACAGTCTACATTTGTTCTCTCCATAAAATCAAGGAGCTTCAAAGAAATTTAATTAAGAATACATGCAATATTTTCTTTTGACTATTTAACTTACTAAGAATCACTACTCAGGTCTTTTTTCAATCAGTGTATAACTCTGCTTGCCTACAGTTAGTGAGTTAATTA
The DNA here is from genome assembly GCA_028533885.1 of Nasua narica. Classification (NCBI taxonomy): domain Eukaryota; kingdom Metazoa; phylum Chordata; class Mammalia; order Carnivora; family Procyonidae; genus Nasua; species Nasua narica. Next base: position 109,860,320 of record CM052809.1, read on the forward strand.
TAGAGAATTTTCTCCTCATTAAACTGAGTCTAACACGACCTCAATTGAGCAGCACTATTAGCTATTAGCTTGATTGTTAGCAAGTATGAGAAGGCAAGAGAACTGTGTTTACTTGATAAAATTTAATAATTCAGTCTTCTCACAGATTCAGACTACTTAACCCCCAGTTTCTTTAACTCCATTAGATGTTTCTGTTCCATGGAGATGCTCACATAACTTGAGAAGAAAGGCATATATTTAATGTGTTTTAAATATTATAGCTTTTTAGGGCCCTATTTTAGACAACCGTTTTTACTTGCTCAGTACGAGTCTCATTAAAATCACCAACTGACTTCCTCAATAAACCATCCACCAAGTATGTTAAAGCTTTTCAGACTCCTTCCCTCAAGAGTCTCTCCATAGCTCTCCACTGCCCACCAAATAAAGCATAGCAATTCATCCGGATCCTCTTAGCCGGCACTGCCCAGGCCCATCCCATACGCTCCACCAGGAACACGTCATGCTTCTCCACCTCTAATCTTAGCATATGCCTTTCCTTCCACATGCCCTTCCCTTTGATGCCTAGAGGAGTCACATGCATTTTTCAAGATGTATCTCTTCTATTATTTTCTCTTTGAATCTTTGGCCCCATAGTACTCTGACTCTGTCTTAATCATGATACTTATCAAATAGTATTGTCATATTTTAAGAAATTTGCAGGAATTTTTTTCTTTCCTTTTCTATCTAGTCCCTTCCATGAATTTCCTGAGGGTCAGCTTCATGGATGTGTGACCTACACAGTTACAAAGGACCACACTGAGAAGGGCTCCATGCTTGGCTTAATGCTCAGCCATTAGTGTCTTAAAATTCTTAATAATTTTTAACAAGAGACCCTCATTTTCATTTTGCCCTGGGCCCCACAAATTATGAATCCAGTCCCGAGTTCCATTAAGTGATAAGAACTGCACAGATACCAACCTGCCTGATTTTCCAAGAAAACCTTCTTTCTGAGCCTAGATGTCCACTAACAGATGAATGGATAAAAAAGAGGTGGTATACTATACAATGGAATATTATGCAGCAACCAAAAATAAAATCTTGCCATTCGTAACAAAGTGGATGAAACTAGAGGGTATTATGCTCAGCAAAATAAGTCAATCAGAGAAAGACAATTATCATATAATCTCACTGTATGAGGAATTTGAGAAACAAGACAGAGGATCATAGGGGAAGGGAGGGAAAAATGAAACAAGACAAAACCAGAGAGGGAGACCAACCATAAGAGACTCTTAATCTCAGGAAATAAACTGAGGGATGCTGGAGTGAAGGGGGTTGGGAGGGATGGGGTGGCTGGGGGACAGACATCGGAGAGGGTATGTGCTATGGTGAGCGCTGTGAATTGTGTGAGACTGATGAATTACAGACCTGCCTGAAACAAATAGTACATTACATGTTAAGAAGAAGAAGAAGAAGAATAAAAAAGAAAACCTTTCTTTTATTCATTGTGGTTAATGTTCAATGATGTTTTTCTTATGAGGCTGGAACCACAGTGAATATATTCATTCTAAACAGCTTTCTCCTCACCATGACAGAAAAATAGTGGTTGATCAGTACTATCTGGATAACTTTTGTGACCAGATTTGCAACAAGCCAGAGACCAGAGAATGTAACTGGCAACATTGTCCTATCAACTGCCTCCTAGGAGATTATGGACCATGGTCAGACTGCGACCCTTGTGTTGAAAAACAGGTAGGTGACCCATGGGCATATTCAGGAAATTCGAATCACAATGAAAGACTTGGATAACCTAGCAGAAATGCTCAATTTCTTCAATTTCTGAAAATAAACCATCCCAGCTTCCACTGAGGGAAATTTCCAGTTAGCAATTTTTTTTTTTTGTGGGGGCAGGGGGAGGAGGACTCATTTACATGTTTTACTATCATATGAGCTCCAAAAGGAACTTCTGCCCCAATGTTGGCATTGTACTTACTGAGTTCTGAATTCCACTGCCTGTTCCCTCTGAGGGCTCAGAAAGTAAAAGCAGATGCTAGAAAATGGGGATTTTTGTCCAAGGATTAAAATCAGACAGAAAGTAAGGACATTAATCAAAAGACTGACTCCTGGCTCTTCCTCTAATTTCCCTCTCCCCACAGGAAAGTCCCTCGATTTGTTTACTGTTCCACGCTGTAGTATTTACTCACCTTAGCTCATTCTTGTAAGGGCATTGGCCCACATCAACCCCAGTCACAGCAGTGCTGAGCATTCACACCTTAGGGGGGAAAAAGGAACTGATTTATGGAGCACTCACTCTCAGAGGGAAACTGTTCTAAGCCCTTTACTTATATCATCTTATTCAAACGTCACATCAGAGTGTGTTTTCCTACCCCATTGACAGATGGGGAATTTATAGCTCATTGGGGAATCAGTAATTTTCCCAAGAGTATACCTCTGATGAATAGAAGTGGTGTATTTTGAACTTGGATTTTTTCTGACCTCAAAGTCAGTACTTTTTTGATCCTGTCCTATTCCTCTCCTTCCCTGACTCACTGTTTTACTATTCACCATTTAAAATCCTTTAAAACATGGAGAATGTGTCAACCTTGGTTTCCATGCTGACTTCCTCATGCAGAAGAACCCCCGATTCCTTTCGAATTGATCACTTCACACTACCTTTGAGATATGAAAATGCGAATGTGGGGCACCTGGGTGGCACATTCAGTTAAGTCTCTGACTCTTGGTTTCAGCTCAGGTCATGATCTCAGGGTCATGGGCTCCAGCCGACGTCAGGTTCTGCACTCACAGAGTCTGCTTGAAATTCTCTCTCCCTCTTCCTCTGCTCTCTACACTTGTGCTTTCTCTCTCTTTCTCTAAAATAAATAAATAAATCTTTAAAAGTGCTTTTGTTATTCCCTGGGAGATTTACTACATGCAGGATACTCAGTAAATATTTGTGCATTTGACTTAATTTATTTTCATATGGTCTCAGAGTAAGAAGTCTTAGAAATCTATTGTCCTGCTTTCTCATTTTACTGTTTAGAAAACTGAGGCCCAGAGAAGTATTGAATTCTCTATGGGCACACAATAATGGAATTGGAAAACTCATTAGTTAATTTAGGAAACATTGCTGGAGGAAGAGTCACTGCGATGATTAAGAAGTCCAGTTTTCTTAAATACATTTTGGCTTTGACTCTGCTTCCAAGTTCCTCACCTTTTTCTCCTTTCCTTTCAGTTTAAGGTTAGATCCATCTTGCGCCCCAGCCAGTTTGGAGGACAACCATGTACTGAGCCCCTGGTGACCTTTCGACCATGCATTCCATCTAAGCTCTGCAAAATTGAAGAGGTTGACTGCAAGAATAAGTTCCGCTGTGACAGTGGTAATGTACACTAGAAGGTGTCTAGTCTCCAGTAAAAAATGACTTGACTAGATAAAGTCATTTCCGTTGACTACCAGTCAAAGCCATGACAGTGAAGTCCCACCATATGTTAAATATAGGGAGACAAGGGTGTTATATACCAATTGCCAAGCCATTCATATATGAAATTATACCTTTCAAGCTATATTCATCTTGACAATGTACCTGATCCATTTGCTCTTCAAGTGTTGGTGCCCAGGGCCCTACACTATGATAAAGAAGGATGATGAGAAAGCAAGAGGAAAAAGAAGAAAAGGCAGATACTCATAAACATCAGCTATTAATAAGTACAAATCTGTAAAAAGAACCAGCAGCTGAGAAAGACTGAAAGATTTAAAAGATCTTCAGTTCAGTTTACAAAGATGAGAATATTAAAATTAAGATATTATGTCAAGGAAATAACTAGAGATAATGTGACAGATTTTCTTGGATGGTGGTCTGTTGAATGGTTCCAAAGGTAATTCCAAAGGGAAGATTGAAAATGCTTTTAACAGTGGCAACACTCCCTTCAAGTCCATTACTCCTACAGATATTTATGTTTTATTAGATTATGAGTGAATATACTTGAATATACTACTTAATCATATGTATTCTCCTGCTAATTAATAACTCTTCAACACCACCATTTTGAACTCTCTAAATCTGATTTCTACAAACTTTTCCAGTAAAGGTCCAGACAGTAAATATTTTAGGCTTTTTGGCCATACATTCTTTGTTGCAACTACTCAGCTCTGGCCCTAGCATCAAAGCTGCCATAGGCAGCCTATCAACAAGTGGGTATGGCTGTGTTGCAATCAAATTTTACTTCCAAAAACAGGCAGCAGATGAGCGTGGGCCCTGCTTCCTGCCTTCAGCCATAGGTCACTGACCTCTTTTCTAAATAGTCAATTTGACGTTGCAATTGGAATTCAGATGAATAAAATCCGTATCATTTTTGTGTACTCTGGAAAACAATGAAAAATAAAGTATTTATAGCTAAATAGCAGATTTCAAGTTCCATAGAAAATTGACCCCAGACCTTGGGTCTAATGTTTCTCTCTCTTGCTCCTTGCTTCCTGCCTTCAGCTTTGCCAACTTTTGCTGAAAGTTGGATAGGAATGCTGGTGTCAGGATTTTCCCTCTGTGGCCCCCACACCTGGGATATGCGGGTGACACATGGGTAGGGAGATACATTTCATGGCTACGTGCATAAGGTCATGTCACAAGTCAAAAAAAAAAGGGAATATGAAAATAATCTTGCTGGCAATGGCTGAGTGGAATATAGACATAGGCATTAAATCCAGAATATTAAGATAAAGGTTTAGAACTGAGAGGCAACTATTTGAATAATTTTGGAACTATTTTGGAACTAAGAATAGTTTTAGAACCAATGACCAGAAAGAACTCCTTTATATGAAATTTACTACAGAAGGGTTTTGTTTGGCCAAAATATTCACAAGGCTTGAGATACACCCATGGCCCACCCATTCATAATGAGCAATTTTAGGAAAGCTAGTGGTGTAAGGACAGGTGAGCTCTAGTTCATCAGCAATATATCCAGAGTAAGTGATTTTAAAAAAAAGACTGACTATTGAAATGTGTATGCAATGTTTGTTCAGTACCTGCTACCATGAACTCTCATAGTGATTTCTGCTCTGCTGTATAGATCCCTTCACCAGGAAACCATAGATCTTCCCACGATCCAGCCACTAAGTGGTTGATCCCTGGCACAGATGTGGTAGGCGTCCATTTTGATTAGGTGGTTCCACGGTCTATTGATTGTTAACTATTCCACTGAAGATTATATACTATTTTGCTCCTCTGAAATCACCCACTAATGCCACTCTCAAAAGGAATTAAAGGTTGAATGGACCACTATTTGACTCAGTAGGATGTTTGGCCCTCAATTAACAAAGAACCATTTATCCTAAAGAGAGTTTCCTCTCTTCCCTTTCCTCCCTCATGATTACTGTTCTAGTCCCCCAAGACTAAATTTATTATTTAAATGCATAAATGGATATTTGAGAATTACCCATAAGGCTAATAATCCCCGCAATGCACTATGCCAGCTCCTTTCTCAAAGTCCTAATTTTAATCATAAAGACTAGAGAATTTGTAGCTCATTATACATATACTATAAATTGCAGTAACACCAATCAGTTCAAGTAAGAGGGAAAAACATGTACAGTTTCTAAATGATACATAGCTCCAGATATAAGTATATAGATGGATGCACTGGCTAAAGCGTGCTGACTTCTGTAAATCCTGCACTATCCAAACTGCCCTTCACCTTTCCCATTCCTTCTTTGGTATGGGATATATTTATAGCTCACAATATCCCTCTCCTTGTATTTCTTATTCAATTGAGTTTCTGTGGTCTGGAACCATTCTTAGATGCGTCCTATCAGACCTATATCACTCTTGCCACCCATTCCGAAATATCACTCAGATATCCTCTTGTTTTTATCCCTATCCTTGATAATAGGTCCTCTTCCATATCCTCAAAAGTACGAAATGCACTGAATTTCAAACATATCTGGTACATTTCTCGTGAAGCTAGGCTAATGAGAACTATACCTTGCACATATGTCCCTACCTCTGCCTGATAAAATGGGATTTCCTTTCTTTTTTAAGTGTAACAATATCAAAACTTAGATTTGCTCAAATTTACAAGTGAGAGTTTCAAAATTTTTACAAAACTGTGATATTTGTTCTTTTTTCCCTTTGGAAAAAGCATCTATATTTCAAACTAAATTACATATTCTTTTCTGCCCTTAAAAAAGAAAACAAAACACTAGAGATGTGCTATTTTAAAAACAGAGCATCTTTCGGGTTATATCTTTGGACTCACAGACATCCAATTCCCTCAATATATTCAGTCTTGTTTGATTATAGTGCTCATAGAACTATAATTCTTTATAATTATGGCCTAGATATGATACAAAATTTTGAATAATCAAAGAAGGAACCTTAATTACTTTCATTTTTCTCTACCTTCTTATTGAAGATTATTTACCAAAAGATTTTTTTTTTAAGATTTTTTATTTATTTATTTGACACAAAGAGAGAGAGCACAAGTAGGGGGAACAGCAGGCAAAGGGAGAGGGAGAAACATGCTCCCCACCAAGGGGGGAGCTTAATGTGGGGCTCGATCCCACATGACCTGAGCCAAAGGCAGATGCTCAGTGACTGAGCCACCCAGGTGCCCTTATTTTCCAAAAGATTTGAAACTGACTGCTTTCTGGGAAACTTTCTATTAATAAAAAAATTTAATTCAACAGAATACCTAATTTCTCCCAGCATTTCAGCTAGTCAAAATAGTTATGCATAGCTTCAGTGAGCTGCTGATCACAACTTAAAGTACTTAACCAGATAATCTTGAGTAAAACGTTTAATTCAATCTCTTTGTCAGTGAGACCTGTACATAAAGGTACAGATGCCAGCATCTCTGATTATAGACAAGAGGCTGAGGGACAGGATAGGGGCTGTCACTGTAAATAAGTCATTTCAATTTCTGTAATATATCAATATCCATGGATTCTAGGGATCCTTATGAAATTCAGCAAATTTAAAGAGGAAGGGAATTATCCAAGTAAATGGCATTGGTGTTATCTTGTAAATTCACTCAGTTAATCTAGTACCTAACACTGTAGTACCTAGTAGTTTTTTAAAAATTTGTTTCTTTTTAACTTGTTCAAAAAATAATTATATATAATAAATTTTGTGTTCTAGAACACAAGATAAAAAAATCACATAGCATGACTCTTATGTGTCTGGCTTCTTTTACTTAACAGAAAATTTTAGAGATACAGTGATAGTGTCACGTATACCTGTGTGTGTATGTGTGTGTATATATAATAAATTATAGGTGTTTTTTTTAAATAAAAACAGTGATCTTGAGTTTGTTGTACTGAATCAAAACAAAAGACTGAAACTACTGTTGATTTTCTCCTATAGAACATGATTTCTGCAGCAAGCTCCCTGTTATGGGAATGGGATTCTAGAATTAACTCTCTTATTTAAGACAATCAGCCCAATGGTGACTAAATAATTCTACAGTGACTCTTGTTATCCTACAAAAATAAGGGGAAAATATCAGTTTGGCATCCATTTCCATATTTCCTAAATCTGTATCGAAAATAATGAAAACTTTCCCTTACCATTCTCCTTTGAAATTTAAAGTACTCACTTGTTTCAAATCAATAAATATCTTCACAAATAATCAAGTGTGTTGTTAATATCATTTGCTTTCCTTTGACCAGGCCGCTGCATTGCCAGTAAGTTAGAATGCAACGGAGAAAATGACTGTGGGGACAATTCGGATGAAAGGAACTGCGGAAGGACAAAAGCAGTGTGCCCAGGGAAGAAGCAGCATCTTCCCATCCCCAGCGTACAGCTGATGGGTGCGGGGTAAGTAATGTCTCTTTGTTGTTTACAGGACTAAAGGCATCTCAGGAGGAATGAGCTGGAAGCAACAGTGAAGGGCTGAGACCCATGGTTGTCCACTTTCCTCAGTAACCTCTTATGACTCCCACCAGCCCTGTCTCCCACACGTGGCTGCCCTGCTCAGGCAGTACGTGGCCAGGATCCTCGCTCCTGGAGAACTTGGCATTTTCACCCTTAGTCTGTACCAGGCAATACTAGGCGTGGTTCATGAATTTGGTTTGTTTCCATTCTCATCTATCCTTCTGACAGCTCTAGAGTGAATCAGGCAAACTGGCACTGGGTGGATTCCTGGGGCTTAGTCTTGAATGGGCGAGTAACCAATCAGAAATGCACAGCTTCCTCAATTCTTTGTTGGATGACTACAAAACGATTTGAAGTTCTATCCTAAGAATTCCTAATTAGAGTTGATTTCTGTGAGAGGGCTTCAATATCATCTTATCAACCTGCAGAAATGGTTTCCTTCTTTTCCTTTCCCTGGGAAAAAATCTCAGCCTCAACCCCCACTGATAATGGAGAAAGAGGAAATCAGAAAAGCAGGCTTGTGACTGGAGTTAAACTCAAAACACTAAGGAAGGAAAACCAGTTTGCAAGCAGGAGAGGCAAGCCTGGAGTCAAAAGGGAGACAAAGCCAGAACAAAGGGGCGAGGCAAACATAAAAAAAGAAGGTGATTCAAAAAGCAATGGCGAGATAAGGAAGAAGGTATGAGGGGAACTGAACTTGGCTAAGGCATCCAAACTTTCTCTCTCACACGGAACCTTGTGATGCATGGGTAGTTTAGGACCATTTCAAGGCAGGAATCAAACTTACATTACCATCTGGTCTACTTGCTCAACTTATAAATCAGAAAACTGAGACCCAGAAAGGTTAAAGAACCTGTCAAGTCTACCAACAGGTAAACTGGTAAAACCAGAATTCAAATGCAGATTTCAAAACCCAGGTTATTTTCACCATTATATTCTGATTTAGGACAATATCTACCATAGAAATGACAACATACTGGAAGGAGTATCAGTAGACATGCAGACCTCCTTCCGGGCTTTAAACAGTGCTCAGAAATTCTAGCATTCCTATTTTGGGTCACGAGGACATTGGAGGTTTGGCAAGGGATTCTAAATTCACTGGACTGGGCCAAAGTCTTAGAAAACTTTAAGAAATAATAAGAGAAGTCAATGAAATCAGAACTAAGCCTTGGTTGGAAGCATGAGAAAAATCAGTAAAGATATTCTCCTGAACTCTCTTGTTCACATGATAAGGAATTCTCCTATCAGTTTTTGGCCAGAAAGCAAATAGTTTGCTATAGGCTTTTATTGCTTTGTATTGGACTCTTTTTCTAAATCTTCACTTAAGTTGCCAGACTTGCATAATATGAAACCTTAAGGCACCAAAGACGAACAGCAGCAGTTGCAAATACAACCTCATTTGATTAGAATGAAAACCAGAAGCTATTGAACCAAACTCAAGGGCAGCAGTAAATTGGAGCAGCTACTGGTCAGGAAGTAGGGGAGCCAGTTTCTAGAACTAGTTCTGCATTAACGCACTACATCATAACTAAGTTATCGAACATTTCTGGGCTGTAACTTCCTCATCTGTGCATTGGATGACCACAAACTGGTTTGAGGTTCTGTCCTAAGAATTCCTAATTAGAGTTGATTTCAATGAGAATGTTTCAACAACATCTTCTTATCAATGTACAGAAATGGTTTCTTTGGAAGAAAACCTCAGCCCCAAATTCCCACTGATAATCATATTTCCTAGTGTTCTGATTGATGAGGGGTGACATTACAAACTCGCCCCTTGCTCAGCTGATCTAGCTTCTAGAGTTACAGATGGGGAGGACCACATGCTATGTGTACTTTGGCAGAAGGACCATGTGGCCTTCTGCCAGCCGGAGTTGTTATCCCAAAGTTTCTCAGAAATGAGCAAAACCTGCTGGCTCAGGGACAGCCAGTCCTCTCCCTGCCTCTCCAGGGACTAAGAGTTTTAAGAGCTGCTTACTGGAATCTCTTTCTAATCTGCTAGCCTTAGAATCTCTGCCCTCCCCCTTTTACATTTCTACCCAAAAAAGGTAGCCTCCTGGGTAGCTGTCCCTCTTTTTAAGTAGTATCTCTCCAAGAAAGAATTTAACAAGACATACCAACATTCCTACATTGCCAGCACCAGTCACCAGGTATTAAATCTAAAGCAAGAATCAGGCAATAATAGCATGCCATTTGCTTTTTTTCAAGCTTAACCCAGGTACAAATGTATACACACACGTATACACAGGGGCACACACATGCAGATTTATGTGTATGTGTGTGTGTAATTTTAAATGAAATTTTAAAACATAAAATAAGACAAACACTTGAAAAACTTAACTTAAAAAATTAACTCAAAAAACTTAAAAAAAAACACTTTAAAAACTTAAAATATGAAAGACCATGGTGTATTTGAAAGACCAAAATATTTAAAGTCAACTCAAATAGCACAGAGGAGAGGAGAAAGAATAAAGCTGAAAATTGCAACACAGTTGACTTAATTCCTGAAAGACTCCTCAGGAGTGCCCTCGTAGAGCCACCTCCCGGAAAACGATCTTTGGGCTCTCTGCTACCTTCATAGATTCCTCATGACCTGGGAGCCATTTTTCTCAAGCCCTTTCTTGTTTATGACGAACTCATAAGTACATTGTATAAAACAGTATAAGGTCAACAGTTGTTTTTTAACATCTTCGATCCCTCTCAACTCAGAAAGCAAAAATGAATGAGTCTTAAAACACCTGTTTGTCATGCTCTCATAAGTAGTTTGGAACGTTTTTCCCAGACCAACTCTTCCTACTTTCTCCCTCAAATATCCATTGATACAAATTCAAATAGGGATGAGAATAAACCTCAAATTTGTGTTTGCAGCTATTTGAGTATGAGATGCATCTTACAAACCCCACAGGAATCGGGTCTTTTTTTTTTTTTAACAGCTTTATTGAGGTACAATTCACATTCTGGTTCTCCTCCTGTGTACTTCTTTTCCTCTCCTGTGACCACCCTTCTCACAATGCTCTGACACCAGAAGTGTGGGGGTTTTCCCCCAAGTCAATCTCTGTGACACCAACTGGGTGTCCTACAGTTTAACTAGATTCTGACGCTATCTACCTAAAGGTAGTGTCAGGTGCCACAGTTTAAGGGCTCAGTCCCACAGGACCAGCCCCCATCTGATGCTAATCACAAGATCAAATATCACCCGTGATTCTGACACTTAGGAGGTTTTCAGGACCCCCTCCTCTTTGCTTTATTTGCTAGAATGGCTCAGAGAACTCATGAGGTAAAACAATTTACTTATGTTGTTAAAAAACAGAATTCAACTGAGTAAGTGAAGATCTAATTGGCTTTATTCAATGATTCGTGAATCAGGTAACATCCCATCTAGCAGATAGAAAAGAGCTCCGAGGAGCTATCCAAAATGGAAGACTTTTATGGGCAGAAGGAAGCAGAGCAAGGAAGTTTCTGCAAAGAGTGGACTATTTCAGGCAAGGTCTCCTTCTTTTGAGGGAAGGCAGGGGTTGATCAGGCCGATTATCTCACTAGTGCTGACCAGATAATTCCATATGGCTGGTTAAAGGTCACATTCTTGGGAGAGGCAAGTAAGAACTGCAATTAGGTGAGGCATTAAGGATTTTGTTTGCTGACAGGAATCTTAGCCCATGTGACTCCATTTTGCCGGTTTTTTTTTTTTCTTTTTTTAAATACTAGCTACTAATTTATTATAAAACAATGTAAAAAAGAATGCAGATGTAACTCCAGTTGGGAGAGAGAAGTAAGGCAAGGTATGTGGGAAGGGGCGCAGAGCTTCCATGCCCACCATTCTCCCAGCACTTCCATGTGTTTACCAACTGAGAAGCAATCTGAAGCCCATATTGTGGGATTTTTATGGAGGCTTCATCATGTAGGCATGACTGATCATTGACTCCATTTCCAACCCCTCTCCCCTTTCTGGAGATGGAAGATAAGGCTGAATATTCCAAGCTTCTAAACATGGCTTGGTCTTTCTGGTGACCAGCCCCCACACAGAAGCCTACCAAGAGTCCCCTCATTTTGAACAAAAGACATTCCTGTCACCCAAGAAATTCCAAGGGATTTAGGAGCTCTGTGTCAGAAACTAGGGTCAAAGACCGAATATTAGAACAAAAGATATTCTTAGTGCTCTTATTACTTATGAAGCTACAAGGGTTTTAGGAGGTTTAGGTTTTCTTAATTTCCATAATTTCTTAAATATCTGACTTGTGCTCAGCTAATGGCCTTCAGTGTCCTCATTTGTAAAATAGTTGAAATAATTGTATCCTTCCTTATCTACATTACATGGCTAACATAAATATTAAGTACATATAATAGTAACATTAAATACAGATCAATATAGCTTGAAATATGTATATGTATAAATGTATATGTGTAAATATATCTTTACTTTATACATAGATAGTAAATATGTATGTATATTATGCATATATAATGTATGTAAATATACAAATAGTAAATAATATCTAAAATATACATATAGTAAATATTTGTAAGCATTTGTTAAATAAATTTAAATATTATTACAGTTATTAGTAAAAACAATAATACTACAGTTTTGTTAAAATACTGCTATTACTATTTAATTATTGACTATAAGAATTCCTTTATGTATCATACTGAAGGAAGTGAACCCAGAATGGCATTAATTATATAATAATTTATTTTATAATCTTCTTCCAAAGTTTGCACTAGTGTGGTAAGTCATGAAATAAAAATAAACCTTAATTTTATTTCATGCTGAAAGCCCAGAATATTTAAGTGAGTGAAATACGGAGAATCTAACAGAGCCAGAGGAACAAAGTTTTGGCTTTCTTTCCAGCTGCCTCACCATAAACTAGAAAAAAAAGGGCTTTTCTTCAAGTCATTCATCATGAGTCAAAAATGTCTAAGAAAGGAATTTCTTTCATATAAAGTCTGGTAAATTTTAAAGATTGCTCTACATCTATTGAATTCTTGAAAATTACTTTGTTTGCAGGTATCATTTTCTAGCAGGAGAGCCCAGAGGAGAGGTCCTTGATAACTCTTTCACTGGAGGAATATGTAAAACTGCCAAAAGCAGTAAAGCAAGTAATCCATACCGTGTTCCAGCCAATTTGGAAAATGTCAACTTTGAGGTATGACAGCCTATCATGGCGGCCCTCCAATGCTGATGGTGATTAAAAGCTAAACTTCCAATGAAAAATTATTGACGAAGGAAGTGACAGAAAAAAAGTCTAATGAACATTTTAAATCACATATTATGGGTTGCTGTTTAATCCTTCCACAACCCAGTGAGGTCAGTGTTATTATCATCGCTTTACAGATAAAAAAATGAATGTAACCAGTTTGCCCATAGCAAGCATCTCATAAGTCAGGGATTAGTGATTTAAGGTCAGGTTTCCTAAACTCCAGACTCCAGTGAACATTTAGCTGTACCCTCTCCCACACAGACAAATAAACAATTTGCTTGATTCAGGTAACCACAACACTTAGACTTAAAAGAGCGCCTGACTTCTTAAAAAATCAAGGTGAAGCTAAATGTCACAGGGGTAGTTCTTACCTTTCTTCTTATTTTATTAGTTGATTTGGTTTTCTGTTTTCAGATTTGGTTTCCCTAAGTGTGATGAGAGATACACTACATAATCCCAGAATCTAGCCCAGTCCCTTACACACAATAAGTGCTCCAAAATTCTTGAACTAAAGTAAACAATCCAGTTCTTTTCATTTATGGTAAGGGAAACAGGAAAGACAGGATTTTAGTAGTAACATCCAGGCATACAAATTTGACATGCTAGAGAGAATTTCAGGAGGTTCATTGATTTCTGAGACTGTTTTATGGATAGTGTAAGTTCAGCAAAAGTCATTTAATCCTTCCTTTAGAAAACCTTTTACATATATATAAATACAAGCAGTTTTCCAATTTCATCAGTTCAATTTAAAGCCATCTGATATGTATCAATGAGTTTAGGGAATGCCCTTGGGGCCCAAATGCCAAATTCAAACACCATCTGGGAGAGATCTCTGCCTGGAGATAGAAGTGACAAGGGTAACAATTGCCCTCTAACCAAGTAAAGAAACTAACCACTATCTCCCCACAGATCCAGAAGCTAATTCCAGAGGGTCCACCACCACCAAGGGAGGTGGAAAAGGTCTTATTGGTATGCTAAATAGGAACTCAGAAGAGACATTGTTCCAAAGAAATTCTGTCAATTATAGTATTATTCTTGAGATGTATTGAATAAGCTTTAATGAGAGAGCTAACACCCAGACATTTACATATAATACTGTTATGTCAGAGGAGGATGTCTTCTAGCACCTAAACAACCAATCACTATGCTTACTTTTAAAATACAACAATCCTCCTCCCCCCAGATATACTTCCTGTATTCTCAGCAAGCATCTATTTCACGCAGTTTTAAAAGTAGCATGTTAAACTCAGTTCGTGGGATGAGGCAAATTTGAGCAAATTTGTGCAAATTTGTTATCCAAACATTTCATACTTACAGTTTTGAAAGTACTTGCTTGTATTGTTTTACTCAATTCCCATAACAGTCTTCCCAGAAAAATAGAAGATTGTTTATATCCATCGTACCAATAGAAGATACAAGTTAGACAACTTTCTTAAAGTCATGCAACAAGTAAATGGCACATGAGAATTAGAACTCCTGGCACTTGCTGCTTGAGCTAGATGAGACCTTGACAGTAATAGCAAGAAAGACATTAACAACTGTGTAATATGTGCCCGGTTTGTGTACCCTTCATAAACTTCATTCAAAAGGTATCACCTGTGAGGTTCACCAATGGTATGTTAGAGTGAGCTCTTCCAGCTTACAAGAGTCAATTGTTAAATTTTCAGGAACTTTGCAAGCCAGTTTATAACCATAGGCACTACTCAATATTAAATATATAATCTTACAATCAAATAAAAATATTAAAAACCTAGGTGATAATTATTCAAAATTTATCAATTCTCCATTATTTTGCTATATTTTCCCATCTATGCTCTTGAGGTTACTTACATCTATTGTATCAATGTAATGAAAATGCTACATAATAATTTGCTATTATACATCTCTTTCCAAGTTTGAATTAAGAGGTACTGCACAGGTAGCTGGAATCAGCTATGGTAGGAATATATACAACATAACCAAGGGCAAGTGCTATAGTAAATCACAGGTTTTCTCCCTCACAGAGAGTTGGTTTTTAAACATTTACAAGTAGACCACTAGATCCACCCACATAACTTGGTAACCCAAGTCTGGGTAGCTAGTTACGTCAGGAAATACAGCCCAAAGATCCTGATTCAGAATAAGAGACTCCTTTCATTATCAATGTAGATCAAAAATTGTTGAACCTTACTTAAGCTACCTGAGTTGATCTCTAACTATATGTCATTGAATTTTAGGTAATATTCAACTGCTGAGGAAGGTCAATAACCAGATCCAAGGTCAAAAGAGACTGGTTGACTTTTCACCGATCTTCATATTACTTTGTTCACACTGTTAGCAGGCAGCTGTGCGAATCTAATCTGTGCCTTAATGAAAACATAGAGGAGGAGAAATTCAGCAGGCACCTGACTTCCCTTCTCCTATAGTATTGGAGTTCTTTAAGATAGACGAAATCATGGGCTGGCTGGGACAAAAAGATGAGAGGTTCTTGAAAGGAAAGGAAGGGAAGGCATTGGCTAGGAAATCAGACTAAAAGACCATAGGAAGAATTCTGCCCCTCAGGGATCCCCCAGCTGCTAACTGCGGAACTCAATATGATTCCTACACCAGCCCCAAGAGTTGTACCACTTGCTCAGGAATACTCCTCTCTTTTTCTAGGTGGTGCTGCTTCACTACTGGCTGTATGCTAAGTATTTACTGTCAGCAGCAAAGTGCAGAATGTGGTGACCACTGGACTCTGATTCTTAACAATACATTGCCCTATCTAGACATGGCCTCTTGCTGCATCCCAAAGCTAGCTCTGCAGTTCCTCAAGGCCTCCCCAAATCCCTTGGGAAATGCACAACTTCAGGTCCTGTCTCTAACCCTTACTGCACAGGAAACCAAGTGCCACCCAGTCCTCTCCATTCCCCTGGTCCTGTCCCTTACCTCTCCTCGCCTCCTCTCTACAAACCCATCTCCTTTCTTTAAACTCAAAAGTAAAAGTGTGGGCACCCAAGGAGTCCTAGGTTATCAGCCCACTGGGTCTACAGACATTGAGGACGGATGGGCTTAGTGATGTAGGTAATGATATGTAAATGAGGATTAAACCTTTTCCGGGAGTTTGGTTAACATCTCTTCCTGGGAAAATCTATACTTTCAAAAGTTGCTTTGGCTTTCTCTATTCCCTTTCATGGAACAGCATTCCCATCATCTCTCTCATGTTCTCTCTTCCTCTCTCACTCTCTCTCTCCTCCCTCCCCATAGCTACTGTGAACTTGCCTCCTCTTTCAAATGCCCCAGTTTCTCTCTACCCAACTACCACTGCCCTAGACCTGGCCATTATCCGGTCTCATGTGGCTTATTTTAACTGTTTTGGCAACCACTCTCCTGGCCTCCGCTTTATTGACTGTAGTTAACCTGATCTTTGCAAAACACAAAAGTGATACTAACACTCTCAATATGTCATTCATTCAATTAACATTTTAAAGAGCCTATTATATGCAAAATATTCCTTTAGAAGTCAATCCAAATACTTTCTCAGGGCATGCAAGGCCTGCCCCAGTTTCCCAGTTCAATCTAATTTTTCAGGACTGCTCGCCCAAAAACCTATCCTTCCAGCAAGTTAATATACATGGGCAGAGTTTCTCTGAGCTTCTGCCCAGGATACCTGAGCCCTCCTCCTTCCATGCTAATATTTTTTCCTTCATGCTGACACGTATTTTCTTGTGTAAGAGCTAATTCATAAAACAAAATATTTGTAGTCTGAGCTTTTTTAGAGAAATGGTAAAGAAATGTCAGCAGCTGTATTTAAATATGATGGTATTGCTTCATTGCTAACTGAAGAGCTTCTTTTGTGAGTCCTTTAAATGCTAACCAGCATGCATTGGAGTATCTGAAAGTAGCACTGAACTTTTGACTGGATCGTACTGTTGAGCAAGACTCTTTTGCAGCTGGGTTATTTTGTCTTTCCTTCACTAATTGTACAAGCTATTTGATTGTGACATGCGGTTTGCCTCACAGTGATTTTATTTTTTTAAAAAAATATTTTATTTATTTATTTGACAGAAAGAGATCACAAGTAAGCAGAGAGGCAGGCAGGGGTGGGGGGAAGTCGGCTCCCCGCTGAGCAGAGAGCCCAATGCGGGGGCTCAGTCCCAGGACCCTGGGATCATGACCTGAGCCAAAGGCAGAGGCTTTAACCCACTGAGCCAACCAGGCACCCCTGCCTCAAAGTGATTTTAATACTGAATATTTTAAAACCAGAAACTTTCCCATTGCAAACCAGAAAAGCATCTGTAACATAAAATACTCTTCAATCAGTTTACTTTGCAACTTTTTTTTTTTAATTCATCCATTGTCTCTTTTTACTAGCCTAACCATAACAGGGATTTAGCTTGTACTTGGAAAATTCCTGCCCCACTCCTAGCTGGTTGTTTTTCTCTTCTTCCCAGACCCAGTCAGTGAAGGTTGATAACCACCTGCCAGGCAGAACCAAACAATTATTTGGCCTCTGTCCCACAGGCATAGCCAGTAGAGTGCTGATGCCCAACATCTAGAGGAGACTAAGTGGGTGGGAATGCAACTAGAGCTGGATAGGACAGAATCTGGCCTCCCCTTTTATAAGCCTCAGCTTTCTGGAAGATACCTTCAGGTAGATTGCAAAGAGCATCAAATTCACAAGCAGACTAAAAATAGCCCTTGTTGCTTATCACCCAGTTCAGTCTCAGTTTAGGAGTAGTTTGCTTGATGAAGCCTTACCTGGAGGGGCCTCTCTGGGTTTTACGGTTATTTATGCCAATCCAATTAGCAGCACAACACTTCCCACATTGAATTAAGCGTGGGTGATTGTTTTTCTCCCTAACTACTATTGACTCCCTGAGGACAGGGACTAATTTTTCCTTTATTTCTAGCAAAATGGGTCTTAGACAAATAATTACTGAATCCATAAGGGAATGAAGCTCCATTGCATTGGATCTTAACGAGTAGCTCTAATATTTCCTGAGTTGTGTCTTATTTCATATGAATTTTTCTCCAGGTAAAAACCGAAGAAGATGATTTGGAAACAGATTTCTACAAGGACTTAATCCCTCTTACAAAGAACGAAAATCAACAAGCTTTATTTTCGGGGGAATACCATGACAGTTTTAATGTACCAATTTTTTATTCCTCAAAGAAAACCCAAAGCACCACCCATAACTCTGCCTTCAAACAAGCCATAGAAGCCTCCCACAGGAAGGTAATCAGAATGGTTCCCAACCAGTTTATTCTTTTTGAAAAATTAATGCCAATTTCAGCAATCAAGCAATGAGAAGGGGAGAGTTTTTGACATCAAATCAGTAAAATTTCTAACACAAATTTAAATAGATTTACCTTGATATATCCGATTTCAGAAGTTATAGAGGTAATATATATAATGATGCATATATTTGGTTGTATTTATGGTTGTGTTTTCTTTAAGTTTTCTTTGTCTTACTGTTTTAGGTGTATTTTTTATGAACCACATGTAACAGAACTTTGCTTTTTTAACATCTGACAGGTCTTTGGTAGGGAAATTTTGTCATCTTTGATTTAATATACCCACTGAAATACTTGATCATATTTCTTCCTTTTTAATTTTTCTTACTCATTTTATTTTGTTGCTGTTTCCTATTTCTTTACTTTTGCTATCTTTGTCACATTTCTGTTCACTGCTTTTTGTCCTTTTGGACAGTTTGAAAGTGATACTAAACTTTAAAATTCTGCTTATGGTTATCTTTCTTTAATTAACAAGCATAATTAAACCTGTGTTTTTCTTTTTTCACATGAAGTAATATCTATAGTTCCCAAAAGATGTTTTACTTCTCTGCACCCCATCCTCACTATCTCCTTTACCTTTCTGGTCCCCCACCACTAAAACTCAGTTTTCCTGAGATAGTTCAAAACCTTTGTGTTCCCTTTCTTAGGATTGTTTTGTGTTCATTTTTATATTACGTATGTTAGTTTGTGTTTTATTCTCTTCTCTATTTAAAGATTCCTCACATAAGACTTATAAATTCCAACTTCATAGTCTGTATTTTACATTTGTGTTATATTTTATGTATTGTATGTATGTATGTGTGTGTATGTATCTATACATTTACTCCCTAAATCCTTATATATCTAAAATGCTTCCATTTTCCCTGAGTAATAAAGGAATATCTTGGCCAAGTATAGGAATATTGGATCATAGTCTTCTTTTCTTGGTAGTTGGTAGATGTTATTCCACTATCTTCTACGTTTCATTGTTGCATTGGAAAAATCACGTGCAGAGCTAATTTTCTTTCTTTTATTTTCTCTGTCTGGAAATTTTTAGTTTTTATTGTTGTTGTTTAGAATTTAGGTTGTAACTTAGTCTTCTTCCATTAATCTTGCCAGGAACCAATGAAACTCAATATGTAAAGATACATTTTCATCCATTAACCTTTCTTCTTCTGTTCCTTTTTCTTTTATTATTCATATATGAAAACTCCTGGACATGTTTTCCAATTTAAGGGATAATTTCCATTAGACATTTTTAGATATTTACAAATTTCTTTTAAAATAGTATCTGTTCCTCACTACAACCACCACTGTGTACTATTTTTTTTTCCAAGGAGATGAATGGGAAGACTGAGCCCTAAATCATAGAACCTGAGGGGAAAGGTGAAAAGAGTTACCAACACTGGAACAGATGGGACCAGCAGCTAGAGGTCACCATTTTATGGCTCCTCCTGCCTTTCCCATAGTGCCTCTCATATTTTTATTTATTCATCCATTCATACTCTACATAAATAGGAGATTTTACAGCACTTTATAGATTACTTTCCTAGGCATTTCATTTACCTTCAAAAGAACACTAAGAGGAAATCAGAGTAAATATTTTTAATAACATTTTACAGATGAGTAAATTAAAGTCCATACGTTTATTTTTAACCCAAGAAATATTAATCAGGTATGTATCATGTATTAAGTACTACACTAGAGTCCAAGAAGCTAAATGTTCCTATGATCTCACAGAGAGTAAAGGCCAGAGTTGGGCATTGAAATCAGTTTGTCTGATTTTTGCCCACTCTTCATATCTACTACATTACACTTCAAGCTATCTGCTTATTCATTCATTCATTTATTCATAATTTAAACAAACTGTGAAAAGAGTAGAGTTCTGGTGATATGAACACATAAAAGAAAAAAGAATAGAAAATATTCCTTTTATAACATAAATTATTAGTGCACTTTAGAATGGGCTATAGGTAGCATAGTGTCCCTCAAATTTACCGAAGTATATTCTTTTTCCTTTTAAGTTTTTATTTTAATTCCAGTTATTTAACATACAGTGTTATATTCGTTTCAGATGTACAATGTAGTGATTCAACACTTCCATACCTCACCTGGTGCTCATCACAAGTGCCCTCCTTAATCCCCATCACCTATTTCACCCATCCCCCACCCACTCATCCCATCCCCCCCCAACCATGTTTGTTCTCTATAATTAAGAGTGTGTGGGGCTTTTTTTTTAAAGATTTATTTATTTATTTGAGGAGAGACAGACAGCATGAGTGGGGAGTTGGAGCAGAGGGAGAGGGAGAGGGATAAGCAGACTCCCCACTGAGTGGGGAGCCTACTGTAGGGCTCAATCCAGAACCCTGAGATGGTGACCTGAGCCAAAGTCAGATGCTCAACCAATCGAGCTGCCCAGGCACCCCAAGAGTCTGGTTTTTGATTCATCTCTTTTTTCCCCTTTGCTCATGTTTCGTTTTTTAAATTTCACAGATGAGTGAAATCATATGGTATTTGTCTTTCTCAGACTGACATACTTTACTTAGCATTATACTCTTCTAGCTCTTTCTATGTTGTTGCAAATGGCAAGATTCATTCTTTTTTATGGTCCAATATTGCAAATGATATTTTTTTCTTCCAAGATTTTATTTAAATTCAAGTTAGTTAACATATAGCATAGTATTGGTTTTGAGAGTAAAATATAGTAGTGAGTCATCATTTACGATTAACACCCAGTGCTCATCACAACATATGCCCTCATTAATGCCCATCACTGGTTTAGCCTATACCCCCCCACAAATTATATGCTTAAAACAATTTAAAATCAGGAGCGCCTGGCTATCTCAGTGGGTTAAAGCCTCTGCCTTCAGCTCAGGTCACAATTTCAGGGTCCTGGGATTGAGCCCTGCATCGGGCTCTCTGCTCAGTGGGGAGCCTGCTTCTCCCTCTCTCTCTGTCTGCCTCTCTGCCTATTTGTGATCTCTCTGTCAAATAAATAAAATCTTAAAAAAAAATTTTAAATCAGAATTACTAGGAAGTAAAATATACAACCTATGGCCCTTCTCTTAATTTACTGATTCAGACTATATTGGGTTGGGCATGTGATTCTGGCTTTTTTTTTTTTTAAGTCCTCCAGCTTGCTCTAATATCGTATTTAGCATTGGAAAAAAACTGTTTAAAAATATTGTCCATAATGAGCAAGAAAATGGAGATGTTGAAAGAGACATAGTTATATACATCAGTCTCAACTTTAAGATTTGCTTCACATAATTGGTTTACAAATGTTTCAGATAAATGTGTTAAAGGCAAGAAGGGGGCCAAGGTGGGAAGGAGTAGGGGAGAGAATGGAAAGAGAGAGGGAAAAGTGTGAATGGTGACCCTTTTTCAGTCTTTGTGATTATTTCTTTCCTTTTGCGTTAGCAGCCATTTTATGCCATAATTATAGCACACAGGAAAATAGCTATTTAATAATTTACAGCTACGATAAAGTTCATTTGCTAAAATATGCTCCTTTCTCTGCTATTACTCAAACACTACAATTTGCTAAAATTGAGAGATAGGTAAAGTATATAAAATTTTTTAGAACAGTATATGTGGATACACTCTGAAAATGCAGTGGATATATGGAAGGACAATTTAATGGAATGAGATTTGGGTATAATACTAACCACCAAATCATAAATTAACCTGACATAACAAGAAACAATTAAAAAAACAAAACCTAAAACTCTCAAACAAATATTCCAGTTTATGGGTAGAGGAGAGAGAATATAAATAATGTTTAATTTTAACCCTATGTAAGTTTGAATCATAGCATGTTAGAGTTGAAAGGGGTGTGGTGGAAAAACATGGAGGACATTGGGAGAAGGAAAGGAAGGGTGAATTGGGGGAAATAGAAGGGAGAGACGAACCATGAGAGACTGTAGACTTTGAGAAACTGAGGGTTTTGGAGGGGAGGGGGTTAAGGGTTGGGCGAGCCTGGTGGTGAGTATTGAGGAGGGCACGTATTGCATGGAGCACTGGGTGTGATGCATGAACAATGAATCTTGGAACATTGTAAAAATAAAATACAATTAAAAAAAGGGGGGGTGTGGTATTGTCACTTGCTGCACAGCCCTCATCTGTGCCCCAGGTGGCATTTCACAGACAAAGCTGTGACTTGACTCTCCCTTGCTTAACTTGCAGTTCAAAATTTATGCAATCCTTCTTCAATGTTTTGCATTAGCAAGACTTTCTAAATAAACACTCAGTAGGGACACAACCATGATTAACAATCAAGAATGAAAGATCAACTTTTCCGATCATGGATCTCTTTTTGGTAGATCTGCCTACCAAACCTAGGCTTCCGTCACACAGTTCATATTACTGAGATAATCTGTTCAGCACTTTGAACGTCTCAGGAAAAAATCCTGGGAAGTAAAACGAAAATTCTAATTTTGTGTGTGAGAGCATGCCACAGAGAGTTAAAGCTCTTTAGCTATGGTTGGGATAAAGCTGGTGATAAATGGAGGACATTTAAAAGCTTGACACGTCAAACTTTCATTACCTTTAATCATCTTGGGTTTTTTTTTTTTCTTTTTCTTTTTTTCTTCTTTTCTCCTCTTCCATTTAGGATTCTAGTTTTACGAGGATCCATAAAGTGATAAAAGTCTTAAACTTCACAATGAAAAGTAAAGATCTGCAGCTTTCTGATGTCTTTTTGAAAGCACTTAACCATCTGCCTCTAGAATACAACTTTGCTTTGTATAGCCGAATATTCGACGATTTTGGGACTCACTATTTCACCTCTGGCTCCCTGGGCGGCATGTATGACCTCCTCTACCAGTTTAGCCTTGAGGAACTCAAGAACTCAGGTAGGCTTTTTACAGCCCTCCCTTTTTTTTTTTCAACTTGATTCGATTGCCTGCAATTCATTTTTCTCTTACTTTGTCATTTTAATTCTTATAAACTTTTAGACTCTGTTTTATTTCCAAAATGATACAAAGAACAACCAAAAGGTACACACTCAGGAAATAAAATAAAAATAGAAAATTAGGACTAAAAAAGAAAGAAAAATAAATATACATTCCTCTTTGGACATTAGGTTTGTTTCTGAATTTCCTGACATTTGGGAACATCGTAAGTGACACAGTAGTGATAACCTAAAAGAGAGATGCATGCTATTTTCTCAAGGAAAATGAAATTTGTCCTGGAATTAAACTCCAAAAGATAATTTACTTATAGCATTTTTATAGGAGATAATAACTTTATAGAACAACAATTATAGAAAATTCGCTGGCAGACTTTTTCTTTTAATGATTTTTAAGTAAAAGCCAAGGGCATAAGATAAAAGAACAATTAAGGACTTGACAAGGGACTAAGTTAATGTGGGCTAGATATGCACCTATCAGTGATAAAACCTGAAACCTGATGAGAAGCACTTTTTGAGGAAAGCTTGCAACTTTATATTTTGGGATGTAATCAGGGATATTTTTCTGCTTCTGTGTAAGCCTTCGTTTAAAATAAATAAACCTTGGTTTATAAATAAATCTTGGTTTCTTAACTATTACCTTAAATTGCAATAGTAATTATTATTACAGCTTAAGCACCTTTGGATAAATTTGTTTTCAGACTCCTTTGTGAAATGACACAGGTCCCTAATGATGATTCTATCATGTGTCTCTTAAGGACATAGGAAATTGTATGGTAAACAGAACTCAACTGACCAATTACCCCAGATAAATAAGAATTCTTGATCATGTGACATTTATACAAAAGAAATTGGGCAGTGCCTGGGTGGCGCCAGTTGGTCGAGTGGCCAGTTCTCGGTTTGGGTTCAGGTCATGATCTCTGAGCCCTGAGATGGAGCTCAGCCTGAAGTCTGCTTCAAGATTCTCTTTCACTCCCACTGCCCCTCCCCCCCTTTCTTTTTCTGTCTCTCTATCTTTTAAATAAATAAATAAATCTTTAAAAAAATCGGGAATTTATTTAAAAAGACAACATCAGGCCAACCTTAGGGGCAATAGAGTGTCAATCCCTCTCTTACATCTCCTCATGGCAAATCCTAATGTTTAATGTGGCTGTCCTCAGTTATTTCAAACTTTAAGTGGCCAGATATCCCTCATTATCTACCTTACTAAGAGAGAAGATGGGATACGTGTCTCTGAGAAGGATTTTCAGTAAGAGGGCCTAAAAAATTTTTACCTGACAGAGTTACTAAAATCCAAAAGATTTATGCTGGGTTGGGCTTTCCACATTGCCTAACCATATGTTCCATTTCCGTTATCCTTTCCACGGAAGCAATGTCTATATGATGAATTTAGTATCTTCTGCCATGAGAATACCACATTAATGCTGAGGAAAAATGGTTGGGGGGAACCTCTGGCCTTTGATTGGTTTCATCTCATCCCTGGGGTGAAATTATTTTGGTCACTTGCTGCTGTAGCCCAGAGAATAATTTCTCACTTGATCAGCTGTACTCATCATGCACTCAGAGCAAAGCCTCTAAAGACTTAGAGATCAAGTGTCAGTTAAAGAACTTTGTGAATCTTTAATCAACTATCCAGCATTTTAATAGTTGAAGACCCCTGACCAAAATGAAATGATGAACTACACTTTCCTACTGAAACATTCTCACCTTCCATCTCTTTCTCTATAAGTAGATGTAAAATAGATGCACATAATAAAAGAAAGGTGTTTGAGATGTGATAGGAAACTGGAAATATATGACCATATATATCTACATAGTCATATACATGCATGCTGTGTGTATATATATATAACATATACACTTTATAGCATATATATGTATATTTAATTAAATATATTTCTATATTTAATATTCTTATATGTAATACATGTTCTTATATTCAATAAGTTATATATATATAAATATATATATTTTTATATATATATTCCTCTGAGTCACAATAATAATACTAGTGCACAGTTTTAATTGTGGTTAGGATGAAGCACACCCAGACAGAAGCGAATCTCAATAAAATGAGAATTCTCTAGTGGGTATGCTTACCTGTTTTTGCCCACTCTCTAGATGAATATATACTCTGGCTTCCTCTCTCTTTTTTCCATTTCTTCTCTCTTTGCTGAGTCATAACATGGAACTAGAGTATAGGCTTAGTTTTTATTTGCTTTATTCAAAAAGAATTGTATCCCTTGTCACTAATTTCAAAAACATGACCTGAATATTTCATAACACTTGTTTCCTTCAAAAAGAGGAAAACAAAATTAAATTGCTTTTTATTTGCATCCTTCATTTATTCCTCTATTGTTCAGTGTCCCATAGTCAATTTAAAACCTCGAAAAAAAGTTGACATTGCTTCAGTGTGCTAGGTGAAAGGATTTCAGAAATATACTAAAAAGATTAAACAAAATATCATAATATGCGAGATGGTAATTTTAAAAAACCATTTGTTGAGAAGTCATTTCTTACTCCAAACTGGAGAACAATCACAGGCCCCACCATTTTTCCATATGACATTTTTGACTAACGCTGTTGACCTTTGCCCCATCAGAGCAGCTGAGGACATTTCTTTTTTTTTTTTTTTAAGATTTTATTTATTTATTTATTTGACCACTGCATGACCAGCGCCATGGCTCATAAGAGGGATTCTTTATTCAGATCTTCCAAGATTCTCTGTTAGCCCTCAGAAAATGAAATTAACTAAGTTGATAGTTGATTAATTATGTTATAGCTAATGAATTGGACGCATAAAAAATTTAATTTTCATTTACAAATAATAAAAACCTAATGAAAAAATTAAAAAAGGATGGAAACTATGCACTATAGATGTATTAAGTTCCTAACATGGCTTCAACATTTGACTGACCTACTTGTTAGAACAACACTGCCAGAAGAAAATGACTCATACTTATTCAGCCTCACCAAAAAAGAAAACCAGACTTTCTTTTCGGTTAGAGTTAAAGATGCATGGTAAACTGGTAAACATGAGGGGTTCAAACTAAGAATTTTTCGCTGCCAAATTACAATGCATCTTCAAACGTGTCAACCTATTGAAAATACTGTGAAGTAGGAAGACCCCATCCCTTCCACTTGGCCTCATTTCTCAGTGATCTGTGCCTTTAGAATTCAACTTCAGCATCACACCCAAACGGCACCTCAAGCTCTAAAACATTCCTCTGCTGATTATAATCTACAATCCTAAATATCAGGATTTGATGAACTACTTTGCTTTAAGGTGCTTAGGAGCTGATACTAACAGCCCTATCTCTTGTGTGCTCGTGTTTTGCAAGGCAATTTTTAACTAACAATCAAAAAACTGAATTCTTGTGTCAGCCATACTTCGATTTAAATAAACTCCATTAAAAACAAAAATCAAAATCTGGATTCTAATTTTGTTGTTTCCGGTAGCAGGTCAGGAGGTTTAGGAAGCTGTTAAGAAAAACATTAATTCTTTTCAAATTACCCCAGATAGGCAGCACCCACTCAGCCTACAAATAGCCAGACCTGTTTCCCTGCACCGTGTCCCACTTAATCCCAGACATCACATGGATTTTGAAGTCTTTGAGAATACAGGGAAGGATGAGAGTGGGAAAGAGTGACTCAGAGGCCAAATTCTTCAACAAATGATGAAAGTTTGGTAAAAGGCAAGAACGATGAAGACTAAAGATGTTAGAACCGAATGGCCTGAGCCTTGGAGCACCAGGGTTTTGACAAGACTTCAATCTTACAGCAGCACTGGGAAGCTAGGAGGAGATCAACTCCAGCTCTCCAGGGCTGGGAATGAAGCAATATCCACCTCCCTCCGAGACAACAAGAGAAACAAGGAGAATAGGCTTGAATGAAGATAAGGAAGAGAACAGTCAGTGAGGACACTGAGAAGAGTTCATAGGTCAGCAAGTCAGAATTTCTGAGAGAAAACCAAAGGGTATTGGAGGGACAGGTGGAATGAGTAGCTGAGTCAGGGAGACAAGGATGGGAATGAGTGTTCAGGGAAGGAGGGATAAGCAACAAGATTTCCATTTCACATGATGACCGGGGAATAAATGAAATGGACTCTGGCCTCACAGAACCAGCTGTGGCCCAGAAAGTAGGCCTGACGGGGGCACCACACAGAGCATGTGTTCATCTCTTCATGTGCGGAGCTCTCGAGTGGCTGTGGCCAGTAGGACAGGCAAGCTTGAGGGGCTCCTTGTGTGTAGGCAACAGGGAGGGGCCAACATGAGCCCCATGGGATGGCCCACGGCCACCTTATATTTGCTTCTCAGAGCCAGTGCTGAGGGGAGAGACAGTAGGGACTCATAAATACTTCTTCTGTTCGGGATCATCCCAGGACCTGTAAAGGACTGCATCTGGAGGTGAAAGCTGGTAATCATTGCAGTTTACCGGAACTGGAGAAGATGGGAGCCGAGACAGAGTATCTGTAGCTCCCCAGTGTCCAGAGCCTCACGCCCCTCTTCTCTTGAGTTCTCAGGGGTGCCTTCTCAGGATGTTTTGTTTGTACTCCCATTTCCCAGGTTTAACAGAGGAAGAAATCCAAAACTGTGTCCGGTTTGAAACAAAGAAACGTTTTTTGTTTTTTACAAAAACAAAAGTGGAACACAGGTGTACCACTAACAAGATGTCCGAGAAATACGAAGGTAAGAGTAAGAGTACTTACTCTCTCCCAGCAGCTTGCCCTGGCCGCCTGTGGCTGTGATTGGAAGACCATGTTACGTTTGACCATGCTATTTTTAACTTTCCTTTATTTCATTTATACCTCAGAGCCCTCTGTGTGGTGGGAGGAGAGGTGAAAATAAAATATCATTAGCACTACTTACAAGGGAAATAGTTAAGTTTCTCTTGATCTTATACTTAGGGTGTTCAGCATTTATCAATTCTTCCCATTGGCCGAACTCAGTATTAAGCATTGTGATATAAAAATGGGCGTCAAGCAGGCCTTCCTATCAAGGAGCTTACAAACTACACGTATAAACAACCATTAAAAATATAGACCGATAAGAGTCTATCAGTCTATAAGGCTCCAGCAGCCATGCCAGAAACCTGAGTGTTGTCTTTAATTTCGCCCTCTTTCTAGCCTCCATATCCAATAAGTAATCACTCGACATCCTTGCTATTTCTCCAAGTTACCCCCATCTCTTCATTTCCACAGGCATGCACTCTGTTCATTATTTCCAATCTGGATTACCACAAAAGCTCCTAACCCGTCCCAGTCCCCTTGCCTCTTCCAATGCCTTCTTCCAATCTATTCTACACATTTCCTGTAACAGGAAACTTTTACAAGCAAATCTTAATGTGCAATTTTCATGCCTTACACATGTCATCATTTCCCATTGCCTTAAAGATAAATTCCTGCCTCTGTCTCTCTCTATCTCTTTCTCTGCCTAGCTAAACTATATAGTCTCCTAAATAAGTCATACTCTCTCTTGTGCCTTGCCATTATAAATAACTCCTTCCTCTGTGTAAAGTTCTCTTTTTTCCTGACTTTGCTTGAGTGATGGCTACTCATTCAGCTAAAAACAAAAGGAAACAGAATCACAGAAACTCCTAAAATATGAAACTTATATTCTCCTGGGGAGACAGACAATGAATAGGAAAAATATTTACCATAATAATAAATAGATAATTTTGAATATTTGACCATATAAATGATCTACATGTATATGCCCATGTTAAGCATAAGCAATTTTAGAAGAATTGGTTTGACAACTATGCATTCATATTACAGGAAAAAAAAAAGAAAAAAGAAAAAAGGAAAAAAAGATCATGCAAAATAGACAAATAACCTAGTAATATAAACCAAAGAATGGATATAGATTCTAAACCAGTTTTTCATGCAATAAATTAACAACAATGTGAATTCAATAAATCAAGTACTCAGAAACAACAAGATTATAAGAATTAATTTAAAAAGCAAATTTCAAAGCTAAGGTACAAAGACAAACAAACACTGAAAAATATCACCACTTTAGTTCTAAATAAATTAATTAGATACTGCAAGAACAAAATATAATTGCCTGAAAATAAAACCAAGAAAGTTAATCACATACAGGAAGGATTTAAAGTAATTCATAATAAATGCAGAGAAAATTTAGGTATTGACATTTATTAAGAAAAATCTAATGGAAATGGAATGACAAATACAATTTAATATATTTGCAGGATATTTTAGGATGTGGGAATTTGTATTCCTTTTTTTTAAAAGATTTTATTTATTTATTTGACAGAGAGGAGAGAGATCACAGGTAGGCAGAGAGGCAGGCAGAGAGAGAGGGGGAAGCAGGCTTCCCACCGAGCAGAGAGCCTGATGCAAGGATAGATCCCAGGACCCCAAGATCCGTGACCTGAGCCGAAGGCAGAGGCTTTAACCCACTGAGCCGCCCATGTGCCCCCATGGGAATTTGTATTCCTGAAATAGAGATCCCAAAAAATCAAAGAGGAAAACTGTTAAGAAAAAAACAAAAAAAAGACACAACTATATATGAATACACCCCTGAAATAAAGGAACAAATTTGTTTTGATTATATGCATCAGAAATTTTGTTCAAATATACAACTTCAAGACTAACCCTAATTTACTAGATACAAAGATTTTAAAAATGAATTATTCAATTATCTTGACAGAAAGAACAAGTCTCCCACAAAACAACAAAAACAACAAAATCTGTCTATCCTCAGACTTCTCCATAACTAAATTCAATGCTATAAGACAATAAGGTCCACAAATCTCTGAGGGAGGAAAAAAGTAATTACCTATATTAAGGTAACAGGAAGACATCTCAAAACCTGAGAGAATTCTGAGAACATACTTACTGGAAAAAAAAATGCTCTATTATCAATTATAAAATTCATCCAACAAAGAGATGAGAAAATGTCAAATATGGACCCACAGTTTTCAGCTTGTAGGAATGAGGTGAGGACACTGCAAAATCGGAGTATTACGTAGGTCTCCATACTGGTTTATCAGTTATCCATTGCTACCCAGGGGACACATTGGTAATACTCCTGAATTATGTGAACTCTCCAACTCAAAATGAAATGTTTCTAGGGAATATAGTCATTTCTAAACCTACAGAATGAAGTCCAATCTCCTTCGCTTTCCATCCAGAACCTCTCTGTTTTGCTGCTCTTCCCCTACCTGAACCTTTAGGTTCAACTCAAGCAGTTGTCCATGGACACTGTTTCTAGAATATGGAACTATCTGCCCCTCATTCCAGGTCTTTGCCCATGCTGGGAGGGCATTTCCCCCTACCATGTATTAGCTTTGTCTCAAAGTCCTTTCAAAGTACCACCCTCCCTAAGTGCCTAAAATTGCAGAATTCTTCCATGGCCCTAACTCAGGAATCCTGAACTATTGTACCACTCTGTAACACAGAGCCAAACTGTTTTGTCATTTTTTTTGTGCACCTTTCTTTCCCCTCCCTAACCTCCCTTCTTATCTTCCTTCCTTCCCTCTTTCTTTCCTCCCTTTTTTATTTCTCTATAGTTTTGCTAATATTATTTATGTACCTATTTTTTCTCATTAAGAGTCTAAGTCCTTCAAATAATACAAATGGCATATTTTATATTTCTTTCAGTCTTTAACTTGGCATAGAGCAGATTCTCAACAAATGCTTATGAGTCATGATGAAAATTTACCTAATATTAAAGCACATTTAAGAGTAAAACACACATGAAAACATACTTTGTCTATGTCTGATCCTGAGCTCATTTGATTACATCACTGGACTCCAAACTTTTAAAATCTGTAATGATATCATTAAATTTTACTTTTACTATTTATCCCTAATATATTTACTAAAAAAATACCAACAAACTTTATAAATGTAGTTTTCTAAAAATATACACAAAAATATATGCAGACATGCAAAAGAGAAAATTTTGAAAGATAGCCTAGATGAAATAAACAGAATTTTTCATTGTCTTGCTCATATTATAATGACAAATTAATATTTCATTGAAAACTCCTTGAAATTTTTTAAATGTTTTGGGCAGCTTTGGTATCAGTCTCATGTTGTGGCTTATGAGAAGCTTGTGTAAGAAGCAGAAACATCTGTTCTTCCTTCTACTAGTTGTTTTGCTTATGTTGGCGCTATTGGTACCATCTTCAATATGCATTTTCCTCCTGGGATCTTTTTAAACCACTTGTTCTCTTGCAAGAGTTCGTTCTGTTTCAGCTAGCTAGTGGAGTAGTAAACAGACTTAATGCTCACTCCTTCTTCAGGACCCCATGCTTATCATATTTAACTCTTACTGGTGTCAATCCGGCCATAAAATACATGGTATCAAGCCAGATGTGAACTAGCGTGTCAGAGCTACTGACAATCGGTACGTGATATATTGGCAAATACTAATTTTTCTCCTTTTTATATGAAAAATAAACACGAAAGCCTCTAAAATGTTTTCTTATACCCCTCTGTGTTATCTTACGCAACCTCACTTTGAAAGGGATATACTACTTTCTTCACAGAGAGAATATTTCACTCATTGTGCTGATTGTTCTAGACTCTTACTGTAGATTTCTAATCGGTGGAGCCATGGCTAATTTGTATTACACAATAGACACAGAATTAATGCCATTAACTTTCACCCGGGTCACTAGCCTCCTCTTCATTTGCTTTTATTTCTCGCTATGATTTCCTATTACTCAGTTCCTACCCTTATTAGATAAAGACATCATTAGCTCATAGGAATTGTTTTTGAAAATCTGCATAAAAGATCTGCGTGCTGTGTGTTAAATATCATTGCTCCTAAAGAAACAATGTGCCACCTCTTCACTTGAGGTTTAACTTTTTCTTCCTCTTTGGTTAGTTGTGTTTTTGCACCTCTCTCTGAGCTTAAAAACATTCTATCAACTTTTTACTCTAAATGGAAATCTCCATCTTGGCAGTCAACCGACTGGATTTCAGAAACCAGGTGATTTGTGTTATTCTGAAGTCCCAAGCCATATGCTGATAAACATCAAAAGTGGGATTTTTGGGGGGGCACCTGGGTGGCTCAGTTGTTAGGCATCTGCCTTCGGCTCAGGTCATGATCCCAGGGTCCTGGGATCGAGCCCCACATCAGGCTCCCTGCTCAGCGGAGAGCCTGCTTCTCTCCCTCTCCCACTCTCTCTGCTTGTGTTCCCTCTCTTGCTGTGTTTCTCTATGTCAAATAAATAAAAAATATTTTTTATAAAAAGTGGGATTTGGGCATCCAAGAGCAGGGAGCAGAGTAGCCTGGACTTGGGCAGCATTTACGCCCCAGCCTCTTCCCTCCGCCCCACTCCCAGTTACTGGACATGTGTTGCAGGCTAAATTACCTCTAGCTTCAGTGCCAGTGTTTATAATAATACCTACTTCTCAAGATTGTTGGGAGAATAACTTAAGACAATCAGTGCAAAGTGCCTGGCCTAGACAACTTGCTTAATAAATGGTAACAGCTAACACTGTTATCATTTCTATTACTGAACTCCCTGCAGGGTTTAGCCAGAGTGTTCTCTTGCTTTTCACTAGCTTGTTTAATGGAGCTGCATGACTACCATCTACTTCTCCTCCTGTGCGAACAAGCTTTTCTTTAAAGTTTGAATGTGCGGTAAAGTCAAATGAGTCATTTTCTTGAAACACCTTGCAGGTTCGGTTTTGCAGGGAGCAGAGAAATCCATTTCCCTGACTCGAGGTGGGAGGAGTAAGTACGCCGCCGCCTTGGTGTGGGAGAAGGGGAACTCTGGTCCTGCCGAGAAGGAATTTTCAGAGTGGTTAGAATCAGTGAAGGAAAATCCCGCTGTGATTGACTTTGAGGTAAGAGTTAGAAATATTATGGGGGTGCCTGGGTAGCTCCTTTGGTTAAGCAACTGCCTTCGGCTCAGGTCGTGATCCCGGAGTCCCGGAATGGAGTCCCACATCGAGTCCCACATCGGGCTCCCAGGTCCATGGGGAGTCCGCTTCTCACTCTGACCTTCTCCCCTCTCATGCTCTCTCTCACTCTCTCTTTCCAAACAAACAAACAAACAAACAAACAAACAAACAAACAAACAAAAATAAATAAATAAATAAATAAATAAATAAAATCTTAAAAAAAAAAAAAGAAATATTATGGGTAAGAGAGCTAAAGTGGTTCTCTAGCAGCCCAAATTACACACCACACAATTCCTTTTCTGTTTTCCTCGCACAGGATAAAGGAAATGTCTTTCTTTAGTGTGCATGCACAATGTACCTTTTTAAAAATGTTAAATCACACACCAATTGTGTTTGCTATTCAAATGAGCATTCTCTGGTACAGTATCTAGAATTCTTAGCATACATAAAATATCAGGAAGGATCTTTTCTTAAGATTTATTTATTTATTTGAGAGAGAGAGAGGGAGAAAGGGAGCACAAGTAAGGGGAGTGGCAGGCAGAGGGAGAGGGAGAAGTAGGCTCTCCACTTAGGGGGAACCTGAGCGGGGAGCCCGATGTGTGGCTCAATCCCAGGACCCTAGAATCGTGACCTGGGCTGAAAGCAGTCGCTTAACTGCTTAATTGACTGAGTCACACAGGAGCCCCCAGGAAGGGGAATTTAGTGAATACAACTGCTGGGGCTTGCCTTAAGTAGTGCTCTTCAGGGCCCCATCTGTACAATAAATCTGATTTGTATACTTTTCTTGCAACTTTGTATTCGATGAGCATGCCTAAATCTTCATTATAGCTCTGTGGGATAAATGGGATCTTAGGCCCATTTGGCTCTCTGTTTCTATCACCATTGATTAAAATTACCTGTCCTGTATTTGTTGTGATTACATAAAAAGGTGATTTTTATTATTTATGGAATACTTTGCCCACATATCAGTCATATGCCATTTAGAACCAGTTTCGACTAAACATAAACACTTTTTAAAGCCCTCAAAGAAGCTATTTTGCTCATTTCATTTAAATGAAGATAAAGGAGTTCCATCATTATGAAAGTAGAATAATTTACATGCAACGTGAAGATACATTGAGCTTTACAGGCTATGATGGGAAAATGAGATCTGGCTGCCCATCTGGGCACCTGTGACTCATACACTGCATTACATACTCATTCCTTTGAGCTTTTCAAATGTTAAAAAAATGAGCCCTGATTTTGTGTTAGCTCCATTATTTGTTACCGTAATTCTTTCCTTCATCCTATGGGCAAGATCATCTCTCCCGCTCTGTATTTTCTCATTTGGTACCACCAAAAGCCAATCCTGTCCCTGAAAAAAAAAAACCAAAAAACGGAAAGCCTCTCTTCACCCTCTCTGGATTTCTCTGCTTAAATCAAACCTGATGAGGTTTTGGCAGAGTGTGTGTGCGCTGCCCAACTCTCCGTCCCCTCTCTCAGCGACTTGAGGTGTGCGTTTGTTGCTTACTAAATATGTGATATAAGTCCAAGTAAGCGACACTTCCTGGGAGGCTTCCTTCCTAGCAGCATTCCAGGGAAGGAACCTCCAGAGACATCACATCTGGGACAAGAGAATCCAGCTAATCCTGCAGGGAGCTGCTCTACCCTCTCTAGAAGGGAAAGAAAAGAAACTCCCCTGCCCTCACGCAGAGGATTTTTCTCCGCTAGTTCAACAGGCGGATATGCAATATTGCAAAATAATCCCTTTGAAGTGTGGGATTTTCCAGACCTTTCCTCTCACTCCATGAGAACTGAACAATGATGGCAACATATGCCCAAGGAATGTGGTGGAACACACCTCCTCTCTACCATCTGCTCTTAGCTTGCTCCCATCATAGACTTGGTAAGAAACATCCCCTGTGCGGTGACAAGACGGAGCAACCTCAGGAAAGCTTTTCGAGAATATGCAGCCAAGTTTGACCCTTGCCGGTGCGCTCCATGCCCTAATAATGGCCGCCCCACGCTCTCGGGGACCGAGTGTCTGTGCGTGTGCCAGAGTGGCACCTACGGAGACAACTGTGAGAGACGCTCCCCGGACTATAAATCCAGTGAGTATCCATGACTTCCTGTGGGGGAGGTCCCTCTTCCCTTCAAAAAGGTGTCCTAGGTTGGTCAAGGAAAACAAAAGTCTTATTTTCCACCTTATGCAAACTCACAAGGAAAAGAAGCCTATAAAAAATTAGACTTTAAAGTCAAACAGCCCTGGTGAGAATGAGGCTCTGCTGTAACCTGGGAAACCATAGGTTACCAACTATGTAACCTTGGGAAAGTCACCCAACCACTCTATGCCTCAATCCATTCATCCATCAAATGGGGACACTGCCAGTATGTACCTGAAGATTTTATATACGTATAGAATAGGCAGCACAATGCCTGTAACCTGGGTACCTGTGACTAATAATAAATAAATTAAATAATTTATTTAAATTAAATTATTAATTTAACTTTAAATTAAAAGTAATTTAATTTAAAATTAAATTATTAAAAATAAATAAAATAATAAACCATACTATAAACTAAAGTATGTGACACTGTTGTTATAAGCCTCTTCTGTTCTGTAATGTAGAATGACGATGGCTTTGTAATCAGAGATAAATTAAGCCCCCACCAAAGTTTTCGTACAGGGTTAAATAATGTTCATGGCTACCTCTAATCCTCCTTAGAAAGGGGATGTGTCATGCGGGTAAGAATGTATTCTATTACCTTTAAGAAAATAATTTGATACATAGTCTATTCAGAAGAAGTTCATCTTTATACATATATGTGTGCATCTACATATGTGTGTGATATGTCGCTGATAGTTGAAAATGATTCATAATTGTTGCCATTGTATTCATGCTGTGGAACAAGAAAGGGAAATCAGGCAAGGTGTCAGGGCCTTTGCACAGGTAATTTCTTTTAATCTTCACGATCACCCTGTGACAATCCTCAAAGAATCGCATGGCTAAAAAGTGAGGAGACCACATCAGCCTGAGTTCACACCCTCGGCTGTCTCAGTTGCACCAGGATTGGGGAGGTGGGCTTCCTGTGTTCCAGATGCGGTGGATGGCAGCTGGAGCTGCTGGTCTTCCTGGAGCACGTGCGATGCTACTTACAAGAGATCCAGAACCCGAGAATGCAACAACCCTGCGCCCCAACAAGGAGGGAAGACCTGTGAGGGGGAGAGGCGGCAAGAGGAGCACTGCACGTTTTCAATCATGGAGAACAAGTAAGGATGGGTGACGGGGATTGTTAATTTTCTTCTAAGTAAAGAATCGGAATTTTACCTATTCCAACACAGTGTATTAGTGGGGTATTGGATCTGGTGCTACCCATTTCAGTCTAAGGTTTTCTTTCTTTATATATATGCATACACATACACATATAAACGGATTGTGTGCATGTGGGCGTGTGTATATATACATATATACACACACATTTGTTATGTTTTACACACATATTTACTTTCCCCTTTTAGTGGGCAGCCATGTGTCAGTGATGATGAAGAAGTGAGAGAAATAGACCTCCCTGAGACAGAATCCGATTCAGGGTGTCCTCGGCCGGTTCCTCCGGAAAATGGATTTATCCGGGTAAGCATCCTGACCTTCACTTCAATTTTGGAATCCAAAAAACAGAGCATAAACTAGGCATTTTCTTTGATTTAAGGTCATTGTTTTCCCAGTTTAATCATCTTCTGTTGACTTAAAAATTAATACTTAAAAACACTCTACCACGCCTCTGTCTTGAATTCCCTGGGGAGGTCTTCATGCCTGGTTGTCAGACCAAAGACAGTGGGTGCCTACGTTTTTTTGTTTTTTTTTTTTTTAGTGATAAATAAAAATGAATTTAATATCACATACTATAAGACAGCGATAATTTGAAAAATAGTTCTCATTTGATGAAAGGAACATTTTCAGCAGTGCACTTTTAAAATCCTCTGGCTGTGAATTTTTTTTTTTTTAATGCCCATAATATACCCTTTACAGACCTCAGCATATACCAAATTTTTAATTGGAGGATTTGAATTCATTGGGGGCATAACAAATAATCTCAGCCGTTTAAGAGCTTTTTAATGAATAGAAAAATATAAACTTAAAGTTGTGGAGTAGTGAGAAATCCTCCACACTGAATAAAAACTATCAATAAGAGTTTTGAGAATTACATTTTCTGAGGTGTAACTGGCTTTCGTTAGGTCATACTTTTTCTGACATTAGTTTACATTTTTACAGTGTATCCTTTAAATAAAAAAATTGACAAGATAAATACATTGTTTCAACATAGCTTATCTGTAGTTATCTGTTTTCCTGTGACCCATCATTGATTCTATAAAACCCCTTAGGAACCCTACTGGTTCCTAAGCTAATGGTCCATTTATGTGAATGGAAAGTGGAGCTTGGCCATAATATAGGTTCGGATGACTGGTGAGTATCTGCAACTAAGATCTGTTTATTTCTGAGTCTGAGCAAACTAATCCACTATCTAAGACACGTTTTCGGAGAGAAAGCCTAGTCACAGGAGGTGTGGAGCCTGTAATGCCTTAGGTTAGAAACCTGTAGAACTATTCAGCAATCAATATAGTTTTAAAATACCTTTTAATTTTATCTTTTTTCATTGAGCCGCAATGTTTCTATGATTTAAAATAACTAAATATGTTTGTCAGAAGGTCTGGTTTAGATATAAATCAGAGACATATAATATTTAAAATTGATCACAGAAGGTATGCTCCCTGATCAATTTTACCTTCAAAAAACT
The DNA here is from genome assembly GCA_028533885.1 of Nasua narica. Lineage (NCBI taxonomy): Eukaryota > Metazoa > Chordata > Mammalia > Carnivora > Procyonidae > Nasua > Nasua narica. The sequence goes on from CM052809.1 coordinate 109,898,153, forward strand.
TTTTTTAGCTTTCTCAAACTCAGTGAAGTCTTTAGTCTTTTCCCAACTGTATTATACTTATGATCAAAGATCAATAACCCTCAATTCTCCAATGCCAGCAAATAAGTATCTATGGAGCCTAGTCCGGGCTAATGTACCTTCCATGTTCAATTGTGTTCTGCCTAAAGACTGAAAGGGGAGGAAATATTTTGGAGTGAGGTAATGCCATTTAGTCCTTAGAACAGAGATTTGCAAGCTCTACAGGGCACTGGAGGGCTTGTTCAAACACAGATTGCCGGGTCTCTTGCCTGGAGTTTCTAATTCAACAGGTCCTGGGCAGGGCCCAGAAACTCGCCTATCTAAGGAGTTCCCAGGTAATACTGATGCTGCTAGGTCCAGAGCCTCGCTGGGGGAGTGAGTCCTTTAAACAGGGGTCAACAAAATGTGGCCCACAGCCCAAATCTGGCCTGCCATCTATTTTCTTTCTTATCTTTTTTTTGTTTTTAAACAAAGTTTCATGGGAATACAATCACAATCGTTTATTTAGGTATTCTCTATGGTGGCAACAATGGAGAGGTGAGGAGTCGAAGCAGACACTGTGTAGCTCACCCCGGGCTATGGAGGCCCTTTACAGAGGAGCTGTGCTAGTCCCCGGCCTAGAACATAATCCTTAAAATTACATTTTGTCAGGTCTGGACACCCAAGTAATTTTGAACCTGTTTTTGCCAGCTGCTTACAAAAACTGCTAAAATGATCAATATTCTAATTTTAAAAGCACACAAAGGGTTTCACCAGTGATTCATTATTCGCATGACTCTTTTTTATAAAATTAGATGGTATGTTTCCATTCCTATGAATATATTTACTTTTTGTTCTCTTTTGCTCTTTATTAAAGACCTAATCTCTACTGACAGTAGTTTTGACTCAAAAGTAATACAATTTTGGTTTTTCCTAATGAGTACCTTCTGGGATTCCACGTAGAAAGACACCCCTTGTTCCGAGACAAAGGCAGCTACGCCTCATTAGAATGAGGCTAGAGCAACCACATCATTGCACAGGAAGGTAACTGCCTACCCCCGTGGGCAAGCAACAGTGACTTTAGGTAAAGTTCCCTTGTTCCGTCTAGCAGGTGTGTCAGTGGAGGCTTACACTAGTGGTTGCAACTAGTGGTTGCAACTTACACTAACAGGTTACAGCCTCATAAGATAAATAGAAGCAGAAGCTCAAGAACATATATTTATTTGGGGAGGAATGCAAGAAGAAATGTCCAGCCTTTGAATAAAATATCCAAATCCTTAATGCCACTCATTAGTCCATTTCCCTTAGAAACAAAGCCACACCCATAATAACCAATAGTGGAATCATCTTTTTGTAGTCAGGAAATTAATCATCTTCTAGGAGACAAGTTGAATCGTGTGGCCAAGTAATAACAAACATCGACAATCAAGCTTTTTTTTCCACCTCCCTCAAAATTCGCGATTTCAGTTCTCAGAGAATAACTTCCTAGTCAATTCTTTGCATTTTTTTCCTCTCAGTAAGGAAAAAGAGTGTTACATTACTGCCCCCTCAGAAGGATAGTGTTTTGCATTCTTTCAACAGTTATCAAGCCTTTATAAAGATGCGTGAGGCAGAAATCTGCTAGTGGAAGTGCCATCCGTGAGTCGGAAATGAAGCTGCAGTGTAGCACACGTTATAAAAATAGGGCTTTGTACGAGTTTCCCCAGAACTGAGAGAATGGCGCACCTCATGAAGCTGGGAAAGTGAAGGTTTTCACTGAGGAAAACCTTCACTTTGAAGTTGGATCCTGAGAGAAGGGAGGACAGAAGGTGTGCAGCATAGAGGGAACAGTCCGATAAAGACATGGTGGCATGAGTGAGATTATGTTCAAAGAATGGCAAGTGGTTGTGCTTTGTGAGAGGTAGGTTTTACGGGAGCAAATGGGGAGACATGAGGACAGTAAAATGGGTTAGAGTTAAGACTCCACGCTCAGAAGTGTGAAACCCATTTTATCTTGAAGATTTTAGTGAACTTCCACGTGATGGTAGATGTAGTTTAATTACACAAAATTGGGAAACTATAGAATGACCCCTGGGTTACTAGGAATTGAGTAACACTTTTAAATGATTTGTAGTCAATTAGCCACCACAGCAAATTCCTGTATTTTCTGCATACATAGAATACATTATTTATTCAGTTTATAGCCACTGTAGGGTAAGTATATAGATTTTTAATGTTTGTAGAAATAGGCCATGCTATATCCAGTGGAAAGTTTCTAAGAATATATATAGAGAGAATATATATATTTTTTAATCAATTTAGAGTAGCAATATGGAAGGTGGCTTAGGAGAAGGCCCAGCTAGAATGCTGTCCTTGTAAGAGACCATAAATACATGAACAAAGGCAGTGATGATGGCAAAGGAAAGAAGAGAGCTTTGAGAGGTGTTTAGACATAGAAATTGAGAGGACTCTGTGACTGAGTAGATCCAGGAATGAAGGAATGGAAAGAATCTAGGACTACCCTGAGATGTTTAGAGATTGTGGCATCGTAATTTATTGATTTCTGTTTTAATTCTAGAATGAGAAGAAACTGTACTCAGTTGGGGAAGATGTGGAAATCTCCTGCTTTACTGGATTCGCAGCCATTGGCTACCAGTACTTCAGATGTTTACCAGACAGGACCTGGAGGCGAGGAGATGTGGAATGCCAACGTGAGACGCGGGCAAACTGTTTGCCTGACTGCTCTAAAGAATGAATGTGCCCCATATACCTAGAGCAAAATCACACCCTCAGATCACTACTTTGTACGTTTTCGTAACTCTGGTGAAAAGGTCTAGTGAAGCAGAAAATAGGATTCATTTGGTAAAATTCAATTTCAAAATGTCTTCCTGTTTGGGTTCTCATGCTGCTGTATCTTAGCCTCATAGATGGAGGACTACAAAGCATGTGCTTAACAAAGAAATCTCAAAAGTCCACTAACTACATTGAACCTCAGACCTCTGCCTTGTCTGATGTTCCAATTAATGCAAATTGGTGAATCCCAGGAAGATGATACTTGTACCCCTTATACATCAGAAATGGGATTGTATGTGAAATGCAGTTTTCTCCTTGGAGCATGCTCACATCCTGTATTGAGGAAGAGAGGAAGAAACCTACCCATTTGTAGGCTACAGTAAAGTCAAAATAAGATTCCCGGAAGGTTCAAGTAGGAACTCCAAAGAGTTATTAGGGAGCCCCAGGAAGCAGAGTTGAGACCAGTGTCAATTAGAATGTCTGCTTCTGGCCATCCGCAGTGTGGTTGGTTACTTGCTCTTGGGAACCCATGCTAGGGAGAAGAGGGGGGAAAATAAGTTTTGAAAGGAAAAGTCCCAATAATGTAATGAAAGTGGGAAGTTTCTGGCGCCATGTCCTTAGCAAGGGAACCTCAGATAATGGAACTAAAGGGAGTGTCTCAGTGGAGGAGGGTCTCTGCGGAAGCCTGGGATCCTCTACCCGCCCCCCAAACCCCAGTTTTCTGATCAAAACATGGCATTAAAGCTGCACCCATGCAGTAAGTCGTATTGAAGTTACCTCTTGGCTGCCTCTAATCTGCTTACACTTGGTCAGTAGTCTGCTTCACTAAGCAAATCTGAAATGTTTCTCTGCCTACAGAGACACAGTGCCTCAAGCCAGTCGTGGAGGAAGGTCTGACAATCTCACCGTTTCAGGGATTGTATGGAATTGGTGATTCCATTGAGCTAACCTGCCCCAAAGGCTTTGTTGTTGCTGGGCCATCAAGGTACACATGCAGTGAGGACTCCTGGACACCGCCCATTTCAAACTCACTCACCTGTGAAGAAGGTGAGTAGCAGCTCAGGATTCTAGGGTCTGCTAAGATGCCAAGATTGGTGGTATAGCATCCACAGGAGGGCTATTTCCCGAGTGTGTTTTGGGAAGAGAAAGTGGAAGATTCCACTACGGGTTGGGTTTTATATTTTGACCTGTGTCATGATGAGGTCAGACAGCAAATAAAAGTTATTGGTCAGGTAGATATCTTTAGACTTTAGAGAGTGAGGTCAATGTTCTTTTCCAATAGAATGCTTCGATATTTGAATTTAACCTCTAACAAAATCAGATTTTTTAAAAGATTTTATTTATTTGACAGAGAGAGAGAGAACAAGCAAGGGGAGCGGCAGGCAGAGAGGGAGAAGTAGGCTTCCGCTGAGCAGGGAGTCCCATGCAGGGCTCCATCCCAGGACCCTGGGATCATGACCTGAGCCAAAGACACATGCTTAACCAACTGAGCCACCCAAGCACCCTTACAAAATCAGAATTAATGGTAAACTGAAAATGTGGTTAAAATGGAGAGCTATAAAAAAGTAATGCATACTACTTTTTAATTACCTAACCATTTTGTTTTAACTTGAAATATAGAAATGCACGATTATTCACCCATTTTACGATGTAGGACCAAGCTCTTATTTTCTAAAGGGTCTTCTGATATGAGTTCCAAGACTTCTTCTTCAAATAAAACAAATACATAATTCATCATCTATGTTATCCCCATCAGTTCCTCTAAAACAATGTTTTGTTTTTTTAACTCCAGATGGGGCACTTCTTTTAAAAATCACCTCTGCTTAGGTCCCATCCTGTGATTCTGATGTCATTGAGCTGGGAAGGGCCTGGTATTTGAGTTTGTTTAAAATCTCTTGCAACGAACCAGATCCATGCAGAGTTGAGAACCACTGTTTTGAAGAGAGGTAAAAACTTAAAGAGTTCTTCTCTGCAAATGTTAAACTTAAAGAACTCTTTAGTCATTACCCTCCCCTCCCTAAAACTAAGCATCTTACAATATTTTCTATTTCTGTTAAGGCACCAAAGTCTTAAAGGCACTTTTGAAACAAATTGACTAGAGAAGGCTTTTAAATTTATGTATATACATACATACAGAGTAGTCGGTTTACAAGCCTGTGTTGTATTTTGAGTAATTAGAGGAGGAATGTTCATTGAGGTAGGTGGGACCTTTCTGGGTGCTTTTTCCAGGAATCCACATACCAATCTTTATTTGGATTGATCAGAGCTGTCATGGTGATTTTAGTTAGGGGTAAGAATCTTTCAAAACTACAATGTAAATGGCATTATAATCAGGGAAAAGTCATCTGAAGATAGCACATAACCTCAGCTTGCTGTTGGCCTAGGATTTCCTCACCTCAACAGATGGCCTCACCCCTCCTTTGACGCCTAACAGGTGCCTTTCTGCTCCACCCCTGCCCTGCTCATTACTATCTAACTGCCTTCTCTAACCAGAGGAGCCCACAAACCTGGAAGTTCAACATCAGGCAACTGTCATGGAGGGGCTGGAGAAAATAGTCCGGCGAGTCAGTAACTTGGAAGAGCAGTTAAGGGCTTCTACTAATCTGTACCTTCCAACTTTTTCAGCACACTTTTTCAAAATATGTCTCATTTTTATTGAAAGAATCCCAGAAGATGTATCTGAGATCAGATATGATTAGGCCCATTTTGCTTATGCAAAACCAGAAGGCATAGAGAAGCTAAATTAAACCCAAGGTTGGGCAATTTGGGTCAAAAGAACTGAGCAACAGCTGCACTCCTTCCCCAAGGTCACTGCCATCTGGCCTTCATATCCTCTTCTAGGCTATCGTAATGTGTGAACAAAAGGGGAAACATTAACCTATTAAAATAACCTTAACCCTATTGATAAAGAGATATCATGGAAATTTGTGATAACTTCAAGTTGACATTGTGGCTGGATTCACTGGACTCCTGATCATACATGCAAGGGGGAACCAAAGGCTTCAGACGGTTAAGATCCTCTCAGCATCTTAGGAAGTATCTTCTCTCTACAAATAACAGTACTACACACACACACACACACACCTACGACTGTGTTTGGAGAAGAAATTGAAATTATAATCCAATCTAAGAGAATGAAGTTTTCTACATCCAGATAAAGTAAATAAGCATCCTATCTCATATATTTTCTCTCCAGCAACATTGGCAGAAAGATCAATGAGGGAAGTCAGAAAGAGAGAGAAAATCATCAATAAAACTGAACATTCTTTCCTTTCAATGTGTGGGGTGCTGTGAGACAAGGAAGCTTTCAGGCCATCCTTGGTTAGGAAAAGATTTTTAATTATTTCAGCGTGTAAAGGTTTGGCTTCCTGAGGAAATGAGATGGTGCATGCCTCCACAGTAACATTTTCCTCCTCTGAGAAATTGACACCTCCCAAAGATCCCTTCAACCCCAGCTCTCCAAAGATCACAGTGTTCTCATGTCCTTGTGCTTCACAAACTGTGCTGGGCAGTATGGGCAGGTGACAGCCGGTTCTGACTCCCACCTGACACACCGAGGGGGCAGACTCCTTGTATGTGATCAGTACTTCGAATCAGTAGCAGCAAATGCTTGAAAGTTGATTCTTTTTGGCAACAATGTACAGCTCGGGGTCCTTCCCTGACCTAAGTGTGGATTTATTTCCAAAGGGCAAAGAGGCATAGCTCTACAATAAAGAAAAATAATCCCATGTCAATGGAAAAGCTTAGTATCTGAGGCCTTCCCAGCAGCTGTAGGTCTCCATGTTCAGGAAAGTTATGCGCCAGATTTCACCAGAACGAATAAGTTTCCTGACAGAGAGTGAGGGTGGGAAATGCTATGAAATTCATTGCTATGAAGAAAATCTATAGATTTTTAAAATCTTTATTTTTGCCTCTAACATAAACCTCCTTCCCTCATCAAACCTTCTGCCTGGCAGGGGAAAACAAGTAACCATGAGCTTGTCTCCTGTTCGGCCATTTAATATAGCAGAATATTTAGCTGCCTACTGCCATCCTTCGACAATTACTTGCTTCCAGAAGCCATTGTGGTTCTGTGGATTAGTCAGATTCAGTCCTGGGAAGTTTGTTTTATGCAATAGGCTCCGGAAGTCAAGTCTAGGTCCAATTCGACTAGTCTAAAGGTCCTCTGGATGGCTTTTCATGTAAGCCCAGATAACCAAGACTTCCCCTTCCATATAACATACCTGAGTGTTAATCCCTCTACTTTAATCTCCGTTGCTCGCATACACACTATTCAGTTGCTTGTCTTAGATCAAGCCTCATTTATTCGCAGATCTTTTCTTGTATTTCTCAGCTGAGATCTCTTGTTATATGGTCTCTGGAACCATGTTCCCTTTCTACGAAATACCTATCACAGCTTTTACGTATAAAACCATTACTATGATTATTTAATTAATGTCTGTTTTCACAGTGTCCTTCACATTCATGCAAAGAAAGGGACCACTTCTGTTTTCATTCTTTTTATCTTTTTTCCCCCATCATAATATACTAGTGCCTAGAATATCATGCGGGGATAAACAGCTCCATTTAGGAGTTGCATTTCTCCATGGAGTCTTCTTATACGAGAATCTGACTTTCGAGACATTACCCCCCAAAAAACATTTCACCATTGTCTCCGATATCTATACTGCTGAAAGTGATGGATATTATTTTGATCCTCATCTCCTTTGACCTCTTAGGAACATCCAACAGTGTTGACCTTCCTTTTCTTTCTGTGGCTCCCAATATATACCATCACCTTGTTTAGCTTCTACCTCTCTGGCTGTTGCTCTCTGTTTTTGACAGCCTCCTGCCTGTGCTTGGACATTAAAGATTGGAGTTCCTCAAGGCTCATATGTGTCCCCTCACCTTATGCTACATTTTCCTGCTGGGGAATCTCCCCCACACCTATGGCTTCAATGATTCCCCAAAGGATAATAATAACAAATTTAATTCATTAGCATAGACTTCTCCACTGAGCTTAAACCCAAATAGCCACATTTTTATGTATTTATTTTGATCTAGTTTGTTTAAGTGTCTTAAAGATACCATAAATTTAGGAACTCCTAGGTGGCTCAGTCAGTTAAATGTCTGTCTGCTGCTCAGGTCATGATCCCGGGGTCCTGGAATTGAGTCTCACAATGTGCTCCTTGCATAGCAAGGAGCCTTTCTCCCTCTGCCTGCTGCTCCCCTTGTTTGCACATGCTCTCTCTTTCTCTCAAATAAATAAAATCTTTTTAAAAAAGAAATGCAAGATACAACAAATTTAACATTTGCAGAGAAGAACTCTTTAGTCGTTACCCTCCCCTCCCTAAAACTAAGCATCTTACAATATTTTCTATTTCAGTTAAGGCACCAAAGTCTACTGTCCAGTGCAAGCCAGAAACCTAAGAATCATACTTTGCAGCTCACACAGCTTACCCACAATATGCAATTTCATCCATTTAACCTGCTAAATATGCCACAGGCTTATCTACTTCTCTCCATTTCTAACTCAACATTTTAGTTCAAATTACCATCCTCTTTCACCTGAACTACTATAATCAACTCATAGATTGTCCACCCATAGCCTTCTTGGCCACAGCACCTCATCAAATCAATTCTTCACACAGAAGCCAGAATTAATTTCTTTTTCAGAATCCAGATCTGATTTTGTCAGGTGACTCCTTGTTTAAAACCCACTAAAGACTTTTCATTGTTTATAAAATAAAGGCAAAAATCTTTCAAAAGCCTTGTAAGCCCTTACACAGCCTGACACACACTCACCTCTCTGGCCTCATCTCATTCGATGCTCTTGTTTTTCTGCACTTAAACCACACGGGCCTTCTCAAAGTTCCAGGAAAATCACTTGCTGCCTCTCTTTCAAACTTCCATGCCTGATAGTTCCTCTGCCTTGAACACTTTCCCTTTCTTCTTTCCATTTTGCCAGTCCTAACCTTCCTCGCGATGTCAATTTTCTTGATTATATGCTTTCTCTCTACTCGCTTGAATAACATGAGCAATTCTATTTGTATTCGTGTGTTTGATTAATGTCACTTTGCCCCCACAAAACTCTAAGCTCTGTGAGCATAGAATCTGGATGAAATTTTACTCAATCCCCTATTTTTCAGAACCTAACACCGTGCTGAGAGTGTCATAGTCACCCAGGGAATATTTGAAGAACAAACGAACAGAAATTTCAACGATTCCATTTTCTTCAGTTCTCTGAACTTAAAAGCAATTTTAGGCTGGGAAAATGACAGCTCATGAGAGTTAGAAAGGACCTTTCAGATGGAATATTCCATGACAACATATTTGGAAAAGGCAAAATGAATGCCCTAATTATAGGTGATAAGAGAGAACTTTTCACCACTGCCTTTCCTCCTAAGCCCAAATTTAGCATTTGGAATCCATGCTGTGCACTGCTCTTTACCTGTTTCCTTGTGTTTCAGATGCTTTGACGAAATTAAAGGGCCGTTGTCAACCAGGACAAAAACAGTTGGGATCCGAATGTATTTGCATGTCTCCAGAAGAAGACTGTAGGTGAGAGATACTCTGTGGACTATATTTGGGAAATGGGAAAACCAGTCTAGTGTGACCAGCTTGATAGAGGAACTGAGCTTCTTGAAGCACGAACATGAAACATATTAATTTTTCACATAACTGATACCCCTCTGCTGTGTTGATTCCTTCCCCACTGGGTAGCAAGCTTTCTTAATTATCTCTCAGCCCTGTTCCTTAAGTTTGCATGGCATTTGTTTATTAAGAAACTTTCAGTTTTGTTTATGAAGATTTATTCTTGTCCATAATGGGTTTCAGACTCAATTATCTCAAAGCCTTCCTCTTGCTCCTAAGCACGGGCAAAGTTGTGACTCCAGAAGCTTAGAATAGAGACAGTGGTATGAGCACAGACTTCACACATATACACACCCCTTTGTCAGTTTATTTTTTTCATGCTGGGGTAGAGAGAATGAAGGAAAATGATTCATCCCCCTCTGACTGCCACGACTAGATGGCTATCTCCTTTCTGTTGTTATAACTGCCTTATCTTTTGGGGTTTTTTTTCAAGTGATCTCTACGCCCACTATGGGGCTCAAATTCATAACCTCGAGTCACATGTTCTTCTGACTCTTCTGACTAGCCAGTCACCCCTAACTGCCTTTTCTTTAGATGAACAGAGGAGAGTAAAGGGTGCTTCTTAATTTAAGGGCCACTTTCAGTTGAGTTTAATTCAATACATTGTTAGCTAAAGACAAAATTTTGTTTCTCTATTGCACAAAATAAATGCAGAGGTAAGCAATCTAGGGCTAGTATGGCGACTCTCTCATTGCAGATAGGACTGAGGCTCATTCCTGCTCTTGTTCTCCCGTTCTTAAAGTTATTTCATGGCCAGAGATTGCTCCGTAGAAGCAGGAAGGGAGAAGAAAATGTCCATTTTTGAATGGACATTTTCCCTCTTTTTAAGGAGTATTCTTGGAAGATCTATCACTCACTTCCATCTCATTAACCTTTGTTTAATCATTGGCCACATGTACTTGCAAGGGAGGCTATGAAGTGCAGTTCTTTGACTGGATGCATAGGCCCTATGAATAAAGTTAGAGTCAAATGACTGAGGAGAAAGACTGACCATTGGGATAGGAAGCCAACAGACTGTGGCCAGTTGTTATCCTTCACTTTTAACACTAAGTAGCTCTCATGTTCTTCCATACTGCAGGTGAACAAACACTTATAGGGACTTCTTGCTTATTTAGGAACACTCTAGGGTATTTTTCTGTATAATTCCACAAATATAATTCAGCACAAAGGTGGTCCTCTCTACCCCCTTAATCTTCACCAGAAGTGGTCCACCATAGAGCTTCTTGCTATTAGAGTCTCCTCATCCAGCAGATGGCCTTCTGGGGAATACATGCAACACTCAAATTGCCATGTAATGCAGAGGAAACTTCTAGCTTTATCTTTGCAATACCAAGCCATGAGAACACAGACCGTCCTCTGGAACTGAATTTCAGCTCTTCCCTACTTCTCTTGCCTCTTTCTGTAGTCCTTAGTTCTCCTTTACACAGCATTGAAGGTGTTTGTGAGAAGTGACTGGCCCCACGGCTTAAGTTCTCCGCACACAGAGAGTGGCCTTTACTTACTGGAGATAAATTTACACATTAATGCCCTGATTGTGAACTCTAAAACTGATATCAGAGAAGAATTCAAATTTAGAGTAATCAAGGACTTCTTATCCTCTCAACAAAAGGACTGTGGCCACTGGTTACCTCTCAGGAGCAGGACCCATCATCTACTGAGGGACATTAAGCAAGTTATCCAGGGAATGACATAAAAGCTCATGCACTCAATCACAATACAAACACACTTGCAAATATATATATATATATATATATATATATATATATATATATATATGGCACTGGTGTTCGAATTACTGAGTGTTATAGAGTGCTGATGTGATCCAGACTACGTGGGCCAGATTGATCAGGGTTAGCTTCAAAGTGCAGCCAGGAATTGAACTGGACATAGATAGGCAGAGAAGAAAGACAATGCAATACTGGTAGAGCAGAGCATGGGATGCCAACAAAGGAGAAGTAATCTTATCATTTTAAAAAATGATCAATACAATTGTCAGGTGATAGAGATCAGCAAGGAAAAGAAAATAATTCCAGAAAGGAAAGTTAATTGGAATCAAATTGTGGAAGATCTTAATTACCAGAATTTAAAAATTCAGACTTTGATTTGAAGACAATTGGAAGTAACACCAAGATTAAGATGAAATTTTAGAAAGATGAATCACAGAGCATGCACGATGAGATGAAGAACTGAAAGAAGAGAAGCTGGAGGCAGGGAGGGGTACGGGGGAAGAAAACTGGGTGGCAAGTTTTCATATTATATTGACTGCTTGCCATCTCTTTTTTTCTAGTCTTCATATATAAATGTTTGCTTTCCTCTCTTGGGCAGCCATTATTCAGAAGATCTCTGCGTGTTTGATACACACACCAACCATTACTTTACTTCATCTGCTTGTAAGTTTTTGGCCAAGAAATGTTTAAATAACCAGCAACTCCATTTTCTACATATTGGTTCCTGCCAAGATGGTCCACAGCTAGAATGGGGTCTTGAAAGGAGAAAACTTTCATCCAATAGCACAAAGAAAGAACCCTGTGGCTATGACACCTGCTACGACTGGGAAAAATGTTCAGGTAAGCTCCAGTGATGACCACATTCTAGAAGTGCTCACACCTAACCTTCGTCGCAACTAATTCATCTTATTTGCATTTATACTCTTTCTAAAAACAAAACAAAAACTTTTCCTTAATCAAAAATAATTCCTTTACATTGTAAAAAATTGTATAAAGTTATTTAAATAAAAAGAAAAAAAAACATAACCCACCCACTGTTAGAAATAACCACTTTCATAGTTTAAGGGTGACTCTTCCTAATTATTGTTCAATGCATGTACAATCAGTGCTACCCTTAGACTCCAGTAGAAAATCACCTGTCCCAGTCTCATGCTTTAGGCACCATTCCCCACCCCTAGCTTTGGAAGGCCTTCATCAGAATTGTCAAAGTTTTCCTCTGGCATCTGGGACCAGCTAGGACAACATAGCTAGAGTGCCCTGAGCCTAGACCAAATTCTTCATGGATACTAATTGCCAGAAGCATCGTCTTCAAATTTGTTTAAGTCTTCCTGCAGTGCCTGGGACTAGCCAGGGCTAGCAGTGTTAATCAGGTAGGATACTCTGGGCCCAGATGGGGTTTCTCATGGGCTCAGGCACTGTTTCTTCCTTGTTCTCTCTGCTTCTCTCTCACCATGCATGGGGTCAACCAACTGCTCCAAGGGACTCATGCCTGTAGAGCCATCTGTGGCTCAGAGCTAGACCATCATTCCCAGGAAGCAGCCTGGTGAGCCACCAGCCAGCATGGTATTCTTTGTCAAGATTGCTAAAGATTGGACTGCTAGTATGGTGCTGACACTCTAACTCAGAGTGATTGTTATTGTTTATATAGAGAGGCATTTCACACACACACACACACACACACACACACACACACAAATAAAATAAAATTTAAAAATCCCCAGAGCCTTAAAATCTCAGGGATGGCCCTGATTATATTGCAATTAAAAAAAGTCATCCTTTATGTCTTGTTTTACATATTGCTGTTTTTCACTTAATATATCATGAAACTATTTTCATGTCATTATATATTATTTTGCCAATAATTTTCAATGTCTGCCAAAACCTATATGGACATGCTATAATTTATTTAATTCATCTTCTCTTAAGTGTCTAGATTTTTCCCAATATTTTGCTATTATAAACAGTGCTGTAATAGACAAATCTATCACAGATAAATCTTTAATCTAAGATTATTTCCTTAAGATATACCTTAGAAAGTGAAATTTCTAGGTAAATATTATTTCCAAATATAAAGTCTTCGTTGGTACTGTGAATCAACTTGCTTTCCAGAAATGTTTTTGC
>CM052809.1:109911902-109924163 GCA_028533885.1 Nasua narica
GAATTGTGAAGGAATAATTTTTAAATTAAATTATGTCTTCTGTACTTAATAGTAGGCCATACCAAGTGTTAGGCCATTCCCAGTAGACACCCATTTCTTAGAGAGGCTAGGGGTCATTTTATTGGGGGAAGAGGAATGTCCCTAGAAGAGCAATTCCCAATACTGATGTGCATCAGAGTCACCTGGAGTGCTTGCTAATTAATACACATGCCTGCAACCCACCCCCAGTTTCTGGTTCAGTAGGTCTGGGCAGGGCCTGAGAATTTCTAACTACTTTCCAGGTAGACTGATCATCAGGAGGGCGACATTTTGAAAACAGTTTAGAAACGGAGTCATCCAACATTTCATTCTGTTGGATTTACTAACTGATCTCAAAACCTTACTTAGCCAGCCAATCTCCACGCCTGTGAGTGGAAGATTTCCTTCCTCTAAAACTCAATGAGACTCCGCCTAGTGGAAGGGGACCATGAGGCACAGCCACCTGCAACACCCTCATCAGACCTGACATATTAAATGTCACTCCTCCCCCATCTCATTCATCATAACATGTTAGCAAAATCTGAAACATCTTGCAATATCAAAGGAGAAGTAGTACAAGGAAGGAAAAAAACCTAAGAACAGAAGCATTTTCCTGGTGTAACAGCCATTGAGTGGGAATTTTTATTTTCCCAAGAGCCAGTAAATCCATCTTTTCTGGTCATGCCATCCCCTCTCATCTCACAAAAGTGGTGCTACCTTGTCAGCACCCATGCCTTCAGCACTCCCAAGGCAAAGAGTGAGGGCAAAGAGGCACAGCCCCCTTCCAGTAGGTGGGAATCCAAATAAGTTTTAGAGGAAGGAAATCTTCTACTCACAGTCTTGGAGATTGGCTGGTTAAGGTTTTGAAATCAGTTAGTAATTCAAACATGAGGGCGAAGAGGCATTCAATACTCCCATGTCCTCAGAAGAGGCGCTAACAACTGAATCAAGGCCTCAGGCCTGAGTTGGAGCTGCTCTCCCCAGATCTCACGTGTGCTCCACATCTTTCTGAGGGGTCAGAGGAAGAGGGAGGGAGGCCGGGGGAATCCACAGCCGATTAAATACGGTGTTCATAAAGAGTCCTACTCCCCACCTAAGTCCTTTCCCTCCACTGAGTGAAGAAGAGGAGGTGCAGAAAGCATCCACCAAGGTCAGGCAACCACAGCCCAGTGAGTCTCTTCTGTAGGGCAAGGGGCAGGGGCAGCAAGGATACAGGTGCTGCCCTCCCCCCCTCCCCCAGCTGGCTGGCGGGATGCTGTGCAGTCTTCCAGCTGACGCCTGTGAGCAGGTTGCAGGAGGCTCTGGGAGGTGGATCCTGATGAGGGCGGGTGTGGAAGGGTTCTCCGTTCCTGACCCTGAGACCACTTGCCGCCTAGAGGGTACTGAAGGCAGGATGCTGACGAGAGCGGCCCTTACCATTTTCACAAGGGGGCAGGGTGGCATGAGTAGGAAAAGATGGGTGAACACTTCCTCCACTGGAGTTCCAAGACATAGAGAGTGAAGGATGTTGGTGGTTCTTGTGGCTCCTGAGGAAGGACACAGTGAAGAGGAAAAGCAGGCACTCTGAGGATCCTGCATCTTGGACATGATGGAAAGCACCCACGGAAAGCACGTGGGGAGACACAGTGGCCTTTCTCACGGGAAGTTCTGGGGCCTGAGCGGTAGGAGTAAAGCAAAACACCAAACTAAGGAAACACAGAGGTCGCCGATAACACAGAACCAGATTTAGAAAGAACGAGTCAAAGGAGACACACCATCATTGACAATAATAGCAAACAACCCTTCCATTTATTCTAGTCCACTTCCTTGCTTCCAGCTCCAGAGACCAAAATCCAGCAAATGGAGGGGATACATCTGTCCTAGAATGAGACCTGCCTCTCCCTGTCACCTCAGGGAGGGGTTGGAAAAGTGCCAGAGCAACCCGCTTGCCTTCCCTGCCCCAAGCCCTCTGACGTGTGAAGCTGGCTGGCTGGAGGGAGGGAAGGAGGCGAGGTGTCAATTGGATAGGAGATTGGAGACTTAAACTGGACTAACTTTTAAAAATAGAAACTGACCAGAAATCTACGTGATCTTTCCCAGATTTAATTCAGGCAAGAGGAGAAAAATGGAATTTGGCAGAGCGAAGTGAAAGCTAAGACTATTAGTTTGCTAGGGCTGTTGTGACAAAGGACCACAAACCCCGCAACATAACACAGGAGAAATGTATTGTCGAACGGTTCTGGAGGCCAGAAATCTGAAATCGCTGTGTCAGCAGGGCCATGTTCCCTCTGAAACCTGACGAGAGAGTTCTTCCTTACCTCTTCTGGCTGTTGGGATTTGCCAGAAACCCTCGGTGTTCCTTGGCTCGAGGGCACATCACTCCAGTGTCCGCCTCCATCAGGACATGGCCGTCTTCACTGTCTTTCTTCTGTGCGTGTCCGTCTGCCCAGAGTTGTATGGTCTTGTGAAGAGGTTGGGCAAGGCCCACCCTAACAAGCTCATCTTCATTGAATTACATCTGCAAAGACCTTCTCTCTACATACGGTCACATTCGCAGCTACCAGAAGTTTGGATTTCAACATATAATTTTTGCAGATACAATTCAACCCACAGAACTCTGACGGGGGAGAAAACATTTCATGTTTACACCCCGTAATGTAATCAGAGCTTTATACCAGTTATTATATTGATATTACTTGATTAAAATCAATCATGTTTGCTTTAAAGTATGTTACTCTTTCACTTGTAACAGTCTTCCCTTTTCATGGTGATTAATTGGTCTTTTTACCACTTTAGTTACCTTTGTTTCAAAGGAATTTTTGAATGCACGATAAGTTTGCATTAGGCTTAATTTGCATACCATTTACCAGTTGAATTTTCCACACTCCAATATTAATATTAATATGGCAATTTAGAACAATAAATATTAAGAGCTAGAGATTAAACTGTCATTGTGAAGTAGAGAGCAAAACTGAAACATATTAAATACCTGGAATTTGGACCTAGAATGTCCAACACTACCCTAGAAGATTAAATAAATTCCTGATCAAAGGTAAAAGCTTATCCTCTTAAGCTATTGGAGATGAATACTAAGCATTCATGCTTGTAGCTTCCATAACTGGAAACTGAACTGGGTCCTTTTTTTATATATATGGATTTTAATATTTGTTGATTCTGGAAGAAATTGGCAAAATAAACAAAACCCCAGTTTAAAGAACTTTATAAATTGACATATTATCCCTCTCGAATGTCCTAGAAGCAAAATTCTAAGACTGTGATTTTAAAACTCCAGTCCTCTGGTGGGGTGACATTCAAGCTTAATGAAAGATTTCCTGTTTTGACAGTCTTTGGTAAAGTTCACTAAATTTGAGAATATGTTACTGGTTTTTTTTTTCTCTTTTTCACAAAAACCTCCTGCAATGGACATTCTTTTAGTTTTAAAGACTGAGCTCTCCTGTTCTTTCCAGAAGAGCACCCACAAGCTAGACCAAATCCACATCCCTTGCTAAATTCTATTTCTGAGGCACAAGAATATGACGGGTCATGATGTCTCTGACTGGTGTTGGGCACCAAATATCCTGAAGCTTGGTTAATTGGATTCTAAATGGCTAGCTGTCTCTAAGGTCACCTTCATTCTTTTGGAATACATTGTATATGGAATCAATGAGGCGTCAAGCTTCTAACCAAACAAATGGCCTGTAAAATTATAGTTGTATCCATGTCATTTTATAAAAGTGAGACAGGCCACTGTTACCCTATTTGTCTTCTTGACAAGTCATAGAGGCACAGCTTCAGTTCCCCGTGTCGAATGTCAGTTAGCACAGGTATGTGTCACCAGTCAAGGGACTCTAACAGACAGATGGTCGTGCTCACAAAGATTTATATAGAAAGATGTTCATAACAATATTATTTATAACAGCAAAAAATGACAGCGCCTAAATGTCTAATAATAAATTATGGCCCCTCCATAGGATGGAACATCCTGACACCATGGACAAGTATCTTTTGAAAAAGATTTTAAAGGACATAATAAAAAGTGAAGCACAGGGCTACATATGATTCCGGCTCTGTAAATCATGTGTGTACACATTGTAAATCATGTGTGTACACGTGTGTACACATAAAGACATTTTAAATGTCTTTAAAAACAATGATTGGGAAAACAAATCTCTAGAATATGGAGTTACTTTTATTTTCTTATTTATATTTTTCTGCATTTTCTAGATCTTCTACAACCAGCATGCATTTCCTTTTATAACTGGGCATGAAAGTCATTCTAAAAATTTTCTCTTCTCCTTAGGTGAAAAGATATTTAATTTTGTTTGTATAGACATACTGGTGGCAAATTGGCTTTGGAGTTCAAGCCAGCCCCACAGGCCTGGACTGGCCCACACAAGGCGGGTGGTAGCTTTCAACTAGACATGTGAGCCTCACATGCATTCATTCATTCATTCATTCATTCACGGCATTTTCTGAATAGCTGATAAGTCTCAAGAATTAGGTCAGTAATCATGCAGAGATTTTGGAGGTACTTACAGTAGACTGGGAAGATTTTAAAGGTGTACTTACATCAGTATTATAGAAAATAGAAAACAATGACTTAGTACTAAAAAGTTATAGGTACAGATAACATCTTTATGGAATTAAAAAACTGGACAGGACAGTTAATAAAATAAAGTCAGGCCTAACTTCTCAGTCTGATAACAGTTGGAGACACTGAGTAGCTACTTAAACTGGGACAAACCTTTGAGACTCAGTTTCTTCATGTGAAAATGGGGACAATACCGGCCAACTGACTATAGCTTATACACACACACACACACACACACACACACACACACACACAAAACAACTACTAGAGTCTAGACTGAAATGTATGTTTAACTACTTGGGTGACGTTGTTGTTGTTGTTATTATTATTATTATTACTATTATTTTATTACTGAACACCAATGGAGAAGAGTGGCTGGACTTCACCCTTTATTTCCTATCATATGAGGCATTTCTTCTGTTGCCAATCTTGCCATGAAGACTGATTTATTAAGGAACCACTGGCTTCCTTAGAGTGCTCAGAAACGAGAAATGGCTGGAGTATCCAGACTCCACATCTGACCAAGCTGATGATAGGTGCTTGTTCCCGGTGCTCACGCAGGCACGACTATGATAATCAACATCGGCGATAAAGATTTTGGTTCTCTTTAGAATGAATCACCCTTCATGCCAAATAAATGGAGATGGTGCAGTGTTTGTAGCTGAAGACCCTACAATCTATGATATCGAAGCAACGTGAACAGAAGACCCAGGAATAGGATGTGAACAGGAAATTAGACTGGGTAGCTGGAAGTACAGTCCAAGGGTTACCCGCCTGACCCACCCTCCTCATCTGCGGTGAGGTAGTAGATTTGGAAAACCTAAAACAGGATCCTTAACATGAGAGTAAAGCCCCAAGACCAGAATTTGTTGTCTTCCAGGAAGCTGTATTTGTAATGAGGCCAGGATAGAGAGTACTGCCCTAACTGAAGCATTTCCATTTTGTTTGTAAGTGACAACTAATTGTTGCCTTGGGGCATGTCTCCCCTTCTCGTGAAAGGCAGTGAAACACACTGGTACATCTTCGCAGTTGTCAGAATTACTGCTCACCAGTGTTGCTGGCTCTCCATCTCCCAGGGACCTGGTAGGATCATGCTACCTGATCCCCATGGATTGAGATGCCATGTAATTGGTGCCATGTGTAGCTTCTGGACAAATCATGTAATTGCTGGCATTCCCCCCCAAGAGCTCGCCTTTCCCTGATGGAGCAGCCTGAGTCCCTGAGTCATGAACATGAGCAGCGTCTTCTATACTTCATCAAACTTCTATGGCTATGTGGCATAAGCAAAATATAAGCTTTATCTGAGATTGGAGGGGGGGTATTTGTTACTTCATTACCCACCCTACGTGCCGGATATTAACTGTAACAAAGGACATGATGACATTAGAAGCTGATCTTTTTCTTTCACTCACTAAATTACATTCCAGAACACTCAGCCTTCTCTGGGCCATAGAAGGCAAATAGAAATCGCATTGCTAACTAGTAGTAAATAGGTAGGCAAACAGGAATTGCTACGGCTTGGAACATAGCCTATTATTACAATTATGGTTGGGGAAAAATACAGAAACAAACTAAAATTAGGAGAGGGGAGTGATGATATTTAGTTCTTAAATACATTCTTAATTGCATCCATCATTTTATAGAGAAATAGATTAGTAGAAAAAGTTACAAAGAAAATCCATTCTTATATAGGAATTTACCTGCTAGGACTAAAAAGAAATATAAATGCAAAACTGATGAACACTCTTATAAGAAACTCTTCACTATTTTGGGAAATTTTTTAGAATCTCAGAAATGGTTATTAGTTTTTTGAAACATTTACTATTTTAAAGAGCTGTTTAAAGTTAATTAAATCTGCTTTATATTTCTTGATTATCAAAACATTCCTATTATATTTCACACCAATTGTTTATCAAAACTGCATTCTAAATAACCTCAAACATTTACTAATGATGCAGATATACAAAAATGGGTCCTTCATTCCAATTTCCAATGCTTGCACATAACTTAAAATCTAACTAGTATATAGTTTTATTTATTGTCCCTCTCCCCACAAAAATCTACTCAGCCCCCTGCCAACAGCCAGCATTTCAGAAAAGGCCAGTTCTATCCTAACACCAGACCCAAAAAGTGTAGCACAGTTGGGTTTAAGCCTGTCATTGTGGTTCCCTTTCTCATCTCGTGCTGTTTAGACACATGCAGGTGATGCAAGGTTGATGAATGAGCAGTGAGAAGTGTCTTGAGAGAAGGAATGGCTCACTCTGCAAGAGTTTGCAGGAAGAAGTGGTCTCTTCTGAATATTGCCATGTCTAAACATGATGCTTGGAACTACTGTTAGCCATCTTGGCACCATGAGTGGATTTTCATTTGTGGTCTCAGCCAACATATGGAAAAGGCTCCAGTAGAGACATAGAAAGAACCATTTGTGGATCCTTTGTGAAATCATTGAGCCACTGAATTACCTAACTAGGGAGTGCCCATGCTTCTGGTCTTCTTGTTATAAAATAATAAATTTTCTCTATTGTTTAAGCTGTTTTGTGAGTTGAGTTTTCTGCTATGTTTCGCCAAAGGTATCCTGATTCAGAAATTAATCATGTTCTTGAGGTTTGTACTTTAGTGATATTGATAGAATAGTAGCATTGGTTTTTATTTTTAAATGATTAAAATTTGTTGTTGTTGTTTTGTTTTGTTTTTTTGTTTTGTTTTGTTTTTAAAGGAACGTTTCCTCTCTTGGTTGAATATACTTATTGTGCATCTAACAAAGGAAAGATGAACTTTCAGAAATGGAACCCAGTAAGACAACTATTTCAGTTCATAATTAATCTCTTTGTTATTTCTTAGAAAGCCAAAATCACCTCTAAGGCTTCTCAAGTAGCAATAATTAATTGTAGACCTATTGAGCACTCAATGTCATGTTTAATTCTCCAAGGGGAGAGGGAGACCTAAAGCTTATTAAGCCACAAGTAGGTGCCAGGCTCATCACATAACTATTTTTATTTAGTCCTCTCAGAAACTCTAAGAGACATAAGTGTTACTGGCCTCATTTAGAAATGAGGAAATTAAGGATCAGAGACCAGAACTACATGCCAAATTTCATATACCTTGTGAAAGGCAGACAGATGTTGCACCTGGCCAGACTAACTTAAGAACTCAGGAGCAGGCGAAACATTATCGATGCTAGATTTGTTGATTTTCTAATTACACTGTGGTTATTACAGTAATTATAAAGATAGATGCATATTATTTGACGTCCTTCCATTGAGATGTCAGTTCCAATTTCATACTCCTGAATCCTGGCAGGGTTCTGACTGCTTCCACTAATGAAGTAGAGCAAAAGTGACACTATGTGCCTTCTGAGACTGCCCCAAAAGAAAGCTTGAAGCTTTTACTTGATCCACAGAAACAGTTCCTCCTAGTGCCCTGGCCTGCCATGATAGTAGTCGATGACGCTAATGCCCCCATCCTGTAAGGAAACCCAGGACGCCTGAAGAGTTCATGCAGAGAGGCCCTGGGCAACAGCTACAACTTAGCCCAGATTTTGAGATATCCCCGTCCAGATGCCAGACATGTGAATGAAGAATGTTGGGTGTTTCCAATTTAGGCTTCAAACAGCATAAAACAAAGACAAGCCATCTCCATTATTCTGGCTCCAATCCTGACCCACAGAAGCCATAAGCAATACACAATAGTGGTTAGTTTATACCATGAAGTTGGGGCTGGCTGGTTACACAAAGACTGACAACCAAAGTAGTTATGGGAGGGAACGTAGGAAATATACATGGAAGCATGTAGGAGTAAAGTAATGACACCTACTCCAGATAGTGGAGACATTGTTGAAACAATAGGAGATGCCCTGGTAGTGATTCCCAAACCTGGGAATCACCAAAATCATGTGGAGAGCTTTTTAAAATATTGATTCCCAGATATTGTAATAGGTACACTTGTGCTGAGGACAGAATAATGTATAGAGATGTTGAATCACTATGTTATACTACTGAAACTAATAAAACATCGTGTATCAACTATACTCAAACTTTAAAACATTTAGTAAAATAAAATATTGGTTCCCAAGTCCCACCCTGACCTACTAAACTAGAATCTCCAGAACGTAGATGATAGCACACACTCAATAAAAACCCAATTGGGAGAACTGTTTCAGATCAGAGCTGAGGCAAGCAATTGAAATCAGGAATCGTTTTGTCTGTCCGCTCTGAGTCCTTGAACACTGGCCCTAGTCCAGGCCCTGTCCCTCACAGCTGTCTTTCTATGGGCTTGAAGGCCTCCGTTACCACTCCCAGGCTCGTGCGCCTACAATCAGACCACGTGGCCACCTGCACATTTTCCTGCACATTTGCTCCTTTGGACACCATGCCCATATTCTCCAGCATGGTCGACCGCATTTTAGCCACAAGCTCAGGAATTGCAGAAATCCACAGCCCCTGGTTAGGTGAAGTGTTTTGAGACTGTTTACTGCTCTTGGACAGTGAGAATTGGAGGAAAAACAAAGAGAGAAAAACAAGAGGACTGACAGACTGACATAAGAGAGAAAAGAATGTGCCACGTGAAAGGATAGGCAGTGGATCCCGCAATCCCAGAGATGGTGCCTCGGCCACCTGTACCAAAATTGCTTCCCATGGTGCCACACTAAGTATTTGTCTGTGAATTATTTACTGTCATTTCCAAGAAGAGGAGGGGCTGGCGCCAGAGCGTAAATCAACACATTGTTCCTTTCAGCCACAAAGTCTTGCTACAACAACAACAAAAGTAGGCTAGACTAAGCAAGGAAATTAGTGACAAAGTTCATACGCATTCTGTCATAGGCTCCTTGTCCCACAAAAACCAGTCAAAATCAGTTCCCAGAAGGCACTTTAAGTATTCCTGACCTGGGGTTCTTGTTTAAATAACAACAACATCAGAGGTAATAGTATATTTAACATTTCCTAAGCATTTACTGTATGCTTAAGCATCTTATCTAAAAGATATTATAAGCTTTACTCATTATGTCTACTAAAATTGATCACAATATACATGAGGAAAGAAGCGATGATAAAAATCTTAGTATACCTCAAAATAACTGGCACAGAGCTATTTGCAGAGTGAGTGATCAAAATATATTTAATTGTTTAAAATAAAAGCATAAGAGAAATAAAGAAAATATTGGATTAGAGGCATAAATTTGGGAGTCATCTACCAAGGACACACAAAAAAACTAAGTAAATAAATTCCCTAAGAGAACAAAGCCTAATTTTCTTTTTTGAATTATTCATTCACTCATTCATTTCAGTACTTATTTATTCATTCAATTGAGAGCTTACTAAAAGCACTATTAGGGATGAACATAATTCTGATTCTCATGGAGCATAAATTATTATGAAAGAGACAAAGGCTAAATTATGAATTACTAATAAATAAGTTATTACAGACCTTAACGAGAACTGAGGAGTTGTAAGAGGCCAAGGACTCGTGAAGTCTTAGGGAGAAAGGAGCAGACAGTGTGAATAGCCCATGTAAAGAGGTGGGGTGAGAGTCTGGAGGGGAGCTGAGAAGAGTCTGGAGCTTCTCCAAAGAATCAGGCTCATTTGACTTCTATTTTCAAGGAGGTTGGAGACCAATACGCTGCTGAAAACCAAAGGAAAAACCAAACACATTTAAAAATCATATATTGAGGCATAAAAGGGCTGTAGAAGCAACAACGACCAAAGAGGATAATGTTTCAGAGACAATGTTTCATTGCCTTCAGAGAAGGCAATCTTACAGAGGTGAACTGAGCTTCTGCCTCTGTCCCTGGGAGCACATGCTGACCTTACGTATCAGCTAAAGAGAGGCCAAGAGTCAGGGCTGGGCACAGGCAGGGGCCACTGCTGGGGGACAAAGAAACCAGTGGGATCTTTGGCCTGGGCAGGACGCTGGTGATAAAACTGGAGAAGTGAATGGTCTCAGGCACATGGCCACTTTCTCTCTCAAAGCACAGACTGGGATTGTAGTAGAAAATATGGAGAGAAGTTGCTAGATTCAAGGTAGAATCATCAGGACTTGCTGATAGTTTGAATGTGATCGATCAGAGAAAGATGCTCAGGTTCTGACGCGAGCAAAATTGGGTAGAATGATAAGTAGAATGGGTTAGGATGTTGAGGGAAGTCTCACTGAAGTTAAGAGGCTTTCCTGAGGTTACCAACTCATTAGTAGCAAAACAAGGACTAGAATCCAAGTCTCCTGATGCTCATTCCAGTACTCCCTACCATATTAAGTTAACTTTCCTTTAGAAATTCTTGTCAATAGCATTACGTCTGTCTGCATCACACAGACATTACATAAACATATTTCATGTTTAAGAGCCCAATTTTCAGGAGTAGTCAAGTATTAATTTTGAGGCTTTAAACATGGGCAACAAATGCAAATGCCTTCAAAGCCAGGAAGCAAAAGATGGGTGAAGATCAAGCCTTATGATCAAGAGAATGGGAAGGAGGACCCTTTGATGCACTCACAGGGTTCATCACCCCTAAAGGCATTCAGAGTTGATAACAAAAATATTTTTAATCGCTTGCCTGTCAATTAGGACACATTTATATGCAGTGTACCAACTTCTGCTAATGAGATGCAAATATGTTTGCTAACACCCATTAAAAAGAAACAACAGGCCCAAGATAGAATCATTTTTCATTTGCTAATAACTCCCTTGTCCTGGACCACTTCTGCCTATAAAAGCGTTCCATTTTGCACAACCTTTTTATTTGTCAGATGGGATGCTGCCTGATCCATGAACCTTTGCATAAACCCAATTAGATCTTTAAATATACTTGTTGAAATTTTCCCTTTAACATACCTTATTTTGTCTTTGAGCATAACCCAAAGATAAGTAAGTCTGTTCAAGGACTCTACCGTGGTTCAGCCACTTAGTAGAAGTGGCAACATGCTTCTAATTACAAAAATATTTGTATGTAAAATAGAAGTCAAAATTTCATTCCATAGACAAGAAAAAAAAAAAAAAAAAAGACTAAAAGAAGGCTATGCCTACGGACTCCTGAGTGGCTCAGTCAGTTGAGCTCAGCGTCTTGATTTCAGCTTGGGTCATGATCTCAGGGTTGTGATCTCAGGGTCATGAGATAGAGCCCCACGTGTGGCTCCATGCTGCAGGTGGAGCCCACTTAAGATTCTCTGTCTCCTTCTCTCCCTCTTCCTCTGCCCCTCCCCCACATTCACCTCCCCCCACTCACTTGTGCACTCTCTTTAAAAAAAAAACCAGGAAGGCCATGCCTAAACCAATGATGATAAAGTATTGTGATCCGGGAATTATGGTTAATGCAACCTTTTACAAATAAAATCCAAATAAATTAATTGGATTATCTTGGCTGATACATTTATTGTTCCCTTGAGATACATGCCAGGAACCCCAACCTCATCACCTAAGGAACAGACAACCGAAAGAGGAAGAAAAGGATGATCACAAAGTAGAAGCTTCCAGTGATGTAGGAACATGTGGGTATTCAACAAAAAAACAGTGGGAAAAAATTGTTGCATAGGAAAAACTATTTTGTATCTGTTTCCTGAAATTGCTTAATGCTTAAAGAAAATATTTATTTTGTTTATGTTTCAGCTGGGAAGCCATTCAGCTTAAATGTTTCTTACCAGTTTTGTGATTTATAAATGCATTAATATAGAACCAAATTTGGCAG
>CM052809.1:109933625-109956760 GCA_028533885.1 Nasua narica
AGCATTGTTTTGGAGTCAGACAGGCTTGTGTTCTGGTCAGGTACCTGCTCTGGGTCTCACTCCTCTTAGCTGTGAAATGGAAAGGCCATGTCTACCTCGTAAAGGGGTGAGGGGTGAATATAACACAAGTCACTGCGTTTGGGAAGCATCTTGGGGGCTGCTTCCTACAGAAGGGTCCCTTGGAGGTTGTTATTGTACAAAGGTTGTTGGAGCCAGAAAAGGCTTCACACCCCAGAGAAATAAATCTTTAATCGTGGACTAGCATCACAGAGGAGTAGGGGAGATCTCGGGGGACTTTCACAGGAACGCTCAGCTCCTACGGGAGGAGACTTTCATCTGCATGGTTGTGAGACTGGCCTCCCCCTCTTTCCACATCTGCCTCTGTAAGGTTATAGAAAGGGGCATTCATAAATGTATGAGACAATGCAAATCAAGAGCACAATGAAAAACAAACATACCGCATGTTGTTAGGAAAAATTAAATCTGACAATACTGACTCTAAGAGATCTAAATGATCTAGTGGGATCATTTATATGCAGCTACTGGGGTATAATTAAGACACTTGAGGAAATACTGTGGAATTATATTGTATAGTTGAGCAGTCAGATACCCTACTATCTAGCAATTCTACTTCTAAGAGTGTAACCAGTAGAAATTCTTGCACATTTTACATGAGGACATGGGAAAGTTCACATCATTTCTAGGTTGTCATAGCAAAAAAATGGAAATAGCCAGAGTGCTAAAAAAAAAAAAAAAAATTCATTGTAGAAAATTTGGATAATATGACAAAACTAAAGAAGAAAATATAATTACATCATTTTCAGTGTTTTTCCTTTATATAAATACAATTTAATACAATGTGCATACACTTTTACATACTATCCTTTCAAGTTCACATAGGGGCTGATATTAAGTTGGAATGCACAGTCCAACCATTTCAGTTACTAAAACATTGAAGTATTTCCATAGTGGCTAGAAATGGTTGCTGCCCCAAGCCTTCCATATACCCCTCCTGAATTTGCCCTGGCTTCCACCCCTAGGGGCTTAGACTCCCTCACATTTCAGAAACTAGAGGAATATGCATGACACTGCCAGAGGCTTCCAGAAACTCTATACTAGCTTAGTGCATCCAGTTGTACGTACAAGTATTACCACTTGTGCCACACCAGTTAAATATTCTATTATGCCATGTCATTAATTTTTAAAATTACCGTAATGTCCATGTTGTGATTATGCCATAACTTGCTCAATTATCTCTTTATTAAAAAGCTTTTTAAAGAAGATTTTATTTATTTGAGAGAGAGAGAGAGAGAGAGTGAGCATGGGGAGGAGTAGAGGAAGAGGGAGAGAATCTCGAGCAGATTCCCCTCTGAGCCGGGAGCCCAACGTGAGGCTCAATCTCACCACCTCAAGATCATGACCTGAGTCAAAATCAAGAGTGGGATGCTTAACTAACTGAGCCACCCAGGTGCCCTAAAAAATTGGAGTTTTTAAAATAAAATATTAAAAAAATGTTTTTATTTTATAATTATCACTGTGAGGAGAACTTTGTTTTATTGCTTATTTATGAAATCTGGACTAGGTCAGACAAAGATGAATAATGGTAAAGCCCTCAGTATACACTGCCTAATCTTGGTAACTTTTTAAATTGAGTTGACTTGAAAGAAATAAACAAGGAACCTCAAAGACCAAAAGGTCCTAAAAATGTAAGAGCACAACAGAATGAGGATTTCATGGCAACTAAAAGACATAGGGACAGCACTTGAACATTTTAAAAGACCTTTCTCATGTATCGTTTCCTTTGATACTCAAAACAACTCTGTAGAAGTGGTAGGACAGATATTCCCATTAGTAACTTGTTCAAAGCCATTTAGTTATTAATTTATAGTTGAGACTAATACAGGCCTGTGGACGCACACACACTCTCTGTATTCCACAGCTTTCAATTTTATATAATATTGTATATGCACATTAATTAATACTAATCCCTTTTAGTGGATGTTGCCGCAATTCTACTTTCATCCTTGTGCTTAACTTTGATTTTACAAAAAAGAAAAAAGAAAAAAGCCTCTCAGAGCTCATTCTGAGTTTAGCCAGATAATGGCTATACTCTGCTTAAAGTCGGGTGACCTCCCTTCCACACTCATAAATATACTCCAATGGCTGATAAGATTAAACAAAATGTCATGGATAATTTTCATCTCCGATATAATAAAAGTGATTGTATCACTTCTACTCAGCTTGGAGGAAATAAAATTTTTTTTTAAAGATTTTTATTTATTTATTAGAGAGCAAGAGACTGAGAATGAGGGGGGAGAAGGTCAGAGGAAGAAGCAGACTTCCCGCAGAGCCGGGAGTCCGACATGGGACTCGATCCCAGGACTCCGGGATCACGACCTGAGCCGAAGGCAGTTGCTTAACCAACTGAGCCACCCAGGCGCCCGGAAATAAAAATTTAAGAAAGGAAAATGTGATAAACGGGCTTAATGATCCTAGTAGAGAGGAGATATATTCCCAGAGTTATTTTTTTCAGTTTGAATAGAACTTCCATTTGGGCTCATCCTTCCATTCTGCCTCACCAACACAAACTGGCATCCTTTCCTAGCCAAAGCCTATATTCCTTAGCGCTGAAACTATTCCTTCTAGAAAAAGGTACTTGTTTGTTTGTTTGAGGGGAGTCTGATGCAGCCTTGACAATTCTGCCATGACCACAAATTTGTTTCCATCCAGTTCTGTGATGTCAGTTTGGTTTCAAACACATCACCTCACGCACCCTCAGCGGGCAGCATCTCTCTGTTATTTTAGACTTCAGTCTGCTGCAGGTCCAGAGCTCGCCCTGGTGTGTCTGTAATTCATGTTATTTTTAGAGTTATGCAACTTTCATTAGAAATCACAAATCTATCTTAACCCAGTTTAGACTCTTGTTCTGACAAAAATGTTCACGCCAGGAGAGTTTCAATGAGCAGGCTTTGAAAAATAATTGAAGGAGCTCTTCCCAGGGAGGTTTGATGATGGTGGAATATTTTCGTGGGTCTCCCTCATGCGGGATTAAAAGAGCCCTTCGAGGTATTTGATTTATGCCACCAAACAATATCAAGTGAGAGTTTCTTTAAAGATAGAGATTCCAAAATGCTTCTGATAAATAAACCACAGTCACATAAAGCAAAATGAAAAGATATTGGAAAGAAACATGTTTGACGAGAAAGTGACTAACATTCGTTAAGTGCCTGCCAGGTTCCAAGTACTTTCTGTGACACAGGAAGTAGGTATTGTTACTATCCCTATTTTATTTTATTTTTATTTTTAAAAGATTTTATTTATTCATTTGAGAGAGAGAGAGCGCGCAGGTAAGAGTAGGGGGAGGGGCAGAGGCAGAGGGAGAAGCTCACTCCCTGCTGAGCAGGGAGCCCCATATGGGGCTCCATCCCAGGACCCCAAGATCATGACCTGAGCCAAAGGCAGAGGCTTAACCAACTGAGCCACCCAGGCGCCTCCACTCTCCCCATTTTAGAGTTGACAAAACTGAGAAAATGAAGAGCAGAGCCAGGATGTGGATCCAAGTGTGTTTAAATTTCAAAACCATTGATTTTTACAGTGCATATGCTGAATGAGAGTATGATCGAGCTTTTAGTGTTAGATTGCATTAAGTTCCCCAATTTGTTACTGCTTTCTGCATACGCGCCCTTTGCCATGTCACCTTCTAGGGCAATCCTGCAGCAGGCGGAGTAACCCCCATCTCAGGTCTAGTCCCGACCATGTGACTTGCCAATGGGATATTAATAGATAGAATAGAAGCAGGGGGTGGAAAGCGTTTGCTTGAAGTCGTTTACTTGACTGGGCTTGGCCTATCTCACCTCCACCAGCCCAGGAGGAGAGAAACCCACAAAACAAACCAACCCCGCTGGAATCAGCTGAACCCAGCAAGTCGCAGGCACAGTTGTGAATACAGCCAGGAATAGCAGAATCCCCTGCCAAGGCGGGTCTCTCCCTGCCAAATTCAGCTACCCTAAGCCAATCCGTAGATGTGTGCAAGTAAATCCTGTGGTTTTAAAATACTGGTCTAAGGGATGGTTTGTTACACAACAGTTTTGTGGCAATAGCTGACCTATCTACCCTCCCCATACCCTGTCCCAGCACAGGGCAGGAATTGGGTTGCATTTTCTTTTTAGTCCTATAATTGTGAAACCTGCAAAAGACTGAATATTGCTTCTATGCACAATGAAAGAAAACCTTTTGGTCAAAGAATTAATCCTGGAAATATTCTATAAGAGCTCTTGAAATATTAAAATGTCAGCCACCATACACACAGAAGCAATGTTTAAATCCCAAGGTCACCAGCCGGTTGACTTCAGAGAATGTAACCACATTCCAGGGACGAAGGGGACATGCTTTTAAGAGACATGGCCAAGCTGTCACTCTGAAAGGAGAGGACATATAAAAATTTCAACCTATGAAAATTATACTTTAAAATAACTGATAGATGCAAAAAAAACATAACAGATAAAAGTTTTACTCATTTTTATCATTTATTCCTACAATTTCATAGAGAATCTCTCTTCCCCCAAAGAACTCACTTAATTCTCATTTACAGAAGAGAAAAAAAAAAGACAGCATGAAAATACATAGATCAGTTGTAAGTTCATCTTCCTGTGTTGCTTGATATGACCTTATTCTACCACTCAGGACATGCTTCTTTTCTTTTCTTTTCTTTTTTAAGATTTATTTATTTATTTGACAGAGAGACACAGCAAGAGAGGGAACATAGCAGAGGGAGTGGGAGAGGGAGAAGCAGGCTTCCGGCAGAGCAGGGAGCCCAATACAGGGCTCAATCCCAGGACCCTGGGACCATGACCTGAGCCAAAAGCAGCTGCTTAATGACTGAGCCACCCAGGCGCCCCTCAGGACATGCTTCTGTCTCATCTATTCCTTAGAGCCTGCAGTCCACTTGTTAGAATAAGTTTTTACTATATAACAAATTTTACACATGATGGTAGACTCAGCTCCAATTCCTACTCTTCAGTAAAGAGCTCCATGAATTATTCTATCCTACTGACTTGCCACCAGCCAAAAATAATCTCTGCCCCGCAGTTCTCTCTCCTGGAAGTTTATTTGCACTTAAAAAAAAAAAAAATTACCTCTTAATACTTTCCAGTTGGGTTTTGGGGTATTTTTGTGCATTTTGGCCCATCTGCTAAGCAACAATCATAAACTCACCTGTCTCCAAAGGTCAGAGGTGGGGACACTCGGTTAAACGTCTGCCTTCAGCTCAGGTCTTGATCCCGGGGTGCTGGCATCCTGTCCAGAGTTGGACTCCCTGCTCAGTGGGGAGCCTGCTTCTCCCTCTGCCTGACTCCCCCTGCTTGTGTTCTCTCTCTCTTTCTGACAAATAAATAACTAAAATATTAAAAAATAATTAAAGAAAAAAATTAAAGCACAAAACACTCTTGCCACTTCCTGGCAGCGCCAGGGAGAAGAATGAGGCACAAACAAGTCAGCTTCAAGAGAGGTTGGGAGCAGCGGTGACAGTTGAGAAGACTGAGGCCCTGAACAACTCCTTAATCCCATATTTATTTGATACAACCAACAAAGGAGAAGATTATACATTGTTTGTAGGTAAACAAGAAGGAATGTGAGTCCTAAATTGGTCAGGAGTCTTATAGATTAAACAAGAAGAAGAGAAGGATGTGCCTGGTCTATCAGCTTGGAATTCTTTGTAGAGTAAGCGCACTTAGCATTTAAATGGAGAACCCCGTCAGCAAGCTCTCTCTCCGTGGTAGGGGAAATAATGAAAAAGGGAAGCAGGCGGTGTTGGCCCTGAGTGAGTGAGCAAGCCGGAAATGATAGGATCATTCCCTCCACCTGAGGCCTGCTTCGAGTATGTGTTTTTCTCAAGGTTATCTTTAAGCATGCTTGCGTGACCAGCACAACTCCTCATAGTTATATTTTCAGCAGTATAGTATTCTGAGGGATGTTTACACACTCTGATAACTAAGTTTGGTTTATAGTTCCGTAGGTTACAAGCTTCCTTACTGGGCATTTTTTGAGGGGCATTCATAGTGAGTGTACTTCCACTTACATTTCCTGTCCCCGATAATGACGACATCCGACATTATCCATCGCAGAGTAAAACAACTAATTTTTAAATTGATAATAATCTCCATTTTACATCACTCTTCTTAAAAATAAAAACCTCTTGTCAGGAGTCAGATTATGGGGAGGCCAATCTATAAAGTCTGCTGAGTCATCACTAGGATAAATTAACGCACGTTTCCACATCTCACTCCTTACATCAACCCTACAAGAGTAGACAGCACCCTTGAGGAGAAATATGAAAACACTCCTCCCAGCACTGACTTAACTCTTTGGAGTTGTTTGCACCAAACAGGAGTGATGTCATTGAGAAACAAATTGATCCAGAACGTTAAATCTGAGTAAGTAAAGGTGTTACGCCCAGAGTTTCTTTCTTTCCCTGTAGGTTTTGTTTGGCTGGCTTGGCCAGTACAAAGGCTCGCCAGTGTCTGTGACAGGCTCTTCTTCAATGCTCTTCTGCCGTCCCTGGATGAGACCCTTCTTCTCAAGACAAACATGAGTCACCCCACCCCCACATTCTAGCTCCCAGGGAGGAGATCAAAAACAGAGGTCAGCCTCCTTTCCTTCTACAGGCAGGACCAAGAAGCTGTACAGAGTGGTGCTGCTGCAAAATAAACCTTTTAGAATTTCTTAAAAAAAAAAAAAAAAAAGGAAGAGCCCAAGCGAGGACAGCTGCCGAGGATATACAGTCTTCACAGAGAGTTCTCCCGAGCTCCAGAGAAGGAATGTTCAATACAGGGTTGTATAAGCTTTTTGCTACATGAAGAGTTACTACTTGGACATTTTAGAAAATTTCGAACTTTAGCTCATGCTTTTGCTATGTGCCAGGTCGCAGGCTTCAGAAGTATGAGACCAGAACTTAGGGAGACTTTGATCTGTAGTTTGAAATGTTTTCTTTTAGTTTATAGTTTGCTATCGAAGCAGATATACAATGTGTGCTAAGTGAGGGAGGAATAGAGTCCCTGCTTTGAAGTTCAGTAGGTCACTCTGACCTTGGTAAAAGTATAACTTCCCTGGGAGCCTAGGAGCAGGGCCCGCAGACATTAAAAGTTGAAAATTTCCTTTATCAGCCCCTTTGCTCACATCCTACTGTCCAGAGCATTGTCACAGGGTTCCTTAGCAGCAAAGAAAGCTGGGGAATGTATTCTTTTTTTTTTTTTTTTAAGATTTTTTACTTATTTATTTGACAGAGAGAGAAAGAAAGAGAGCACAAGCAGGGGGAGCAGCAGACTCCCCGCTCAGCAGGGAGCCTGATGCGGGACTCCATCTCAGAACTCTGGGATCATGACCTGAGCCCAAGGCAGATGCTTAATCGACTGTGCCACCCAGGTGTCCCTGGGGAATGTATCCTTTAAAGATCTATTGCTACCCAGCTAAAGCTTCAAATACAGAAGAAGAGAAAATGTATTTAAGGGACAACTCAAGAGTCTCTGTAATATGGAGCTAGAGGGGAAACATATTGACAAGTTTTAAAACATGATCTACTTTAAATAGTGCATGTGAGTTTATAAGTAAATCTGTCTCCACGTACGCTTTTTAAATAATAACCACCCTCCCCTTACTACCATTAAGTAAATAGCGAAGAAAGATATTTAGAGAAATAAATTTAAAACAAGACCATAATTTTAGACACCCTGAAATGGTGTCTAAATGGCCAAAGGATTTGATGTAGCCTTTTCTTTGCTTACCACATAATTAGTATTAGTATTGGGTAAACTTCATTTTGAAATGAAAGGGGGTGAACTTCAGACATGATACTCAGGCAGATGGCCTGTATTTATTCATTAAGCGGTTGGTGGTTATCTAGTGAAGGGCCATGGCAAGGCACTTGATTAAGCATGGAGGATGGAAATGGATAGCGAAGCATGCATGGTCTTTGTCTCCATGGAGAGAAGACGGACATCAGTCACACAATCACACAAATAGGAGCACAATTACAAAGGGATGGAAGTACAATCAAAGTTCACACAGTGCAGGGCAGTACCCTGGCCATGGGGTGAGGAAGATAAACAAACCCTTGGGGAACACAAGAGCCTTCTCCTTTCACAGTCTCACACCGACTCCAGTTCTCTTTATGTATCCTTCGCTTTGAGAAGAGACCCAAGGGATTTCCCCCAAGAATATGCTACCCAGAAAGGTAGCTTATTAGCTTCCAGGTACCACAGCTACACCTCTCAGAGCACTCTGTTGATATGGCAATTAATTTTTATTCTAGTCTAGTTTTCTACCAAAGAATCCATGTAGCCTGTGTGAATAATAGAAAACAGCTCAGGGATGTGTTTGTCTCAAACCATACTCTCTGCTTCTCTCATGGAAGTCCTGTTGAGTTGCCAAAATGATAATTGATCTCATTAAAAGCATCCCAACAGTCAGAGCTCAGCAGAAATTGAGGAGGATGTTGGGAAATTGCCATTGTTGTGCCAAGGCGCTAGGTCTAAATTAAAAGAGGCAGGTTTTCCCTGACAGGAGATTAAGGTACAAAATAAAGTAACACCTCTGGATTATCTATTATCCAGGATTTTATAGAGAGCTGTGATTTCTGTTTTCATTATACACACAGATTTTTAAAATTTTATCATTACAATCTTGTGACTACTCCTTTTACAAAGTCCCCCTCAAGATCCCCACCTCCTAATTGCCCCCTTTGTTCACTGCTGCCTCCTCCACCACATCCAAATGCCCCAGGAGAGCATTCACTCAACTCTCATCTCTGCCTTCAAGCCCCGGAAGCACCATGTCCTTGTCCTACTCCCTAGTGTACAGCAAAAATAACACAATTTTTAAATACTCAATAATTCCATTTTCTAAAACACAAGCACCTGCTGGTTTTAATAAGAAAAATAGCAAAGGGGATTATTCCTGAAGTCAGGAGATGAAGTTGTTAGGTCTATGGAAGACATGGTCTCATCAACAGTAAAATAGAGTTAAGAATAACTTGCCTCCTTTACCTTGTGGGGCTTTGATGAGACAAAGTATATGAAAACATTTGAAAGAAGACAACACTCTATAAGCCAAATGTGAGAGAATAGGAATGTCTCCTGAACACACTGGATGTAGGATGTCTTAAAGACCCTGAAAATCTCGTTGTGTTCTTAACTTTACTCCTCTCTCAAATCTCAGTATAGCATAACCTAGTTTATCATGATCAAGAAGTTTGCACTGTTGTTCTTTTAGATTGAATATTGGATTTCTGAAAGTCTCTCTGAAATATACAGATCTACACAGTATTGGTAACAACTGGATCTCAAGGGTAGACACAGGAAGAAGATTATGAGAATATTCCATTTTGTTCTTCCCAAATGGATGGAATACTTTAGAGAAAGAAATACAACATGAGTAAATTTGGACTGAAGAGAGGAAATTCAAGTTTGAACTGAAACAGAACTATTTATGTGCTTGGGTAGAACACAAGAGGATAGAAATTAGGATTGGTTCCAAACGGGAAATGTGGAGGCAAGTAGTACAGAGGAATTCCATCTCTTAAACCACATGACTTAAACTAGACAAGAAGAACCAAGTCTGTATATAAAAACTAACTTTCTTTTGACAACCCTTTCATCATATCCTCTGTGAGCCTCAGTTTCCTTATTTGTGAAATGAGAATAGTAATGCTCACCTGATAGTTCCATTGAAGGATTAGATACTAAAATAATGAAAAGCAATAAGACACAGTATCTTGGATTTTATTGAGCACATCCTCAATAAATACTTTCCATTCCTTGTATTACCTGTGAACATTCACTGTTTGAGGGTTTTATTAAGGGTGCAGAAGGAAGAATTAGCATAAAGGGAAGAAAGCAACATTTAAATTCTTCCTTTGGTGGAATTTTTCCTTTCTTATTTGGGAACCAGAAGCCCTAGAAAGTTCATGTATGTGATTCATGTAATAAAGGAGAAAACAAAGAAGAGTGGAAGAATCAAGGGACCCTAAATGTTTTGCAGAAATATTCAGAACTCGAGGGTGATACGGCATGCATGCATGCATGAAAGAACACAGAACTTTTAGGGCTATGCTGGAATGAAGGAAGCAGATACAGGAAAATGATCCAACTGCTGGTGGAAGGTTCAAGGTTATCAAGCAAAAGGGATAAGGCAGGATGACCCATTTCAGTGCACTGGGAGAAATTGCAGCTGTGGTCCTGAACCTACCCTCAATATTTAAGAGTTTTGAAAGGATGAGAAAAATGCAAAACAACACAAATATTGCAGGGAGAAAATGTCTTAATTTTCAAAAAGGAGAGAAAGGTGGATCTTGAGAACTATAATTTAATATCCCCAAAATGTTTAAAGTGGATTAGTAAATATATAATTAATAAGTTCTTGGAAAAGAAAGATATGATTGCCAAGAATCCTTCTGAATCTCTCTGAATAGCCTTGATTGATACAATTCTTAGACTCATTAAGAATACATAAAGGGTATGTTTTTATTTTGACTGAGCACTTAACCAAAACTCTTTCAGTGTTGCAGTCAAAAGAGAGCACTATGTGATGGAGACTTACAGAAAAATCTCTAGACCTATCGAAGATCAATGCTCAAATAGCTGGTTCCTCAGTGTCAGTAAGGACAGAATAATCTAGAGTATAGCCACAAATTTCAAACCTTGCTTGATCTTTCTTGCCCTTGTCTGTCCCATCCTGAGAAACTGACTCTCCATGTCCTCCCAATATGCAGCCTTGAACCAGTCCCCTTTCCCAAGACAATCTTGATGAAGCAAAAATTATACACTGAAAACTTTCCTCCCCCAGAATATGGGAACTTGGAATTGAATGGAAATTCTAGTGCTACTCCTCAGAGATCACTTCCTTGGTCTCAAATCCTGGGGGAAATGGTTCTTTTGCACACTGTCTTAGGCAATTCTGGCTGCTCTCACAAAGTACAATAGACTGGGTGGCTTACAGACATAAGAAGTTTTATTTCTCACAGTTCTGGAAGCTGGAAAATCTGACATCAAGGTGCCAGCATGATCAGGCTTTGGTGAGGATACTCTTCCAGGTTGTAGATGGCCAACTTCTTGTTGTAGCCTCACATGGCAAAAGTAGCAAGAGAGAACTCTCTGGAGTCTCTTTTATAAGGGCACTAATTCCATCCATGACTTAATTACGTAATTTCAAACAATATGAGTTGTGTCAAAATGGAAGAGTCTCTGTGAAGGTGGTAGAGTCCCTGACCCTGGAAGTTTTCTGGCAGAGGCCAAGTTGCCACCTGCTAAGGTGAGGAGGAAGGCAGGCGGAAGGGTCTTTAGTAGAGCTCATATCAGCCTGTTGGACCACCTAACAGAGCCTCCAATTGTAAGATTCCGTCATCCATCCATACTACTCCATCACTTACCAAAGGAAAGAGATTTCACAGGCATTAGAAATTAGAGATTTCACAAGCCTGATACTCCTCCTGCAGTGGAGAAATCTGTACCTAAAACTGTGCAGTCAGCACAAATTGAGAGAAAATGGCCCTCGTCAAAATTGTTAATTCAATTGCTAAAACAAAACTGTCTAAGTGTGCATATGGTACTCATTTAATAAATCTTTAAAAGTGACACTTTCTGACAGGCAAGGGAAATATTTAGGTGCCAACTTCAGAAGCACAAATCTGTCTAAATACAATAACTTGTAAATGAGATACTTTGCTGATATGTAATGCAAATATGATACACACACACATACTTTTTAAAATATTCTTATCATGTGTAAGTTTGCCTTTCTAAGGCAAGTGTTTAAGGCTGAAATGGTATGGTATTGCTGTTTTTAACTATACTTTCTTTTCTTTTCCTTAGTACAATTTTTTTCTACTACATCAATGTTTTATAAATAGGGGTAAATTTAATTAATTTAATAGAGCCAACGTGTTGTTAAGTCATGGTAGATAGTAGACTTTGCTTTGTGCTAACCTTAAAACTGTATGCAATATAGTGATTGCATGACCAAAATATATTTGTCATATACATCTGGTCTTCATACATGGTTCCCAGTTCACAGCTCCCAAAACCCGTGGAATTTCCTAGGTGTTGAGAGTTATAAAGTGACTTTTGCTATGTTAATGGCATAGCATTACATATGCCATGTAATTGCATATGTACATTGCAGCCATTGTTGCCATTACAGCCTGCCATGTGATTAGAGGGTTGGAACTCTCAGTCCCACCCCCAAGATCTCCAGAGAGGGGAGAGGGGCTGGAGGTTGAGTCCAATCACCAGTGACAAATGGTTTAATCAACCATGCCAATGTAGTGAAAATTCATAGAAACCTAAAAAGCCAGGGCTGGGAGAGTTTCTGGGTTGGTGCACATATGGAGATGCCAGGGGAATGGTGTGTCTGAAGAGGACATGGAAAGTCTGTGTTCTTTCCCCATGTCCTACCCTACAGGCACCTCTTCCATCCAGCTGTTCCTGAGTTATAGTCTTTTACAAAGAAACCAGTGATCTAATAAGTAAAATGTTTCTCTGAGTTCTGTGAACCACTCTAGGAAACTAATGGAACCTGAGGAGGAGCTTGTGGAAACCTCTGTTGTTAGAGCCGATCTGTAGCCAGTTGGTCAGAAACGCAGGTGATGTAACTCCAGCTTGTGACTGACATCTGGAGTTGGGGCTTGGGGAGCAGGGTCTTGTGGGATTTAGCCCTTTACCTGTGAAATCGGATGTTATGTCTGGGTAGATAGTGCAAGAATTGCGTTGAATTCTCGGACTCTGCTAGTGTTCAAGAACCGCTTGCTGGTTTGGGCAAGTGCCCCACCCCACCACACGAACACAAACACACACACATCAGAACAGAAGATCATAGTTAGCATTTATTTCATTCCCCCAAAAGCAAATATATTCCTAATAGCATGAGCCAACTATGCAGATGTTATTGACTGTTCAATTAGGATACAAAAAAGATTTAGTTAGGACATATCATTCTTTACAGAGAATGTAATCAAATTTATAAAATCCCAATTAAAACCTAGAGATTAAAAGAAACTTAAGAGGATATCATCCAATTGCAATGGATAGACCATGATTGGTTCATACTAAATCAAATGAACTCAAAAAAGTAAAGTGATACTATGAAGAAATTAAACTCCGAATATTTGGTGATATCAGGAAATTATTGTTAATTTTTAAGCATAATGATGGTATTGTGCTTAGTACCATTAAGCACATTAATGTGCTTTAATAATACCATTATTATTACTTTTTCTTTTAAAGACTCTTGAATCTTTAGTTTTTAGAAAAGCACACTAAAATATTTGTGAATGAAATCATGCAATGTCTGGGATCTGCTTCTAAACAATCCACGAATGGGGAAACAGAAGGGGATATAGAGGAAAGATGATGAAGTCTGACTTGATAATTAGAGAAACCGATGATGAAAACATACATGAACAGTCATTATACAATCATCTCTACTTTTATAAATGTCTGATGTTTTCCATATTTTCAAAATAAAAACAAATCTTATTTAGACATTTTTCTCTGCAAAGTCCTTCTTCAATTACCAGCTATTATATTTTCCTATTTTACTTCATTTTCTCTCTAACTCCTGTATTCTTTTAAGCAATTCAACTCTCAAACAGAAAAACAAAAGCCTTGAAGCTAACCACGCCCAGCCATTTAAAGAACACATTAAAGATTATTAATTACGCTGAGTCTATCCCTTGAGATCTTGGGTTCAGGCCAAAACATCTGTATAATCACCTAATCTAATTGCAATTCTCCTTATATATCATCACACTGGAATTTTTTAACCAAAGAAACTATATTACCATAAATGTCATCTCAACAGCGTTACAATTTATGCGTGTGTGCGTACGCATGTGCATGCATGCGTGTGCCTGTGTGTGTGTGTGTGTATGTGTGCCATGTTTATCTCTTCATGTGTGCTTAAGAGGCACAAAAGCCTAAGTCTGTAAGAGTGGAAAAATTAATGATTTCTAGAGCTTCTGAAATAAATTAAATAATAAACAAGTGAAAATGGACTAAACCAAACAAATGAGGACAATGATATGAGGTATAGTCTCCATTTGAATTTACCTGTTATACCCTAAACTAATTTTATCATCTTGTCTTCACTTTTATTCACTACTTATGATATACATAAAGCCAGCTCACAAACACAGAAGGAAAATGTTATCAAATGTAGACAATAAATGACTCTATCTGGCTCCCACAGATCTCCAGTCATATTGGGGTTTATGGCAATATTGTCTACCCTTAAATATTGGGAACATAATTTTTTGTTGTTGATTTTTGTTCTGGCAGACACTCTGGACTATCTATCCAAAGGATCCTCATAATTATGATTAGTGAAATAAGTCAAGCAGAGAAAGTCAATTGTCATATGGTTTCACTTATTTGTGGAACATAAAGAATAGCATGGAGGCCTTTAAGAGAAAGGGAAAAATGAAGGGGAGGAAAATGGAAGGGGAGACAAACCATGAGAGACTAGAGACTCCAAGAAACAAACAGGGTTTCAGAAGGGAAGGGGCTGGAGGATGGGTTGGCCCAGTGATGGGTATTAAGGAGGGCACGGATTGCATGGAGCACTGGGTGTTATGGGCAAACAATGAATCATGGAACACTACATCAAATACTAATGATGTACTGTATGGTGACTAACATAACATTTAAAAAAAACAAAAGCTCATAACCCCTTTCTTCCCTGTCTTCCTCTATTGAGAGGCATGGAAGCTAAAATACATAACTTCCCAGACTCCACTGCAGTGAAGAATGGCCAAATTCTTACCGATAAAAATGTGAATGGGAGGTACGGTGAATGCCTTCTCTTCTCAAATTCAAAATGTAAAGTCTTACATGCAGAAAGCTTTGTCCTCTTCTACCTTCTTCGTTCCTGGAATGCAAACATGAAGTCTAGAGGTAGAGCAAGGCCATCTTGCTCCTGAGAGATCAAAAACACATGCTAAAGATAGTAAAGCAGGAAAAGAAAGAACCTAGACCCAGAATGACACTGCTGAACAGCTGCTTTAGTTCTGGCTTCCTGTCTCCAGGCGGATTTTCACATACGAACAACAGAACATTATGTATTTAAGCTAATGTTAAGAGGGTTTTCTGGGTTTCTGTTTTGTTGTTTATTTGTTTGTTTTGCAAGGAAACATATTCTTAACTTACGCTCTCGTGTTCCTGGGAGCAAGTGCGTGGCAGTCATTCACAACACAGAAACAACATAAATGTATGTAAGAATGTTGGCAGATTTCTGCTTCTGGCGAAGATGTAGTGACAGGGATCTTTCTGCCGAAAATAAGTAAAATAACTGACATAATATAAGACACAACAGTTTTCAGACACAGAACACCTGTTCAGGCGGGACACTGGTCTCTAAGAGAGGGGGAAATATGAAGTTAGTTTCAGTGATTGTCTGGCCTCACTTCCTGGAGAAAGTTCCTAGATATGGAGCTGGCAGTCCAAGCAGGGCAAAGTGGATAGAGTCATTATGGCAGACCACCGGACGGGCAGGGAGGTGAATGGTTGGCGGTCGGGGATGAGGGGTGGGGAGGGGGTGAGCTGCCAATGGAAACGCGCTGGAGATCTGTAGAGTATTGACCTCCAGTCTGCAGCTGAGTGCTGAAGAAGGCATACATGTGGGGAGAGCAGAGACTGGGGAACAAACTATGCAAAAGAACCAAAGCAATGATCCCCAAAGCCCACCCAGGCCTAGGAATAATCTATTTTCTATTTTCAACCAGCCAGAGTGGAAAGCTTCATAACTCATGGTCAGGAGACTGTCACCTCAGTAATTGGGCCCAAGTAGACCTTCATTAAGGTTTTTTGGTCCTTACACTTTACAAGACCTAAGAGAGAGCTCAGAAAGGATCAAGCTGTTCCCCAGTAACTTAGCTGTGTCACAGAACAAAGCTCAAAAATATTCAACACCCAGTAAAACGTAATTCACAATGTCTGACATCCAATCAAAAGAAATTCAAAGAAGCAGGAAAATATAATCAATGAGAAATGAAAAGAATCAGTTAATAGAAATAGACGTAGAAATGACATACTTTGTCATCAATAGCAAAAAACACAATCAGTATATTTGTTTTTATAAAATTAATATACTACCAAGAAGCAGGATTTAGAGAATATCATTTTATGAACTATAATACAAAAGAGAAAAATGCTTAAGAAGTAATTAACATGTGGGTAATTAACAATTCAGCAACTAACAATTAGACTGATTATATCATCAGTATGATTATTTCATAAAGAGTCCTGGAAGGGGGTGCCTGGGTGGCTTAGTCAGTTAAGCATCTAACTTCCAGGTCACGATCTCAGGGTCCTAGGATCGAGACCTGAGACCAGCTCCCTGCTCAGTGGAGACGTGGCTTGTCCCTCTGCCTCTCCCCTAGTTTGTGCTCGCTCTATTTCTCTCAAATAAGTATATAAAATCTTAAAAAAAAAAAAAAAAAGAATCCTGGAAGAACACTATCTCTTAAAATCAGAAACCATGCTCTTTTTTTTTTTTTTTAAGATTTGTTATACTTATTTAAGAGAACACGAGTAGGGGAAGCAGCAGAGGGAGAGGGAGAAGCAGACCCCCGCTGAACAGTGAGCCTGACCAGGGCTCAATCCCAGGATCCCAGGATCATGACCTGAACCGAAGTCAGATGCTTAACCAAATGAGCCACCCAGGTGCCCCAGAAACCACGTTCTTAAAACCATGATAGACAGAATGCTGCTGGAATAATTTTGTCTACTTCTTGGTTAAGCTGTAAATGCAAGAAGAACAGGAACAATGCAAACAAAACAACAAATAACAATAATTTAGTGCAAACTCAGTACAACGACTTCCCCTCCCATGTCCTAACCATTTTATAGAAGGCAAAATGGAACTGAGGCTTAGAGGAAGTAACTTTATTGCCAAACATCTCTAGTATTTATATCCACTTTTCTGCTTTAGTGAGCACAAAATGCTGACATGGGCTCCAGGTTCATCTCCTAGAATTTCTGGGCTCTTCTCTGTGCACTATGGAAGCAGATGAAGAATTACATATATTAACACTAGGACCAGTCATCAAAGTCATGTTTTTCAATCTTTGATCCAGATTATGGTCTTATGATTTGCCTTTTATCCAACAAAAATCCCGGTTCATATTTGAGTGGTACTGGTAATCGGAAATTTTATTATTTGAAACTTCACCTAATATTTTACCATCACTTCTTGACTAAAATATTGTTGAACAGTTTGATTTAATACGTTTTTATAAAAACGTATTATAAAACATATAAAACGTATTTAGAATCCTAGAGATTCTAAAAATCTCTACGAGTAACACGAAAATACATTTTTATGGCACATTTAGAGGCTGTTGAAACCACCAAAATCATGAATTAGAAATGCATTTTTAATCTTAGGAAAGTAATCAAAAGACAACAAACAGAGAAGCATTTTTTTTTTTTAAAGGTAAAAGATTTTTCTTTCTAAATGTAAGATAATCACCTAGAGGTAATAAAATTGTCTTTTAATCCTTAAAAATATAATACTGATGGCTGTTTCTTCTAAGATTTATTTAGTTAGGCACTTATGGGGCCCAAGCAATTTATTATGAAAAGCTGAGAGAATGAATGTATCCTACTTTGTTTTACCCATCAGTCATTAAAGTGGAATTCCTCAATCAAAAAGATGAAGTTCACAGTAGCATGACCTGAGCATCTAAGAGGTAACTGACAGTTAAAACCTAGACCTTCGAAAAGCTCCGAGAAAGGCTAAATGAGCTCCAGAACACAGAAAGCTAATATCCGATATGCCAGGCCAGTAGGGAGGGTCTTCAGAGGTCAAGGGCTCCCATTGT
Source organism: Nasua narica (assembly GCA_028533885.1). Lineage (NCBI taxonomy): Eukaryota > Metazoa > Chordata > Mammalia > Carnivora > Procyonidae > Nasua > Nasua narica. The sequence goes on from CM052809.1 coordinate 109,951,492, forward strand.
TTCGCTCGCTACTCAAATTATGAAGCCAGTCTGTGTTCTTCTCCTAACATCCGTTGGTAACAAAGCTAGAAATGCCTAACATGAGAGGTATTTGGGAAACAATTTGCTAGAAAATTACTTGTCTGCAAGGGCTTCAATTATCTATCACTTGAGATTGAAACCAAGTAAATCCATCTGAAAATTTCCTCTCTAGCTTAAAGTCTTAAACTCCTTCTGAATTCCTGGAAAGAGGACTTTATTTTTTTTAATTTTTTTAAAGAGTTTATGTATTTATTTGACAGAGAGAACACACAAGCAGGAGGAGCAGCAGAGCGAGAGGGAGAAGCAGGCTCCCCGCTGAGCAGGGAGCTTATGTGGAGCTCGATCCCAAGACCCAGAGATCATGACCTGAGCCGAAGGCAGAGGCTTGACTGACTGAGCCACCCAGGTGCCCCCTGAGGGGATGACTTTAAAACCATAATCTCAATTTTAAAATGCAGCCTGCTTAGTAAAATTACTACAAGTAGAAAAGGCAAAGAAGGGTAAGAAAGACCAGAGAAAAGGAGAGAAAAGAGAATAAGAGAGAGAGTGGACAGGGAGGAGAAAGGAGGGGAGGTGAGAGAAAGGAAGAAATGAGAGGCTACTAACAGCACAAGAATATTAGCTCTGTGTAAAATTATCATCTAATATTTCTTGCCTTTAATACACTAGAGTGCGAGGGATAAGTTTTATGTCTTAAAACTGACCGAAAAAAAAAAAAGGGCCTAATTTCATTTTAAATGTATTTTATGAAATAAAATACTAATACTTCATTTATTTTTTAAAGATTTTATTTATTTATTTGACAGAGAGAGAGATCACAAGTAGGCAGAGAGGCAGGCGGAGGGAGAAGGGGAAGCAGGCTCCCCGCTGAGCAGAGAGTCCGATGCGGGGCTCAATCCCAGGACCCTGAGATCATGACCTGAGCCAAAGGCAGAGGCTTTAACCCACTGAGCCACCCAGGCGCCCCTCTAATACTTCATTTAAAGAATAAAAGGATTCATGTCAAAGTTCAAAGGAATTGTATTCTAAAACCATTAAAAACACAAAAATGTAAAGTACTATGAATTTTGAGATTAGATAGATAGCTATTGCCTCCTCGCTTTATATTTTACCTTTACCGCCTTATTAATATTCCTATTTGATAATACCTCATGTGGGAGCCCAGTAGTTCTGGGACTAGGTAGTATCACTTGTCAAGTTAGATTGAAAGGGAATGGTTACCATATACCCAGGGAGACTCCTCAATTCTTTAGCAAGCTGAATTTGAACTCCCTTGCAAACAGATATCTAGAAAAAATAGTCCATTAGTTAGCACATGCCATCCTATTAACTTTGAGAATCAGTGTTTAGCATGCTCCTAGGGCTAAGGAGACATCAAATCCATATTGTGTTAACCTATCGTAAAGAGAAAAATGGGAAACAATGGGGAAACGAAACAAGATGTCCCCAGGAAAATGGAAAAAAATGATAGCAAATCTGTTGTTTTCAAGTTGACTTTTAAAAATCTATCTGCAATATTGCTTTATGAAAAGAGAGATTGATGGGTGAATTTGCTTTATCTGAAAGAATATTTGGCAAAAAGATGTGTTTTGATTGCCCCAATAAATTACAAAGTCAATATAAATCAATCATCTTCTAACCTCCCTAATCTCTATGAAATCAAGGAACCTTGATATACAAACATTCAGAAAAATCACTTGCTACCATTCACAAAAAGAGTAAGAAATTGATTATAGCAATTATCTGAATAGCTAGCTTTCTTATTATTGATTCTATTGCACATTGTTCTTTAAGATTCTAAAAGCATGTAATTTGCGATGTCATTTTCCCCTACAAGATGTTAAGAGATTCAGGCTACCTCAGTACCTCTTGGACCCACCAGTTCTCACCCTATTCTTCAAGGGTATGCAAGTCATGGCACTGGAGATGAGCAGCTGCTTTTCTTGCCCAACCACAACGAACACCCTTCAAATAACTGCTAAATTTTCAATTATCCCCTAGTGGGTGATTGGGCACTGAGCTTAAACAGTGTTTCTCAGATTTTAGTGAGCCCAAAAATCACGAGAGTGCTCACTAAAAGTACAGATTTCTGCTCCTCATTCTAGTTTACTAGGCCTGAGGTGGACCTGGGAATGGACATTTTAAATAAAGACACCAGGTGATTCCTGTCACCAGGCACTAATGGACACAATCTGGAAAATAGAAATGCTGACTTGGGAATGTTCTTAACCAGCAGCCTGCTGAGGTCCTCTATAATAAATACAATGCAAAATAATCTGTCTGTAAAAACAATGATGAATTCAAAGATTTAGTTGGAAGCATTTGACCTATGAATCTGAAATAAACTTCACCAAAGAAGGAAAGATAACTGGAGAGGCAGTCACAGATGAGAATGGTCATGAGCCCCTTCCCTTGGCCCCTTTCATGTCCAGACCTATAGACTCCTAGCACTCCTTTCCCTAACACTTGCCACATTAACATCCAGTCAGTCTGGGCATACATTGAAAATTGTGGTCATATAGATTTAGAGTTGGGGGCATTGGGACCAGATTTAGGTCCATACTAGTAAAGTTGAAAACATTATAGCCAAGAGGTGTGGATAGGAAGTGATTTGAAAACAAGAAGAGAGAATGGAATTGAAGAAAAAAGCCTGAGCCTGGAGTGAGGCCAAGACCCAGACTGAGTGAATGGTGGAGGGGGAGTGGGGAAAAGGAAGGGGAGGCAGAGAAGGCTTTTGCTTTGCTGCTGTCAGTTGGACATTCCATTCAACTGCCCCTGGTGGGCATTCCGGTCCACTGAGCATGCCCAGTTTGTGTGACTGACTTTCACCAAGTAGAACAATCAACAAGATCACCATAAAGGCTTTACCAACACCAGGCTAGTAAAGTGACCACTGAAAACCATTCCCAAATTTGTGATCAATGGACCCAAGTTTAGGGAGAGGAACTCCTTTGGTCTACAAAAATGCTTTGAGTCCCAGTCTCTAATTTCTTCCTTCTCAGATACTCTGGTCTCCACCCAAGGGACAATATTCGGTGAGATGCAGCCATTTTGTTGGTCAGCAGGAGCTCAGAAGCAAGAAAATGTCATAGTGGTAGAATACAACATCATCCTTCTCAGTAGCAGCCCATCGCTGGAAGCTTCCAGATCATTGTGCCAATCAAGTGGAGGAGGGACTTTCCTTTAGAGAACCTTATGTGAACCTTTTGTGAGAAACTTGCCAACTTGCTTGTTCAATTTTTTAGCCTTACTATTTCTGATACTTAGGTGCTGTCTCTTAGAGAGCCTGAAACAGCCAAGACATGACTCAGGACATGGAGGAAACTGTAGGTGAGCATCATGGGATCCTGAAGAGCTAAGTGTTTTGTGTCTATGCGGTTATGTTTATGTGGGATGGGGGATGGTGTGAGTCATTGTGGAGGGTCTCCACAACTTTAAAGTGTTATGAAAAGGGACGGTAAAGTAAGATTATTTCTCTCTACTTTCCTTTTATTCCAAAATAATAAACCACGTTGATTGTAAAGGGGCAATGGTAGACTAGGAGCCTGAGAGATGACGGTGCCTTACCTTCTTTAAAAATATATAGTCTACTTGAGGAGAAAGTGCCTACAACATGAAGAAAGACAGTCTTTTATTTAATCTTAAATACGGGAAGAGTCTTTTGGAAATATTTTCCACTAATTTTCAAGCATGGTTGCCTATCTGCTTTGCCAAAAAAGACTGTGCTAAAGGCTGTGGCTTAATTTAGAGACTGACCTCCAAGGGTTTCTCTCTTACCAATTCGCCATGTGGCCTGAATTGCCCAATTCCTTTGACTCGTGTGTTTTTTTCAGTTTTCCAGTGAAATTTATTCAAATACAAAAATATGCCTGGAAAGTGCAAATCAAACTAATTTAGATCATTATCAGAAAACAGAAGTCCATGAGCTTGAGACCAGAAGAGGGACCTGGCAAGGCCAGAAGTTTAGACTGAGGGAAACAGAGGTAGACGGAGTGTGGAAAAGAACATGGAGGAGGTGCTGAGGTGGAAAATGAAAGTAAATAGTGACATCACACCATTGCCTTCTCATGCTCAAGTAGGGTAGAAGGGTTTCAACTCATGGCATCTGAGAGCTCTGCCTCGATAGAGAGTATATATAGGGTAATACCTACATAACAGGAAGGATAAAGAGTAATGCAGCATCTTTTTTGTTTTTTAAGACTTATTTACTTGTTTGAGAAAGAGAAAGAGCACAAGTGGGGGGTGGGGGCAGAGGGAGAGAGAGAAGCAGACTCCCCACTGAGGAGGGAGCCCAATGTGGGGCTCGATCTCAGGACCCTGGGATCATGACCTGAGCCAGAGGCAAACGCTTTACCGACTGACCCACCCAGGTACACCAGAATGTAGCATCTTTTATCTTCCCCTTCCCCCTTAATTCAGGTTTTGAAAAAAATACCAAGTACCTGTTAGTATGTCAAGTATAAGAAATATGAATAAAACACAGCTCCTGTCATGAAAGACCTGACAGTCAAGAAGAAAGGGGGTGTGGGGCAAAGGAGAGAAAGAAGTCAAGAGAAAAAAATATCTGCAACTCTTGCAATAGGAATTAATAGGAGAGCATTTCAGCAGAGACTTAATTCTTCTTCTTCTGTACATTTTAGAGACTTTTGGAGATATTAACCTCACTCTAGGCATGTTGAACACAGAAGATAGTATTAGTAAGGTAAGGAAAACAGAAAAATCTCTTTTCCATTTACTTTTGCTAGTGCAATTATTCCAACATTTCATATACCTCCTTCTTTGCCTTGGCTTCTTTTCTCTCTGACTTCATACACGACATTCAGTCTTTCAAAAAATACAGTTGTAATGGAAGTCATTGTCATATTTAAACAATGATATTTGGCATTTGAGGAATCAGAGTATCCAATTCTGGAAGCTAGCTAAAAGAATGCCCCTTTCTATAACCTTACAGAGGCAGATGTGGAAAGAGGGGGAGGCCAGTCTCACAACCATGCAGATGAAAGTCTCCTCCCGTAGGAGCTGAGCGTTCCTATGAAAGTCCCCCGAGATCTCCCCTACTCCTCTGTGATGCTAGTCCACGATTAAAGATTTATTTCTCTGGGGTGTGAAGCCTTTTCTGGCTCCAACAACCTTTGTACAATAACAACAGCTACCTCCAAGGGACCCTTCTGTAGGAAGCAGCCCCCAAGATGCTTCCCAAACGCAGTGACTTGTGTTATATTCACCCCTCACCCCTTTACGAGGTAGG
>CM052809.1:109965144-109996001 GCA_028533885.1 Nasua narica
CAGGAAATTAAATATACAGCTACCCTATGACCCTGCAATTGCGCTACTCGGTATTTACCCCAAAGAAGCAGATGCGATACAAAGAAGGGCCACATGTACCCCAATGTTCATAGCAGAAATGGCCACAATTGCCAAACTGTGGAAAGAACCAAAATGCCCTTCAACAGACGAATGGATAAGGAAAATGTGGTACATCTATACAATGGAATATTATGCTTCCATCAGAAAGGATGAATATCCAACTTTTGTATCAACATGGACAGGACTAGAAGAGATTATGCAGAGTGAAATAAGTCAAGCGGAGAGAGTCAATTATCTTATGGTCTCACTTACGTGTAGAGTATAAAGAAAATCATGGAGGGCATGGTGTAGAACTATAAAAGAATGCTGTCAGTTTTTTTAAATGCATAGAGGAAATGTAGGGAAGAATAAGTCAAATTAATAAAAAAAATTAAAGTACAACAAAGAGTGATTATCTATGGATACTGTCAGCAATGCGAATACTATGTTTTCTTCTTCATAACTTTTGTGATTTCTAAATTCTTACAATCAACCTATTTACATTTATATTTTATACTTATTTGTTTTTTTGTTTTTTGGGGGTTTTTTGTGTTTATTTTTTTAGATTTTATTTATTTATTTGACAGAGAGAGATCATAAGTGGGCAGAGAGGCAAGCAGAGAGAGAGTGGGAAGCAGGCTCCCTGCTGAGCAGAGAGCATCATGTGGGGCTCAATCCCAGGACCCTGAGATCATGACCTGAGCCAAAGGCAGAGGCTTAACCCACTGAGCTACCCAGGCACCCCTACTTATTTGTTTTTTATGTCAGCAGAAGCCAGAGTGGACTGAAGAGTAAATGAGAGGTGGAAAGTGGAGATGGCAAACATAGACCTCTCCTTCAGAAACCTTTGCTTTTTGTTTGTTTGTTTCAAGTTTGTATTTAAATTCTAGCTAGTTAGCATATAGTGTAATATTGGTTTCATGAGTAGAATTGGTTTCATGAGTAGAATCACAATTTTTTTGGAGAAAAGAAAGAAATGGAATTGGGGTCAGAGTGATATGGAATCAAAGAATTTTTTTAATATAAGGGAAATTTTCAATTTATTAGTATATTGAAAGAAAGTGACTAGTAGAGAAAAGTTAAAGAAGTAAGAAGGGGACAAATACGGAAATGAATATCAGTAGAGATACAGATGTAGATACAGCTAAAAATACAAACATAACTATAACTGCTTCATGCAATGATCTTTAACCTAAACATTTTTTAAAGAATTTTTTCTTGGTTGGAAGCAGTGAAGAAAGTCATGTGGGGGTGTCTAAAGCTCCAGGTTTTCTGAGAACTGTACAAAAAGCACAGTGAAGTATTAGAAGTGATAACTGTTGGCTGCCCCTGCAGACTTTGGCCATCGTTAAGGCGCACGGCCCCACAGTGAGCCTGCTGCTTCATCGCGAAGACCTCTGTGACTACGCCCTGGACCAGGTACCCTGGCTCCTGAACCAGTACAAAGACAAAGAGACTGATTTCCACGTCACTCAGGTAGGAGCCACACCCTCGAGGAACCAAGTCAGAGTCTGTCCACAACCAGAGGTCCTGGTCTAAGTCTCCAGAGGTCCTAAGGACCTGAGATACCAGCTTGGGCAGTTGAACTTAAATACTTTCTGAGAAACATGAGGTAGAGAAGAGGTTGGCATAGCTGGGTGATGGAATATCCAAAAAAGGGATTAAGAATTTTCTTTCCAATCTGCTGAGGCACTAAGGCAGGGGGCCCAGAATCACTAAAGAAAACTGGTAACCGCAGGAAGGTTATGGGTTTGTTCTCCTCACAAAAAAAAAGCAAAACGTAATTATTTGTCTTCCACATCCTGTGTTGCTGCTTTACAGACAGCCTCCAACTAACCTTTGAGAGCTTCCATTCTAGAGTCTAAAACAAATACTGACTGCGGTGGTCCTTTATGACACTGCCCTTCCAAAGGGCTTGAGAAAGGCCATCTTTATCAGTTTACTCCACCAGGTAAGAAAACCCTGCTGTCAGATCAGATTGTTTCATTTCCTCTGGTTTTCTGTTTTTAACACCTCCCTCCTGATTCTTCTTTCTCATTCAGGTGTGCAGAGTTCCGGAGCCTCCTGTAAAGGAAAACGAAATTGAAGCTTCAAGCTGTTTCCTCATTCTAGGTAGGACCTAGTGACCGGAGGGTTTTTAGTAAAAATGTCTCCCAGTGATGGTGACAGCAGTGATGAAGGGTGTGCAAACTGTCACATTAGTTATTTCTCTCTCTCTCTCTCTCTCTCTCTCTCACACACACACACACACACACACACAAATTCCTTCAATTCATGGTATCCTGCGCCTCTCCCTATCCTCCCATTCCCAAGAGAAGTGCAACGGGTAGGTAACCAATCCCCCTGGGTTGCCTGGAACGAATGGATTTCCAGGGATAGAACTTTCAGTTCTAAAACCAGAAAATTTCCAGACATATTTTGGGAATTAACCCCCCTATCAGATACATGGCTGGTAAATATTTTTCCCATCCTATATGTTGCTTTTTCTTTTTGTAAATGGTTTTTGTGTTTTTTTTCTGCTGAGCAGAAGATTTTTGTTTGATACAGTCTTGCCTATTTATTTTTGTATTTGTTGCTTCTGCTTTTAGTGTCAAATCCAAAAAATCATTGCCAAGACCAATGTCAAGGAGCTCACCACCTATGTTTTCTTCCAGGAGTTTTATGGTTTCCAGTCTTAGTTTCATGTCTTTATTTTGATTTGATTTTTATATATGGTATAAGATAGGGATCTAGTTTCACTCTTTTGCATGTGGCTGTCCATTTTCCCAGCACTATTTATTGAAGAGACTATCCTTTCCCTGTTATATATTTTTGACTCCTTTGTCAAAAATTAATGGACCACATATGCATGAATTTATTTCTAGGCAAACCCTGGTGATTTGGTAATCCTAGGGATAGGAAATTCCTTTTTCCTTGGTATTTGAGCCTATTTGAAACTGTGTCAAACCCCAAGTCATGCTTTTTCTCCCTCATCATCTCTTAATATCTATTCCTTGTCTCTCTCTCTCTCTCTCTCTTCTTCATCATCTTTTCCCCTTCCTTCTTGCTCTCACATCACAATCCCACCCATTGTCTGGTTAGAATGCCCGGTGTAGGTCGTATAAGAGGCATCAAGTTCTCTGAGTTAGTATACAAATTATGTTCCAACACAGACCCTGAAACACAAGGACCAGAGCAATCCCATACCTCCCATACCTAAGCTTCCACCCTCCCCAAAATACGTCATTTCTACTACTTCACTGCATTACCTTTCTATTATGTTCAGTTCCCCCCTATTATGTTCTAGTTCTCCCCCTGTTTCTTTCTGTTCTTTCCTCTGTTCTATGCCCAACCTAATTACCTGCTTCACTCGATCTCTAATAATATCAAACCCAAACCGCTTTCTTCCAATCAGGCCTTTTCCTCTTCCTTCTCTGCTTCCGGCTTTACCCTGGTAGCTCTCCAACTCCCCAGCTGGTGAAGCATCACTCCAATCTCTGCCTCCATGTTCACAAGGTGTCCTCCCTGTGTCTCCTCTCTTTTTCTTGTCTCATATTGAATTAGGGCCCACCCTAACAACCTTATTTTAATTTGATTCCATCTGTAAAAAAAAAAAAAAAAAACTAACTTCCAAATAAAGTCGTATTTACAGGTATGAACAGAGGTGGACCTAGGTATATAAATTTCTCTTAGTGACCAAACTGCTTAATTCTGTGATACTAAAGATGCAGCAATGTAATAAAATCCAGTTACCAACCAAAGAGTGACTTTGACAATCTTCATGAAATTCTGCTTTTCCCATTCACAAGTGTTTCACCAAAGGTGAAAGTGAGTTCTTATGACTCCAGTATTTCTTAAACCTGCAGCCCATTCCAACCCTGCAGACCTGATGGAATTTTTTGATGAACAAATGAGAAGTAATAATGAAACCACACGAATGGGAATCTTGACTTTGTTAAGATCGGCTATCAATGCTGAGGGTAAGCAAAGAAATGAATCCAGAGTGATTTATTTTGTGCCAAGAAGCAAACTGAAGCCTATGCATTCTCTAACTTTATTCTATGCGTTTGGAGTGTTCATAGAAGATCATATTCAAGTAAAGCTCTGTCTTCTTGGTTATCTACAATCTACTACTTTTTTAAAGATTTTATTTATTTGAGAGGGAGAGAAAGAAAGGGTGTGAAAGCACAAGCAGGGAGGAGGGGCAGAGGGAAAGGGAGAAGCAGACTCCCCACTGAGCAGGGAGCCTGATGTGGAACTCCATCTGAGGACTCTGAGATCACGACTTGAGTTGAAGGCAGACGCTTAACTGTCTGAGCCACCCGGTACCCCTATAATCTACTACATTTTCAGCTTCCTCTCTTCTTTTCAGTTACTTCTCTTCTTTCATGATAATTATGGATATGCGCAGTTGAGAAGAAGTAGAATATTTGAAAGTCAGATTTAGAATTTAGAAGATCTAGTAGACTGGCTAAGTGGCCCAATAAATAGGGGTAAGCGGGAGGAATGAACAATATTGTAGAGATTAATAAATTTAGAAAACAGCAGAATTTAATGAAATATCATATTTCATTAATTCCAAAAAGCACATATTTTCATGATATTGGAATGCATCTCATAATTGATAGCATCTTTAATTATAATCAGCCACTATTAGGGTTTTTCAGTACAATATAAAATAGTGGTTCTCATAAAATGGATGATATCTTGGATTCAATAAAATATGAGAATTCATTTTTATCCTATGTTATAATAGTTCAAAAAATTCGGTTAGCCCTAAGATTTACTGAAGAATCAGCAGACAAGAAATATGAAGTGGTCTCACAGAATTTAAAGCTAACCCATTGGGACACCTGGGTGGCTCAGTGGGTTAAGCCCCTGCCTTCAGCTCAGGTCATGAGCTCAAGGTCCTGGGATCGAGCCCCACATCAGGCTCTCGGCTCGGTGGGGAGCCTGCTTCCTCCTCCTCTCTCTGCCTGCCTCTCTGCCTACTTGTGATCTCTCTGTCAAATGAATTAATAAAATCTTTTAAAAAGTTTTTTTTTATTCATTTATTTGAGAGACAGAGAAAGTGAGAGAGAGCATGAGAGGAGAGAAGGTTAGAGGAAGAAGCAGACTCCCCGTGGAGCTGGGAGCCTGATGTGGGACTCGATCTCAGAACCCAAAGATCATGACCTGAGCCAAAGTCAGTTGCTCAACCAACTGAGCCACCCAGGTGCCCTAAAAAGAAAGTTTTTATAAAGCTAATCCATTGGGCATGATGTGTTGAGTCCATTTTCAAACCTAACATTTTAAACAAGATGAAACCTAATATAATATAATATTGGGGAACGATAAACATCTTTCAAAAATTGAAAAAGAAGAGGGGTGCCAGAGTGGCTCAGTGGGTTAAGGTCTGCCTTCAGCTCAGGTCATGATCCCAGGGTCCTTGGATCAAGTTCCGTGTTGGGCTCCCTGCTCAGTGCGGAGTCTGCTTCTCCCTCCTTCTCTGCACTGCTCTTGCTCTTCCCTGCTCATGCTTTCTCTTACTCACTCTCTCTCAAATAAATGAGTAAAATCTTTTAAAAAATGGAGAAGAAGGTAAAAGGAAATTGAATAGCATGATTTTGTTATGGACAAAAGACTTTGCAATTATGTACCATAACTCTAATGGGTTTTCATCAATCCTAGAACAGACTGTACTCCTACTGAATCTGGTCTCTTAATTTCTCTCCCTGTCCTTCAGAGCCCAAGTTGCGGGATCACATCACTTCAATTGAAAGAACAGTCAAAGTTGTCATGGGTGACCTCAATATAAAAGTAAGAGAAATAACGGGGACTTTGATTTTGTTGATGGTGGTTTTGGAATTAATGAAATGGCTTTGATTCTTTAAGAATCTACTTTAATGATGAATCACAGACCTATACCCCTGAAACAAATAATACATTATATGTTAATAAAATTTTTTAAAAAGAATCTACTTTAAGATTGCTTTATAAAGAGCTCAAAGATGAATTCCAATTTTAATAGAATTCAATCTTTCCCCAAAAGATAAACAATATCAAGGTAAAATTCTAAAGTACATTCAGTTCAAGGGCTTCTCAGTAAAAAAAAAGATTTTTGCCCAGAGCATCACATTGCTACTCTCTTCAAATGGTTTAAAAATTGTTAATTATAAAAATAACATATCTTCTTCCAAAAAATAATAACCCCTAAGTCTGTTTTGTTTTTGTTTTTGTTTTTGTTTTAGCTTAGATATCTTATTTTCCAACTAGGGAAATCTAGAGCAAATCTTGCACATAGTAGATTGCACAATATTTCCTGATTATTTGATTAAAGTATTCCATATTAGAAAAGATATATAACTTGTACTGGGATGAACAAAAAAATAGAAATTACTTTGTTTTTTTACATTAAAACCATATTTTGTTTGGATCTAAGCCCTATACAGAAATCAATGAAAAGAAGAAAATTCCTCTAAGAGACTTTCATTTGCAGTGACTATAACAAAAGCTTATAGATAACAATAAATAATAATTATTATACTAAGTGGAATAAATCAGTCAGAGAAAGACAAATATCATATGATTTCACTCATATGTGGAATTGAGAAACAAAACAGGAGAACACAGGGGAAAGAAAAAAAGAGAGAGAGAGAAGCAAACCATAAAACAGACTCATAAGGATAGAGAACAAACTGAGGGTTGCTGTAGGGGAGGTGGATGGGTGATGGGTTAAATGGGTGATGGGCACTAGGCATTATATGTAAGTGATGAATCACTAAATTCTACTCTTGAAACTAATATTACACTGTATGTTAACTAAACTAGAATTTAAATTAAAAATTGAAACAAAAATAAATACACAAAACATAATAAATTTTTTTAAATTGAAAAATTAAAAAGCAATGGTGTACTTATAGATAAAAACTCAGCCCAGTAAGTGGCAAAGCCAATCAAAAAATTACTAAAAGAGTTTAGGATAGAATAAAAGAGGACATAAACTTTAAGGAAGTCCAGTTCTCCAGGCAAAAATAGAGCATTTATAACTTTTTTTCCCCCTCATTTAGGTAGACTATTGGTGCCTTTATGCTAATTACTACCTTGTGGCCCTACCTCCCTATTCAAAATTATTCTTTTTTTCCAACTCTCCATTAAAACACCCATTCAGTAAAGAATTAGATCTGAGCTTTCTATCCTCCAGGGAAGCAATCCAATAAACAAACTTAATTACTTAAAAATTATAATACAGGTTCATAATCCCTGTTCTAATCCCTGGGGCCAGATATATTTCAGAATTCACAGCCATCCTGAGTTTAGAAAGACATTACTGTGACAGTAGCCACAATCAAACTCATTAATATCTCTGTAAGAAAATATATGCAGATCTACACTACATAGAATAAGTAAAGACTACAAACAGTTTTAAAGCAGTCGAACTGGGTTTGGCTACCAAATGAGTTAGTGCCAGACTCAAGAAACAAAATTCCAGCGTCCAGAGTTTTTTGGGTTTTGAAATTGTAGATAAAGGATTATAGATCTGTAGTTCATCGTGCTATCATTCACTGAGAATTTTAAAAGCAAGGCAGTGTTTTAGCCCATAATACCAACATATCATAATCTACAGTAATAGAGGATATGTGTTGGAAGCAAAGGAGAAAGATTTTGGTTAAAGAGGGCCTTTCCTGTAACCCTTAAGTCATAAGCTATAGTCCCATCATTCAACTGATCCAACCTTTTTGGAAAGGTTCCCACAAATGATCCATGGAGGTTAAAGAATAGGAGAAGCTAAATTAATGCTCTGCCCAACATAGTAAAATGCTACAAATGCATTTTTCTGATTCTAGGTGAGGAATTCCACTCTCCTCCTCATTCAAACCATGTGTGAGAAATGCTTCATTGAAGCCCGGGAAGGATGGCCACTGATTGATTATATCTTCTCCCAGTTTGCCATGTCCGACAAGAACCTGGTATGAAGAAGGTGCAGCTTTGAAAGCTACACTGTATCACGGGCAGTTAACTCAACTAGGACTCAATTCAATGACTAATTTAGAAATTATACTTCAGTCTTATCATTTTATTGATAAATTTTTCAGCCTTTAACATTCTTAGTTCTCTTTCACTGGTATCACTTACAATTTATGGTAACATTCGAGGTAGATGAAATCATGGTTTTTCCCTGAGGAGGCAACCTATCCTCAAAGTCTTGAGACAGGGGTGGAGAAAGTGAACTACTTCAGAGAAAACAAAAGACATCCATTCTTGCCAAATGGGCGTTAACTTCCTAAAAAGCATGTGTGTAAGATGGGGATCTTAGTAAGTCCATGATAGCTGAAATTACAGTCCCCTCCACTAAGAGGCAGTGTCTTTGAAAATTTTGCCTCTGAGACAATACCAAAGGCCTGAGGGAGAGAGGGAGTATCTGTAGTTCAAAGACCTTCACAATTTTGGCTTTTCTGCTTTATCCAGCAGTGTTTTTTCTAACCAATTCCTCCAAGGAGCACTTTAAGACAGAAATTAAGTACTGAAGACCAAAATTGCTGGGTTCCATGAGCCCCTTAAGTTGAGTGACCGTATCCTCCACCCCAGAGTCTGAGAACACATCCAAGTAAGGTCAGAGGAGACCAATAGGAAGGATTATTAACAGGTCACCTGTTTCATCTTTCTTAAAGGAAAAACCAATGAAACCTAACTCTCATGAGATTGAAAAGGGAGAGGAATCTGTTCGGGAAATAAGCCTCGAGGTCTTAAAAACTCTAGACCCACTGGTCATTGGAATGCCCCAGGTAAGGGGTCTTTTGTCACTGCTGACAGTTACTTTGATAATCTCTCTAAATCTCTGCCCATTTAAGAGTAAAGACATGAATTTGTCCTTCATGTGTCGTCATCAGCTTTCTGATGCTCTGATTAGAGGAAATACATTGCAATGCTCAGTGGCCAGCACAGAGTAGTTCCTCAAAAACGTCTCTTCTTCCCCTAGTATACCTAGACATAGGGTTAAGTGGTGAGTGGAGATTCTAATTCAGTGAACGCTAAACTTTCCCAATTCATCTGGGAAAGTGTTGAAAGCACACATTCTCAGGCCAAAACTGAGGCTTAAAAATAATCTGTACCTTAATGGGAGGAGCCTTGGAATCTGTATTTTTCTTAAGCAAAATAACCTGAGAAAGGATTAACTGGCCAGAAATGCATGGCACAGACAAGAGACAATCAATAGACCAGTTTAAGTGGATCAGAGACTTCATCTAGGATGACATTTTAGGATGGTGTGATTCTCAGATTATTTAAGGTATTTATTTAAAACACAGATCTCCAGGCCGTATCCTACATCTACTGAATCAGCATTCTGTGCATAGGCCCTTGAATCTGCATGCAAACAAGTCCCAGTATTTCTGATGCATAGTAAAGTTTGAAACATTTCAATGTAAAAGTAAATGATGAAAAGAAGTCTAGGGCCAGACTCCAATGGGCCTGAAACGCCAAATTCCTATCTTGTGATTGATGAGCCATTCAAAATGTTAAGCAAGTACTAAATATAAGCATAAAATAACTGTAAGAGATCAGTGGATTTACAGAGGAGTAGACTAAGAGCAAAGGGAGTGAGCACGACATCTGATGTAACTCCCAGCAACGGGAGCAAGGTCATGAGAGTAGGAAGGAAATACGGAAGGGCATGGAAGGCCTTATAATGAAAAAAAGGACAGGGCTTGGTGATTAAATTTGGATAGCAAGACAAAGGGAAGAGTCCATATTGACCCCAAGGATTCCATGAGTACAAGGGAGTTTCCCAGAGAATATGAAACAGACTGACTAAAGAAAACAAGTGTTGCCAGAACTCCAGAGCAATAAGGTCAGCACCTGGAGCAGCCCATTCGCCACCCATTCCCAATCATTCTCTCTCTGAGCAGCACACTGCAGTCTTGGGGTTTGGGGACATACATGACTTATTGGGGTTGTCACACTGACAAAGGGCTTGGTGGCCCTTGGTGAGTGGAGCCCAGGGATTCTAGACCTCCTTCCTGCACTGCCTACAACACTTCTTCCCAAGGAAGAATTGTTCTGCCCCCAATTCCAGCAGCAAACCCATGTAGACACGCTGAATAACACTTACTACAACTACCACCTGAATATGAATGTGTATTGCAGAGATTTCATTTCATGATTTCATTCTGATTTGGCCTAAAGAGCAAAAAAAATAACAGGTGAGAGAACATGCTCTAAATCAGAGGGAAACACACCGTGAGAACCAAGGAGAAATCATGGACGAATCCGAAATCCTTGCATCTTGCCTTGTTTTCCCCAGGTGCTGTGGCCAAGAATCCTGACTTTTGTAGTTCCTGCAGAATATACAGGAACTCTGGACTACCTGTTTAATATCATCAGAAGCTTGATTATGGCAGAGGAGAGGAAGAAGAATGATGCCAAGGAGTCAACAGCACTTGTCATCTCCACCGGAGCGGGTGTGTGCACTCAAAAACAAAGCAAAACACTTAGGGGAGGCTCATTTCCAGAAAGGCTACAATGCTTTGCTTATATACCCAACCCCAATCTGGGTTTCTCTAGCCCCCACAGCAATAATGAAAATCACTTTCTCTTTCCAGTGAAACTTCCTTCGCCACAACAGCTATTGGCCAGACTTCTGGTGAGTGAGTTATGAATAACTAACATGGGATAAATTTAGGCCAATATAGATCATTCAGTTCTAAATAAATGTTAATAAAAATTACACGGCAACTCCAAACCAAAAGAAACACTAAAATGGCATAATAAATGTTCTGCTCCACTAATGACACTCATTAAGATTACTGGCAAGATTATCTTCCCACTCTGAAATGCTCGTTAAACTTAATTTATTATTTTAAAATAAGCATAGACTGATTTTGATCCCCAAGTACCATTCAAAGAAATTCCACATCTATTATTTAGATTTCCTTCATTCCTTCCCCCACATATCTACCATTTGCTCAGATACCATTTTCACACGTCCTTATTTAATCAAGTGTTGGTACCTTCCATTTATTTTTGGTTGATGGTTTCTATATATTTTTTTCCCTTTATCTTCTGGGGAGGATTGTTTAAGTATTAGCTCTGCTCTAAAATAAGTAAGAAATAGACTGATGATTGGTGGAAAGATGATCTAATGTAAGAATCAAGGGCATCCAGGACAGCGATAAAAGGAAAAGGCGTGTGGGCAATTTTAAATACCCCTGCAGTTGATTAACTTTTTATCTTCCATTTTTCAGGTAATATCTATGCTTGCCAGTTTAGGGAAATTATGTGGGGCTGGTGCAATAGGACTTTTGAAGATACTGCCTGAGATAATTCACCCCAAATTGGTACACCTGTGGAAAACACGCTTTCCTGAGCTCCTGCAGCCTCTGGAAGGTACAAGGGAGTGGAATCAGGTCTTTATCCAAGGAGGCAAGAACATAAAGAAATGAGGCACCACTCCTCTGCCTGAGGTTCACTTGAGACAATTAACACAATGAACTTGACGTGCTAAGTAGACAGCTATATTTTTTCCTTGATTCCCTATGTTCTGATTCTCTACCACATCCTTGTACTACAGGAGGATCTGGTGGGTAATATTCTTAGCAGAAACTTTTACTTTTGCTCTGGTCTTTTTCTTACATTTAGAGAAACTCCCTTTTGGTATTGTTCTAAAAAGTCACTACTATTTATGTTAGAAAATTAAAATATGGTCATTTCAGTAGTTACTGTTGAAGTTAGCAAAAAACCTAGATTTGTAACATGGACTGAAGACTTTTTGCCTGCCTGATTAGCACTTAAAGTTGGCAACATAGTAAATTTTATCTGAAATAGTCATCTTCTGTGAAGCATCCTCTGGGGACCTGGCAAGGGAGAAACAGTCCTGACTTTATTTTCTATTTTCTATTTCTATTTTCTGTTTTTAATTTCTATTTCTAGGACAGAACACTAGTATCGTGCTATGGGAAACCATGCTGCTTCAGGTAAGGATAGCTTCTAGTCTAATTGTTGATGATGGGTGATAAAATCAACTAGAGTCACCCATCTTAACGAAAAAGATCCAGATTCCCAAGGGCAATCAACGACGTTTCTTTTCCTTAGCAAAAGGACTAGAATGTTAGAAGTGATTGCTTAAGAATTACAGTCTCTATATCACCACAATTTGAACAATAATCTTTAGTCTTCAATTTGGTTAAGAGTTTAAGATAGTACTGAAGATTTCACTTACTCATATATTTCTCTGTGTTTTTCTTAAATCTTCTCTAATTTCCAGTTTTTTCTTCCCCTTGTCATTGCATTCTTTTACCATTTAAATAAAGAAACACAAACTGACATCATTTCCACTTCTGTGCTTCTAAATACAACTCTGTTTCCTCACCTTTCTGCTTCTCACTGTGGTTTTTTTTCCTGATTTCTAAAAACCAAAGGGCCACGTTATATCATTTTTCCAGAAAAAAAAAATTATCCATAAACTTTCTGGACTTTTGCAACCAGTTTGCAAAGGTCCCAAATCCCCAAAATGGTAAGTTGCAAATAGGAGCTGGACATCGGTTCTACAGAGAGGATTTTGATTTCAGGAGCCTACGGGAGGTCGAGGAGCCTATAGGAAGGGAGCTTTTAACCTAGCAGGGTCTCAGTTCATAAGCTGTTTACATAGAAATTAACTATGGCTTCTTAAAAATGTCAAGTTTTAGTGACCTTTCCTCCTCACCTCCATGTTCCATTACTGCCCCTTCCAGAATCAGTCTCTAAGATGGTTCCCAAGAGCTGGCATGTTTTAAAGACTCCCGCAAGTGATTCTTACCCACCATGAGATTTGAAAGCAACTGCTCTACTTTCCTGGTCTTTAATTCTAGGATCCACCTCTCTTCCTGTAGTCATGATTCTTTTATCATCCCCCTTCTCCTCCTCAAAATTCCTTCCTTATTTTCCCCAGTTACCATCTTAAAGTAACTATTCTTACTAGGAACGAAGGTTCTCTCTCCAGAGGGAAGCCTCAAGAACATTCTTTTCCCTCTTCCAAACTGGAGTGTATTTCCATTTAGCCTTCATCCAAAACTGTTTGCCTGTGCCTCCTTCTCTCAGACTTCCAAGGCTGTTTAATTTCTTCTCTTCAAAGGGCCCACTCACCGAATGCGTTCCTACTAAGAGAATACGTAGAGATCTTCATGGGCTTTGACATCAAATGTCCTTTTCTCAACTTAAAGTAGGGAAAATACAGGAGAAATAATTGACTTTAGAAATTGCAATGGATTTTGTCCTCCAAAAGACAAAAACACGTTTTTATGTATAGTTCAGCGAAGAGGGAAACAGGTTCAGACGGCTGGCTGAGGCCCTGACTCAGAACAGTTGGTGAAACCAGCAATGTTTAGCTACTAGAGTTGAAGTTAGCAAAATGTACTTGTACATTTAACTGGTTCTTCAAGACATCTTCATTCTTTATTCCAAAACTGCCCCTTGCTTTTTCTTTTAGTATGTAGTGAAATAAGCTAACATTGACGAAGTTTTTCCAAATCTGTTTAAAACTTGAAAAATGTTAACTTCAATTTAAGTTTCAAAATGGATTCGTTTCTATTTTAAGCCTTTGGGCAATTTTTATATAGAAGGAAAAAGGAAGGCACTCACGTGGAGTTACTTCCACCTTCTGTGTAACTTGTTCTTAATGGGAATTCAGAACATAACAGCATATGGCTATTAAAATAAAGAGAAGGGTGCCTGGCTGGTTCAGTTGGAGGAGAATGTGACTCTTGATCTCAGGGCTGTGAGTTTGAGCCCCACATTGTGTGTAGAGATTATAAAAATAAATAAATAAATAAACCTTAATAAGATAAGAGAAAAAGTTCCAAAATAACCAGTTTTTGTTTTTTAAATGGGAAAAGGAGGGGCGCCTGGGTGGCTCAGTGGGTTAAAGCTTCCACCTTCGGCTCAGGTCATGATCTCAGGGTCCTGGAATCGAGCCCCGCATTGGGCTCTCTGCTCAGCGGGGAGCCTGCTTCCCCCACCTCTCTGCCTGCCTCTCTGCCTACTTGTGATCTCTCTCTCTCTCTCTCTCTGTCAAGTAAATAAATAAAATCTTTAAAAAAAAGGGGGGAAAGGAATAATCCCACTTACTATATATTTATACTTTAAAAAAAAATAAGGTAACAAAAAAGTACCAAGAAAGTACACTAAACAATTGTATTCATATTTAACTTCCACTTCCTGCAACAGTTGCTCAAAGAATCTTTATGGAAGATCAATGACATAGCCTGGACCATTCAACTGAGTCGAGATTTCAAGGAGCAAATGGGCAGTTACAGCAACACCTCCCTCGAGAAGGTTGGTTTTTCAACTAAGGGACCTTACTTCCTACATTATAACCTAACATGGCTGCCCAACTTCCAATTTGTCTTCACTACCACCAAAAAGAAGGAGAAATTGCTAGGGAAAAAAATGCTACCTTCTCTTCACCTCACATTTGCCCCCAAATTACTTATAGGACAGCACCTGTCTGCAAGGGAAAACTGAGTAGTGTGGTGCCTTTGAGCTAGACATGTACCTGGCTGAAATTCAGGTGTTCTATTTTAGAGAAGGAAGAAAAATAGATAATGAGGGCAAATAGTAGCCCCTGTCACAGCACTGATTTAATGTCAGTTTATTTCTTGGTTTCCACTGGGCCAGTTTTGTGAGGCCAGCCACAAGAAACAATCTACTACAATTTTAACAAAAACTGAGAGCTAAAAGAATGCTCAAAGGCCAGTTGTCTCCTTCCTCTGTCCCCAGATGGCTTCTATCTAACCCTCTGCATTGGAGCCACTCATTCTAAATGGGGTTTGAATCCAGCTTCTGCTACTTACTACATATGTAAGTGTAGGAAAATTACTTAGCCTCTCTGGAGCCTCAATATATTCATCTAAAATGGAAATTATACCCAGCTCTGAGGATTGTAGTGATATAAGGGTTCAACAAGATAAAGGATATAAAGTCCCTAGTGAAGTAAGTACCTGGCCCGAAACTTGTGCTCAATAAAACGTGGATCAAGGTTATCATTATGATTCTAACATTTCTAATTTTTTTCCTGGAAAAACATTTCCTAACTTGTCAGATCTAGTATTAAGTGTCTGTTCCAACAAATTATTTATTATCAACTTTCAACTCTCCTATGCAATACTTAAAATTCCTCTCACTGATTGACTCTCTAATCTGGTAGAGTACTGATTGTCCAGAATGGTCTATCAAGCTTGCAGACACGCTCTTAAGGAGGATTTGGTAAGCAGTGCCTCATCTTCTCATATGCAAACTAGACTTATGCATCTCATGTAATACCATCCGTCCAACAGCCTCCAGATTCCTGAGATGAGCCCAAGGTAATGGTAGTATAGATAGGCAGAGCAATTCAAGCAGAGCTGCTTAAATGGCTCTCAGCCATTATATTTAACAACAGGAAAGTAAAAGTGTGCTAGTTAGCTTTAGCTGCATAGCAAACTACCCCTAGTGGCTTGAAATAATAGCGACCTTATTTAGTTTACAATTTTGCAGGTTGACAGTGTGGGCTGAACTCAGCTGCGCAGTCATTTGATCTCAACTAGTCCCACTAGCGTATACTGGGGTTTGGATGGTCTGCCATGATCTCAACCAGGTCAACTTGTTTCTGTTCCTTGTGGTCTCTCCTCCTCCAGCAGGCCAGCCCAGGCTTGCTCTCATGGTTGTGGCCATGAAATAAACAGTCTCTTGAGGTCTAGGTTCAGAAGAGGCCCACGGTTACTTCTGCCACATTCTGTGGGCCAAAGCAAATCACCAGGCCAGCCCAGATTTGAGCAGTGGCGAAATAGACTATACTAACAGAAGGAGCTGCAGATTCTCATAGTAAGGAGGCCTGGATAGAGGCGGGATGGAAAGGTTCTGGCTGTTTTTGCAATTGACCACGCTTTTTCCCCTGTTCTGGGTTCCTGATTTCGGGATTCCTCTCCAAGCCTCCAAAGAAGAATGCACAATACACGGCATCTGACCATCAGCAGCAGAGAAGCAACAGCTCAACTGTACTGGGGGTCCTGAGGCCAACACTTTACACAAAGGTCCCCTACTTAACGCTGGGGTTTTTTCTGCAACATGGGACTTTTTCAGACTCTTCCTTGTCTTTCCTCTACAGTGGAGTTAAACGGACTCTAGCAGCTTTAGCCCTAATTAATATTTACTCCTGTGTAGTACATGGCTTTTCTCACCATAGTTACATTACCAGGAGGGCCTTTTGCCTGGAAATCCATGAGTGCAATGGGTGCTTCCTCGTCAGATTCTTACTCAGGTAGTTGTTCCTCCTGTCTGTCACCTCATGTATCCCACACACCCCTAGCTGCACTGATCTATACAATTTCTCCTGAATGTACTAATTGAACTCTACCGGTTGCTGTCAGTTTTTCCTTTCCTCCTGTGCCATGGATTCCTTCTGATCCATAATGACTACTCAGTCACTACAATCCTTCAAGCCCTGCAGAGTCCTTGGAATAAACCTGCAACTGGCCAGTTTTTTTCTCCTGTGTGTGACCAGATGGACATTTTTTTTTTCATGAAATATGTTTATTTTATTTTTTCAGATGGACACTTTAAAATAAGGAGATGACTATCTGATATTATATAGCTATAAATGATTTGAGTCTTAGAAAGCAAATTAGGACTTTATGACCTCATTTTTCTAGCCATATGCCAAGTATCTTCTCTTGTGAATATTTTCCTTGTATCTTACTTCCACAAGAATGTAGATTTTATCTACATGTAACACACACATGTATACACACATGTACATACATGTATTTACATCCAGGCATGTGTTGTGGTGTTCAAACAAAAGCCACTCTTGGGCTACCCCATTCCCTCAGCCTTACTTCTAAATCTTGTATGGCTTGTAATGAAAGAGAAGAGGAAGTCATATCTGTCCCACTTACCTTTTCTCCATCTGGACATACAGAGGTACCCATGTTAGGGCTAATGTAATGAATCCAACATTCTAACCAACTCTAAGGGATGCGGAAGCCACAGAATGATTTCCCACATACTCTTGCCAGCATTCTTCCATTGGGAGTTTTCCCTCCCCAATTCACTCAGAGTCCCTTACTAAAGACACAACATGTATTTAAAAATTGCTGTATGACATTTCCCCTCACTTGGGCACCATTCTCTAGCACATCTGAACAACTCACCCTACTCCTGAAAGAGAGATAATAGCAGAGATTGCAAAGTATTATTTTCAAAACTATTATAGGTTAAATCTCCTAAATAAAGTAAGTTGATATACTTTGGAGGTTGAGAACATCCAATGACATCATCTTCGAATAATCTTATTGTCATTGACATGTGTATTCTAAAATCATTTGTTGAGCATTTATTAGCTACCAGAGACTATACACTGAAAGAAATCATAAGACCCTCTGTTATGGAGAACTGAAATTCTGAGCACAAAGACAAACAAGAAAATTGAACATTACAGTAGAGAGTAAAAGGTATTAATGGCAAAGCACAAGGCATAGAGGAATACAAAAGAGCACTGGTAAGGACAGAGCCTTGGTGGGGGCGGGGAGAGAAAACACTTTCAGGAAGAGATAATACTTGAGGTACATGTTTAGTAAGTAGCCAAATTTCCTTACTTTGGATGACTGTTTTAACACTTTCCACTTTTCACTGGAGTTTTTCTTTCCAATCTTTAACATACTGTTGCTTATCTTTTGTTTTCTAGAAATTCCTTTGGAAAGCCTTGGGAACCACCTTAGCATCCTGCCAAGATATAGACTTTGTAAGCTCACAGATTAAGGAATTTCTGATTGATCCCAACCAACTGGGGGATCAGCGACAGGTGGGACCCCTTTCTCTCAATGTCCTCTTATGATGATAATTAATTCCATCTGGAAAGCCACTGGCAGGTCTTATGACAATGTCTTACTTACCAAGAACCCATGGATACATTCAAAATAATCCAACAGAATTTGTCATAAAAATGGTGCTTCCCTGTTTAAATATCAATGCTTTATTATTTTTTAGATTTTAATTCCAGTATATTTATCATACAGTGTTATATTAGTTTCAAGTGTATAATGTAGTGCTCATCATGCATGATGTGTACTCTTAAACCCCTTTATCTATGGAACCACAAAAGACCCCCAAATAGCCAAAGCAATCTTGAAATAGAAAAGCAAAGCTGGAGGTATCACAATTTCCAGACCTTGAGTTATATTATAAAGCTGTAGTGATCAGAAGAGTAGGGTACTGGCACAAAAATAGACACACACATCAATAGAACTGACAATCCACAATTATACAGCCTACTAATCATTGACAAAGAAGAAAAAATATTAAATGGGAAAAAGACAGTTTCTTCAACAAATGGTGTTAGGAAAACTGGACAGCAACATGCAAAAGAATAAAACTAGACCACTTTTTTACACCATACACAAAATAAATTCAAAATGGATTAAAAACCTAAATGTGAGACAGGAAACCATTAAAATCCTAGAAGAGAACACAAGCACTAACCTCTTTGATATCTGCTGTAGCAACTTCTCACCAGATATGCCTCCTGAGGCAAGGGAAACAAACGTAAAAATAAACTTTGGGGCTTCATCAGAATAAAAAGCTTCTGCACAGTGAAGGGAACAATCAATGAAACTAAAAAGCAACCTACAGAATGGGAGAAGATATGCGCATATAACACAGCTGATAAAGGGTTAATATCCAAAATACATAAAGAACTTACAGAACTCAACACCCAAAAACACAAATAATCCAGTTACAAAATGGGCAGAAGACATGAATAGACATTTTTCCAAAGAAGACATACAGATGGGCAACCTCTCCTCTGATAGTTTGTTCTCTATAGTTAAGAGTCTGTTTGTTGTTTGTCTCTTTCTCGCTCTCTTTTTCCCCCTTGTTCATTTGTTTATTTGTTTTGTTTTGTTTCTTAAGTTCTACATAGGAGTGAAATGGTATGGTATTTGTCTTTCTCTGACTGCCTTATTTCACTTAGTATTAAACTTGCTAGCTCCATCCATGTTGTAACAAATGGCAAGATTTCATTCTTTTTTATGGCTGAATAATATTTCATTATACAACATCTTCTTTATCCAATCATCTAATGGTGGACACTTGGGCTGCTTCCATAACTTGGCTATTATATATAATGCTGCTATAAACATAAGGGTGCATATATCCTTTCAAATTAGTGTTTGTGTATTCTTTGGATAAATACCCAGTAGTGCAATTAGTGGATCATAGGGTAGTTCTGTTTCCCTTTTTTTTTTAAATTGATTTGGACATTTATTCATCATAGCATTATTTATTATAGTGGAAATGTCCAGCAGTGGGGAAATGGTTATAATAAATATGGTGTATCATCCATGAAATACTACACAATCATTAGAAGTCATGTTTTTGAAAATTATTTGGCAACATGGAAAAGTGCTTTTAATATTAAGTGAAAAACATGAAGATACAAAGTTGAATATAGAAAGTGATTCTAATTTTTATAATTATAAAAACTAGAAGGAAATAGATGAAAATATTAAGTAGTCATTATGTTTGGGTAGAAGATTCTGAATTATTTTTGGTTTTTCATTAATTTTTTTAATTTATATTTTCCAAATTCTATACCTGAATATACATGGCGGGGGGTGGGTGGAGTTAAAATGCTTTGCTTGAGAAAAAAAAATGCTTTGCTTGCCAGACATTTTTTTATTAAGCAATGGGTTCTGTTTGATGTTAATGTGAATAGTTTTTAGGAATGAACCTCTGTATCCAACTCTAATTGGATAATGATTCTTTACTAAAAATTCAATGGAGTATAGCTACTTCGAAACTATATTCAGAAAAGGACTGTTATCTTTGATATCATTGATGGATGGATTTTAGCAGAAGTTCTAACTTCTTACTTTTTACATAGTATGTTTATATTTTTTCTCTTTTTTTTCTTTGCAAGTTTTTATTTAAATTCTAGTTAGTTAACACATACTGTAAAATTAGTTTCAGGTGTAAAATTAAGTGATTCATCACTTACATATAACA
This sequence comes from Nasua narica, assembly GCA_028533885.1. Taxonomy (NCBI): domain Eukaryota; kingdom Metazoa; phylum Chordata; class Mammalia; order Carnivora; family Procyonidae; genus Nasua; species Nasua narica. The sequence goes on from CM052809.1 coordinate 109,985,176, forward strand.
CCCAATACTCATCACAACAGGTGCTCTCCTTAATAAACATCACCCATTTAGCACATCCCCTCCGACCTTCCCTCATTAACCCTCTATCATTAAGAGTCTCTTATGATTTGCTTCCTACTCTCTTTTTTTTCCTTCCCATATGTTTATCTGTTTTATTTCTTAAATTCCACATATGAGTGAAATTATATGGTATTTATCTTTTTCTGACTGACTTATTTTGCTTAGCATAATACTCTCTAGTTCCATCCACATCATTGCAAATGGCAAGATTTCATTCTTTTTGATGCTTAAGTAATATTATAATACATCTTCTTTATCCATTCATCAGTCAATGGACATTTGGGCTCTTTCCATAATTTAACTACTGTTGATAATGCTGCTATAAACGTTTATCAGAGTGCCTGTGTCCCTTCAAATTTGTGTTTTTTGTATCCTTTGGGTAAATACCTAGTAGTGCAATTGCTGGGTCATAGGGTACTTCTATTTTTAACTTTTTGAGGAAACTCCATACTGTTTTTCAGAGTAACTGCACCAGTTTGTGTTCCCACCAACAGTGTAAAAGTGTTCCCCTTTCTCCACATTCTTACCCACGCTAGTTTCTTGTGGTTGTGATTTTTGCCATCTGATAGGTGTGAGGTGGTATCACATTGTAGTTTTGGTTTGCATTTTCCTGACTATTGATGAATGATATTGAGCATCTTTTCATGTGTCTGTTGGCCATCTGTATGTCTTCTTTGGACAAACGTCTATTCATGTCTTTTGCCTATTTTTAACTGGATATCTGTTTTTTGGTTGTTGAGTTCTATAAGCTCCTTATATATTTTGGATAATAACCCTCTATCAGATATGTCATTTGCTAATATCTTCTCCCATTCTATAGGTCGTCTTTTAGTTTTATTGATTGTTATGTTGTTTCCTTTGCTGTGTAGAAGTTTTTATTTTGATGTAGTCTTAATAGTTTATTTTTGCATTTGTTTCCCTTGCCTCAGGAGGCATAGATAGAAAATGTTGCTATGGCCAATGTAAGAGAAATTACTGCCTTTGCTCTTTTCTAGGATTTTTATAGTTTCAAGCCCCACATTTAAGTCTTTAATCTGTATGGTGTAAGAAAGTGGTCCAGTTTCGTTCTTTTACGTTGCTGTCTAGTTTTTTCCAGCACCATTCTTGCCTCCTTTGTCAAAAGATTAATTGACCATATAATCATGGATTTATTTCTGGGCTCTCTATTCTGCTCTACTGATCTATTTGTCTATATCTGTGCCAATACCATACTGTTTGATTACTACAGCTTTATAGTATATCTTGAAATCTGGAATTGTGATACCTCCAGTTTTATTCTTCTTTTTCAAGATTGTTCTTGCCATTTAGGGTCTTTTGTGGTTCCATACAAATTTTAAGATTATTTGTTCTAGTTCGGTGAAAAATGATGTTGGTGTTTTGATAGGGATTTCATTAAGTCTGTACATTGCTTTGGGTAGTATGGACATTTTAACAATACTTGTTCTTCCAACCCATGAACATGGAAAAGCTTCCCATTTGTGTCATCTTCAATTTCTTTCATCAATGTTTTATAGATTTCAGAGTACACGTCTTTAACCTCCTTAGTCAAGTTTATTAAAGTTATAGTTAATAACTAAGTATAGTTAATAATTATAGTATAGTTAATAACTAAATATAATTAACTACACTTAACTAAGTTAATTACCATATTAACTAAGTCAATAGCTATAGTATAGTTAATAACTTTAGTAACTAAGTAATAGTGTATTAAAGTTACTAAAATTATATAATAATTTTATTATTTCTGGTACAATCATAAATGGGATTATTAATTTCTTTCTTTTTATTTTTATTATTATATTCAGTTAGCCAACATATAGTACATCATTAGTTTTTGATGTAGAGTTCAATTATGCATTAGTTGCGTATAATACCCAGTGCTCATCATGACACATGCCCTTCTTAATACCCATCACCCAGTTACCCCATCCCCTAAGCCCTCTCCCTTCTGTAACCTTCAGTTCAGTTCCCGGAGTCCAGAGTCTCTCATGGTTTGTCTCCCTCTCTGATTTCTTCCCATTCAGTTTTCCCTCCCTTCCTCTATGGCCCTTGTGCTATTCCTTATGTTCCACACATGAATGAAACCATATGGTAATTTGTCTTTCTCTCCTTGACTTATTTCACTTAGCATAATCCCCTCCTTAGTTTCTCTTTCTACTATTTCATTGTTACTGTATAAAAATACAGTAGATTTCTGTATACCAGTTTTGTATTCTGTGACCTTACTGAATGTATTTATCAGTTCTACTAGTTTTTTTGGTAATCGTTAGTACTTTCTGTGCATAATATCATGTCATCTGCAAATAGTGAAAGTTTCACTTCTTCCTTATCAACTTGGGTGCATTTTATTTCTTTTTCTTGTCTGATTGCTGTGGCTAGGACTTCCAGTACTACGTCAAATAAAAGTGGTGAGAGTGGACATTCCTATCTTGTTCCTGATCTTAGAGGAAAAGCTCTCAGTTTTTCACCATTGAGTATATTATTAGCTGTGGGTTTTTCATATATGGTCTTATTATGTTGAGGTATGTTCCCTCTAAACATACTTTGTTGAGGGTTTTTATCATGAATGGATGTTGTGCTTTGTCAAATATTTTTTCTGCATCTATTGAAATGATTATATGGTTTTTACCCTTTTGATGATATGGTGTATCATGTTGTCTGATTTGTGAATATTGAACCAATATCCCAGGATTAATATTTCACTTATTTAACCAGATTTGTAAAAATATTGAAAAATGAATTTCAATTATCCTTAATAAATGTTATTAACATATTTTGACCTTGACTTTTTAACTTACGGGTATGATCATAAACTTCAAAATCATTGACTTTACAAACTGAAAGTAACCTTACATACCATGGATTTTCAACCTAGATAAAACATAAGCCTAACCTGGGGAGCTTTTCAAAGCACTTTTGCTTATTCCCTACCCTGGCTAGGCTGCATAATGTTTGTGAATGTGGAGAAAGGAGAGTGTGTGTATTTAAAAAATAAAAAATAAGTTAAAAGAAAAACTCCTGGGGCTAATAAAGACCACCTAGTATAAAAAAAAACCCTGTAGAATATTTTGTTATACATTCTCCTCAGAAATTTTGAGACATTTACAGGATCCTTTCTTTCATATTAAATGTTCTGGAACCATTAGATTTACTGAACTTTTGAAACCGCTTTTTTATTATGTTATTTATTTTCTCCTTGTCAGATGTTCCGTTATCTTATTGCTCTTGGCATTATTTCTAACACCATTTTCCCCATCCTGTTTGAAACTCTCCTTCCCACACACTCAATGACTTGCTCCCTCATTTATTTCAGAACACTGTTCAGTGTCTCCCCTGTTCGTGAAGCCTTCTCCAGCCGCCCTATTTAAATTGAGAACTCCCCCTAACCTGCAGCAGATATTCTCTTTCCTTCTTTTCTTTATCTCCACAGCACGTGTCACCCTCGAAATACTGTCTATTTACATGTTTACTGAATTTATGTGTTTATTTATTGTCACTTCCCTGTCACCCCCCCTGGTTGTGTGCACCGCAAGGATGGGGAGTTTCTTGTGTGTTCACTGTTGTGTCCCCAGCACTTAGAAGAGTGCCTGGCTCATAACAGGTGCTCCATAAATATTTGTTGAATAAATGAATGGTTAAACTCAAAACTCCTATCTTTTCTGACTTTAGGGAATAACATCTATTTTAGGATACTGTGCCGAGAGCCACTTGGATACTGTTTTAAAAGTTCTTAAAACATTCCAAGATCGGGAAAAGTTTTTCATGAATCGATGTAAGGTAAAAAGAATAACCTTCTCTTCCGAAGCTTTTGGTCACAGCGAGGGCAAACCACACTGACTCCTTCAGTGAACATCCTTTTCCACATCACACTTGTTCCTGTCCCCAGGTCTTTATTCCAGGTGAAAACTGCCCAAGCCCGGACCCTGTAGAATGACCAGCTGTCTAACAGGTCTCCTCCAGTTTCTGTCACTAGTGCTGACCTGGAAGGTCCTAAGGAGTTCTGTGTGTGCCTCTGTTTGTCCCTCTACCAGCCGCTCAGGCCTCATGGTCAGTTTCCACTGTGTACACTCCACTTCCCCCGAAGAAAAGGGATTTAATAAATAAAAGTTAACCCAAGCTTTCTCACAGGGACCTCTTTTAAAGCCCAGTAGATTCACAGCACAGTCCAGGTGTTTAAATTTGACAAGCAAGAGTATCAGTTTTAGACTAATTTTCATCATCCCAGTCTCATTTCTTAATCCCTGCAGTGGTCCATAGGATTAGGAAGCAACATGGAGGAAAGGAAACACCTTCAGTCATAGTTTTCATGTCTCTCTTTCAGGGTATTTTTTCTGGGAAAAAGAGCCTGACCAAGACTGATGTCATGGTAATCTATGGAGCCGTGGCCCTCCATGCTCCCAAGGGTCAACTCCTCACCAGGCTTGATCAAGACATTGTTTCCCAGGTCCTGTTTCTTTATGGCCAGTGCTCTCAGGTAACGGCGAGCACAGGGTGCCTCGATTTCCAGGCTGGGGTTCCCAAACCGTGAAGGGGCTCACCTCTTGGGAATATTCATGCTCAAAGGATACAGGCCAAAGGCAAGATAGCATCTGGTATGTTTGGAAGATGAGAACAGAAGAGAACAGAAAAATTCATTATGAAACAGGGTCAGGTAATTTGTTTCTTTTCTAAGGCCTTGGGTAGTTCATGGCCTATGACACCTTCCTAGATCAAGTCCCCATAGCAGACTCTCCAAGTTTGAACTTAAAATAATTACTCCAGTACTACTTTAGAGCAGCTGTTTCATTACTTCCCTGTTATAGTCTCTGAAGTATTACTAGTGGTAGTTGTTTAACTTTTTACATGGTATAGATAAACCACCCAAAACAGTGTCTCACAAATAAGAAGTGCAATACATGTATTTTTAAATGAATAAAAATACATCCTTCATTAATCAAACTACTCAATCTACCTCATGTTGTACCCTTTCACACAATCCCCAACACACACATTCATACCAGTCACCCTGACTGTCCTCGATGTCCCTTGAACATGCCAGGAATATTCCTGCCTCAGAACCCCACAACTGAGTTGGAATTCATCTGACCATTTCTTTCCCCCATAGTATTTTTTAGATCTTTAATAAGGTGCTTCAAATATATTGTCAACTTGGTCATTTTGCTGAGTAGTACCAGGTTAGCCACCTATAAAAATCACCTTGGGATCAAGTTTGAAATACAGCTTCCCAGAGCCATTTTTCAGGGAGATTGATTTCATAGGTCTGGGTTGGAATCTGACATCTGTATTTTTGAAGAGGATTAGAAGTGATTCTTATCCATAGCTGAGTTTCGGAAGCTTTTACTGATTATGTGCACATCTGCTCCCACATTAGATTGCTGGCACCTTGATGTTATGGATTGTACCTTATGCTCCCTTATCTCCACTTCTGTGCTCTCCACACACCACCTGTTTGATAAATCTGTTCTTGACATTTATTCATGTGTGTTTGTGATAAAAATGGAATCATAAGGAACTCGTGATATCACTGATATAAGTATATGCTGGTGGGAGGGAATAGGGCAGTGACCTTCACACTTCAGTCACACGAGAATTACCTGGAGCCCTATTAAAGACAGAGATCCTTAATGAATCACAGTCTTCAGAGATGGATCTCTGGACCTGTATTTCTAACATGCTCCCCGAAAGGTGATTCTGATGTACCCACAATTTAATAAACAACGATGAAAACCAAAAACATAATTGAAAAAAAGATGGTTTGTGTTACACTAATTTTTAGTCAATCATTGAGGCAAATTGTCATAAAAATACAAGAGAAAAGGAGATAAAGATGTTTTAGATAAGAATGACTGTATACTTTCAAGGTACAGTCAATTCTTCCATAGCACAACATATGCACAAGATAGTACAAGAAAAAACACAGGGATTATGGAGAAAATGGGGGAAGGGCACAACATTCAAAAACCTCATCAATGACATATAAAAAATAGCAATCTAATTTTTTTTCAATTTTATTTCTTTATTATTTATTTATTTGAGAGAGAGAGAGCACGAGTAGGGGGTGGGGGTGAAGAGGGAGAAGCAGGCTCCCTATGGAGCAGGGAGCCCAACGCAGGGCTAGATCCCAGGCCCCTGGAATCATGACCTGAGCCAAAGGCAGACGCTTAACGACTGAGCCATCCAGGTGCCCCTGGAATCTAATTTTAAAAACCATCTAAGAAGTACATACATACTACAAAAAAATAATAATAATAATAATAATGGCACTTTTCTTGAAAAACACCTGAATTCATTTGGGAAAGAGGAGTTATTGTGAAATGGTGATAGGAAGAAAGGTCATCTGAAATCAGATCGACAGCTAGAAGGCCAGATTTGAACGGGAAACAGCTCATACCATGGTAAACTGAAGCAACTGGCATGTTCGAGGTGCTTGTGTGACTATTCCTACACAAGTCAGTTCGGCTAGCTCACCTTTTGCTGTCATGGACAAAACTATGCATAAGCAAAGACAAAATTCCGAATATTCTAGAAGTATTTATTCACATATCAATTTCATTGAGACAAATTTGCATTTTCAAGGCAAGCATCATAGCAGAACTGACTGTATCTTGGTTCCAAAGTCAGCTGCCCTATTCACTTTCATTTTACAGCTTTTCACGGCTCTTTCTGCCAAGAGCCTCTACTCTTTTTCTTACCAAAGTCTGGTAGAGCCTCTTTAAATCATGAGGCTTGAAACCCAAAGGCTTAATTTCTTTATGCTGCCTTCTATAGATTAGACTCCCCTGGGGAAAAAGTCTGTCAAGGTACAGGGTCTCTCTTTGGAAACAGGGAGGACGCAAACAGCCCCTGCCCTTTGGGAAGACTCAGTGTCCTGCTTAGCTGTTGTTTTCAGGCGGGTGGGTGGGTCTTTTTCCTGGCGGAGGGAACTCTAACTCTAACTCTAGTATCTGCTTTTGCCTTTGGTTTTTCAGGTTCTGGGCATGTCTGTGATGAGCAAGGTATGCAATATATTTGATATTCTTGAATACATAACATGTTTCCTGGAAATGCAGTAGCACAGATGTCCTCTTGGTTGGATTCCAGAGGAAAGGATCCCAATATATGATGAATCAATCCGATCCTGAAGCCAGGATCCCTGAGCCTAATCTAGGATAGAGCAGAGAGCTATATTTGGTTCCAGGTGGTTTGAGAGTTATACTGTAACCTAGAGCAGTGTCCTTAGAACTATGCACTATGATCCACCAGAAGACCATGAAATTAATCTAACAGATCTAGTAGATCACAACCAGCAAATTTTTGTAATGAAATAAAAAGAGAAATAGAAGAGTACATTGCATTTAGCAATAAGAAGTATCATAAAACTTTCATCTCAGTTATTATACATATATGTTCATATATGTATGTATATATAGTGCATGGAAGTACAGAGTGGACTTGTAAACTGTTTCCTACAGTTTGTGTGGTTTATGGTCCAAAAAGCTTGAAAACCACTGCTATATAGAACCTCAATCTATGGGGGACAGCGGTGGGGGGGGAGAGTAGAATTTGACTTTGATTTTTAACTCCCCTGCAACTTTGACCCTAGACTGAGGTAGAGATAACTAAAGAAGCAGAGATTCTCATTTCTGTCTGGGCACATAGTTCAACCCTAGGTCAAGAACTGGGTTTATAGAACCAAGTATGGTGTCCAGGACTTTGGTTTGCACTGTGAATCATTTTGCTTTAGGACATGGATCTGCAAATGAGTTTCACAAGAACTATCACTGAAATTGGTATTGCTGTCCATGATGCTGAGGATCAGGGATTCAAGTTCTCCTACAAGGAGGTGCTGCTGGGCTACATGCTGGTAAGTGTGCAGAGAGGACAAGGCAAGGGCAAGGTCTTGAAAAGTCTGTTACCGAGAGTCAGAGCTGTCTTTTTTAAATGGTTACAACACACCAGTCCCAGGTAAGAGATCTCTGCCATTATATGGACGAAGGGCACCAACAGTCCCATGGGGCTGCAGCTGCATCTGGAAACTCCCCAGATCCTCTCTAGAATATTTCACCCCTTTGTGTTGCAGGACTTCATCAGGGATGAGCCCCTGGACTCCCTAGCTAGCCCTGTTCGGTGGAAAGCCTTAATCGCCATCAGATACCTCAGGTAGAGTAATTTTCTTGCTCTCATTGAAAAAAAAAATATTTCCTCCCCAAGATCCTCCTTCTGATCAACTGACTTATCAGTCAGTGGATACTCCAGTGTACCCTCCCCCCAAAAATGAGCAGAATTTATCAATTTTTTTTTTCAAATAAGGACTTTTTCCTCTTTTCAAACTTACAGAACTCACTGAGAGACCAACCCTTCAAGGACCAACAGGAATAAAAAGCTACTCAGAGTCATATTTATTGATACATGAGAACCAAAGTTTCTGTGCAGAAGGGAATTTCTCTTTCTAGAGCTTGGCAAATTTTAATATTCCCATTAAAAACTTATGAAAGCCCTAATCATATTTTAGTTGGTTAGTAGCAATAAACCTGTAGAAGGAAATGATTTTAACCAAATTTTTAAAATAATATTTTCCCCCTGCAGTAAAAGAAATATAAACCCTTTGTTAAAACTTGGAAACTATAAAAAGTTTTTTAAAAATAATAAAAATCACCCCTTATTTTCAACACTTTGGTATATGTACTTCAAGTCTTTATACCTGGTTCTTCATGTTAAGCACAGAGCTGAGATCCGACTCTACATAGAGCTATACATCCTGTTTTTTCCTCACTTCACCTTACATATTCCCTCGTTATTACCAATTCTTCACCAACATTGTTTTTTCCATTGTTTTAAAAAAATATTTTCATCGTGGTAAAATATCCATAAAATGTATCATCTTATCCATTTTTAAGTGAATATTCTAGGAGCATTAAGTACAATCATATTGTTGTGCAATCAGCCTCAAGAATTCTTCCTGTCTTGTAAAACTGAAGCTCTATACACATTAAACAACTCCCCATTCCCTCCTCCCACCACTGCTGGCAACCCCATTCTACCTTCTGTCTCTATGAATTACATACTTCAGTTACTTCATATTGATGGAATCATGCAGTATTTCTTATTGTGCCTTGCTTATTTCACTAGAATTGTGTCCATCCATGTGATAGCATGTGTCAAAATTTCATTCCTTTTTAAGGCTTTAATTTAATATTTCATTTAATATATACACCATATTTTGTTAATCCATTCATCCAATGGATGCTTGGGTTTTGTTCATGTTTTGACAGCTGTGAATAGTAACACTAATGAACGCAGGAGTCCATGAATATCTCTTCTACCTTGAAGAGGTATATCTTGGAAACTATAAAACTATATTCCAAGGAATATCTACCTTGCTTTCAAGTATATACCCAAAAGTAGGACTGCTGGATTACCTAATAATTCTATTTTTAATTTTTTGAGGTACCACCATACTGCTTTTTATAACAGTGACACCATTTTATATACCCATCATCAGTGCATAAGGGTTCTAATTTTTCTACATTTTTGTCAACACTTGTTTTTTTCTGGTTTCTTTTTTTTTTTAAGATTTATTTATTTATTTTAGAGAAAGAGTACATGAGCAGGGGGAGGAGCAGAGGGAGAGAGAGAGAGAATCTCAAGCTGGCTCCCCACGGAGCTCAGAGCCCAACTTGAGGCTGAATCCCAGGACCCTGAGATCATGACCTGAATGGAAGCAAACTACATCCTTTTTCAAGATTATTTTGGCTATTTGGGATCCCTTGAGATTTCATATAAATTTTAGGATGAGTTTTCCTATTGCTACAAAAGTTGCCATAGGGATTTTGATGGAGATTACTTTAAACCTATAATCTGCTTTGGGTAGTATGGGTATCTTATCAATAGTAAGCTCTTAAATTCATGGACATAGGATGTTTTTCCATTTATTTGTATCTTCTTTAATTTCCTTTAACAACATTTTACAGTTTTCAGTGTACAAGTCTTCTGCTTCCTTGGTTAAATATTTTATTCTTTTTGATTCTATGGTAAATGGAATTGTTAATTTCCTTTTTGATTGTTCATTGTTGATGTACAGAAACACAGATGATTTGTGTATGCTGATTTTGTATTCTACATTATTTAATTTGTTTATTAGTTTTAATTTTTTGTGAACTTTAGGGTTTCCTATGTATAAGATCATGTCATCTGCAAACAGAGATAGTTTTACTTCTTCCTTTCTGATCTACATGGATTTTTACTTTTTTTCCTTGCCCACTGGCTCTGACTAGGACTTCCAGTATTATGTTGAATAAAAGTGGAAAAAACAAGCATCCTTATCTTGTTCCTGATCTTAATTTTCCTCTAAATCTTAGAGGAATAACTTATAGTCTTTGACCATTGATATGATATTACCTGTAGGCTTTTCATACATGGTCTTTATTATTTTGAGGTAATGAACAGCCATTTTTAATGGCTGCTTAATAACTTATTGTATAGATATGTCTCATATTACTTAACCAACCTCCTCTTGTTATATTTGTCAGTTTTTAAAACTATAAATAATATTTTGGTGAACACCTTTGTGCAAAAAGTGCTCTCTAAACTTTTAATTATAAAAGCTGACAATTTGGTTCAATCAATATTTTTCAGTGTCATCCATGTATCAGGCATGGAGCTAGATTTAAAAAGGATAATCATTAACAAAACATGGCCTTGCCCTGTACAAAATATGGCCTTGCCTACTGGGTAAAATAGAGGCAAAACATACCCACCTAATTTCTCTAAAATGCATTAAGAAGCAA
>CM052809.1:109996501-110045059 GCA_028533885.1 Nasua narica
GCCTAGCACAATATTTGACCTAATGCAGCCTTTCACTAAATATTTGTTACATCGATTTAAGAATAAATACCCAATATAGCTACAACCCCCCTGAGTAAGAGACAGGCCATGCATGGAATTGATGATTATTTTTAACCTGGCTTATAATTCATCAATCATCCATGAATAATACGCTGACTACCTGTGTCCTAAGCCATTCACGTAGAGGAAAAATGGCAACTTCCTGTTTGATTTGGCTTTTTTTTTTTTCTTTTAGCTGTTGGAGATCTTGATCATGATTTACCATCACATGCCAGTCCTCAGGCAAAAGGAGGAGAGTTTTCAGTTTATGCTGGAAGCCGTCTCTCAGATCGCCAGCTTTCACATGGATGCCGTCGTCGCCAACCTTTTACAGAAACCTCTGCCCTTCGACAGGTAGATGCTAACTGAGCCGGCCCCTTCTCCCAGGAAAGGCTAATCGGCATGGAGGAAGAATTTGTGGTTTGAGAGAAAGAAAGCAAAAACAAAGGCTGAGCCCGTCTCACTTAAATAATAATTTCAAAAATGGTGCTTGAATCACAAGGCGTGTTTTTCCAAGTGTTTTTCATATACGTATCCTCATTAAATGATGAGATTTAAAAAAAAAAAAAAAAACACCATAGGAGTAAAGGAGTATTAGAAAATGAGTATTTCTCCTCTTTCTGGCTGCCTAGAATACCCCTAGCTGGGAGGTTTCTGCCTCAGCGGACATCAACAAACCTAAGTCACCCGTGTCCGGAATGCTGGACTGTTAAAGAACACATCCTTCTTATCTCCAGGCCTGTTAGCTTCTCCATCTGTCCTTGAAATTTTGATTAGTCACAATGTGGTTTTAGAGGGGAACAGATGAAAAAGCTCATATTCCAAAGAGTTGTTTCTTATCAGCTTCCTGCCTTACCCCCCTAGGGACACAAAGACACTGTGGAAGGCTCTGGCTGAGAACGTAGCCTCCAGCTGTAAGCTCTTGAGGGCTTTAACAGACAAACTTGAGAACGAACTAGAAGACGACATGGCGGGCACGGAGGCGATTTCAGTGAGTCCGACAACCCCTCCCACGCCCGGTAGAGCGCCCCACTCCGCGGTCCGCCCTCACCTGGAGCCTGGTGATATAGCACTAAGCATGCTTCTTCCCCTCTCATACCCCGATTTTAAATCAACTCCAGCTTAGATTGGACAAGTATGGCCGCAATTCTGTCGGTGGCTGTCACTTTCAGAACCAAATTTCTTCTCATCATCCCCAAGAAAATCTGTGTATCTGTATTTCCAAATTTGTCTTTGAGATATCCAAAAGCACCCTTTGGAAAGACCTCGATGCTGGAAAATATTTCATTTAACCTGCCTGGGGCCCCCCCGGCATTTGGAGCTGACCAACAAGGCAGTCCCGAGAGAGAAACACATTCTGAGTCGAGAAGTCTCCGGACAAATACATCCTCTCTTTTCCAGCTGTTTTTATTCTCGTCTGGCTCTGTTTGGCTTTGGTTTTACAGGGAGTGTGGTCAGCCTGGAAAGCAATCCTCTGAGGAGAAAAGAGGTTCCTTTTGAACCTGAAGCTCAGGCCAGGGAGATGTTCTGGGAGGAAGGGAGCCTGCTTGACTGCGGGGTCCTCTCTCCCCTCAGGTGGCCTGTGCTATGTATGAAGTGGTATCGACAGGCACCCCCGTCACCAGCTTGTACCCGGAGCTGTTCACTCTTCTCCTGAAGCTGGTCAGCTGCACACTGGGCCAGAAAATGCCCGTTTCCACCTGGAGCCACAGGCGGCGGGTAATGCAACAGGGAGAACGGCAGCAGACCGCAGACCCCTGCAGGTACGCGGCCAGGCCGGAGGGCCCTTCCCAGCTGGATCCCAGACACTAGACGAGGGGCTCTGGCAGTCAAAGCCTATGCCTTCTGCTGTGGCCTCCACTACCCAGGAGGGAACAAGGCTCCACTGACCCTGAGCCCTCGTGCTCTTCTTCCCTGAGCCGGGCCCCCGTGTAGCTGCCCGGCACCGTCCCAGGACAATGGAGAGCGGCTCTGTGTGCGTCCATGGAGCTCTGTTTCCCTTGTTTTCTCTCACTGAGACCCTGCAAGGAAAACCGGCCACCAAGCTTAGGCCACCATCATGGCCGCCATGATATCCAAGGCCACCAAGAAAAGAAGGAAAATAAAAATCGACACCATATTTTATCAAACTGAAGGCATCACCCATGGAGGGAAGCAAAATTATTTTGTGTATTATTGAAAAGGAAAGCATCCCAACTAAGCCATGAATCGATGCTTTCTTATACTTTCAAACGTTCACTGTATATTTATTCAAGGAGCTCTTTTAGAATGATTAGGTATAGACTTTCTATCCTCTATCGCAAGGCTCTGTTTCCCTGTCCTTTTGCTTCACTTTTTATTCCGCTGTCAAATCAACCTTTTGAAAGACATTCTAAGCAGCCTCGAGGCCCAACACACGTAGTTCCACTAATAGATGTTGCTTCACTACAGTGACAGCAGGATAAAGGGCCGTGCTCCCATCCACGTGCAGATGGGCCACTCTCGGGCCGGCGGTAGCACCACACCATCCAGGGCGAGACTCCGCCTGGTTCCGGAGGGCTGTTTTAGAATCCACATAAGAGAGGAGTTTGCCCTTTCCACCCTTTGGGCTTTCTTTTCTCATGAGAGGTTGGCGGGATTTTGTGGCCTTTCACTTACTGGTTCAGATCGTCTCCATGTCCCCTCTGACCCCAAATTAAAGCATGAGATCAGGCAGCCGGTTTTCCCCTTCACATGGCGCCCCTTCATCCGGGAGTGAGGGAGTCTTGTGGGGAACAGACAGGACGGACTTGGGGATTCATAATTCCCTGCACCCCTGCACGGGTTGGCTTCCTTTTGCGGTGCCGACTGTCTCCCTCAGACTCTCAACAGCGACTCTGAAGTGCGTGCAAGCCCAAGCCATGAAAGAAGGCCTCGCCAAGGAATCTGATGAGGGGGACAACTTATGGACCCTCCTCAGCAGTCCCGGTACCCACCACGTGGGAGTGTGCGCCCTGGCCAGGTAAGGGGCGGCCCTTCTAGAACTGACACGGAGGAGAACACCAAGAATCGAGTAAAACTACAGTGTAGGCAGCTTCGCTGGGAGCAGAAGGACTCACTAAGGATTTATGGTCCAGGAGGGAAACAGGAAGAGCGAGCAGAAGGAGGTGGGAAGAGATGGTGGGGGCAGCCCAGATCCCACCACTCGCCTGGAAACGACGCAGCAAACGGTGTTAGGGAAACTGCACCTGAATCGGGCACTCGGATAGGCTATTTTCAATTTGAGCCTTAGTGCCCTTCCATCAAACCTCCCTTTTTAGATCATTTATTTTCCCAGAGGGAAACAGACCAAAAGGTCCTCCATTGTTTAGAAAAACAAAAGTGTCTGCTACAAGTGGAGGCTTGCGTTTTCTAGGACCATGGCAGTGTGGCAACGCGGGCTCATGCTGGACATCATGGAGCAACTCTTCTCATCCCTCACGTCCTCCTCAGAGAACTACCGGATCACTGGCACAGCATTCTTCTCCGAGGCAAGAGAGAGCAGCCTCGCCACTGCTCGGCAGGCCCTCTGGGTCCCCTTGGGGCAGTTCTCTCATGGCCCGGAGTTCAGTGGGAGCTCAAACCACAGAAGAGGGCCCTTCAGGGAGGCTTTGGGGGTGGAGAGATCTGGTCACTGCCAGGAGTATGGTACCCAAGCAGGGACTGAGAGAGAAAAAAATAGAACTTGCCCCCAACTTCTTCCCTCACTCCCGTCTGCAGAATCCAACCCTCCAGGGATGGAGAAGCCTGGAGAATTAACTAGGCCAGGGACAAAACAAAAACAACGGGCCTATTAATTGTCACCTCACACGCTGGCACAAAGGTTGTCCCAGCCGACCCAGAGAAGGAACATTGTCAGTAACTCTCGTTTTCCCGTTTTTCCATTTAGATTAGAAAACCTCTTCTTAACTAGGTATCGTGGTTCTCATCCCCACGTAACCTTGACCCGTGGGCTACTCACATCTAGAGATTAGTTTCTGCAACACTTGCTGATTCACTCGAGGGCCCCCTCCTCCCCTCCATGAGCGGCTGGACCCCACTTTTTCATTGTAGTTGTGACGCACTCGTCACTGTCCTGGAGGGAGGCCACTCCCTCCACTAAAGGGGCGAAGTGGTTGTTTTCAGCTCATGAAGGAGCCGGTGCTTTGGAAGCATGGGAATCTACGGGAAGTGCTGGTCCTCATGGATCAGAGCGCCTGGGACTCCAATGCCACGTTGAGGCAAATGGCCATCCGAGGGCTTGGTAATACAGCTTCTGGAGCCCCTCACAAGGTAAAAGGAGCATGGGGCGGGGGGACATTTAAGTAAAGTTTAAGATAATGATTTACTAACCCACACCTCGTGGTGGCATAGAAATGAAGTAAAAATCCAAAGAAATTGTTACAGTGGTGTCTCTCGGGTGGAAAACCCGTGACCCTAACCGAATTCTAATTTCCTTGCCGGGAGTCCCCTACCCTCGTCCACCTGCACGCGGAACGGTTTTCGAGATTAAGAGACCTTATTTCAAAATAGGTGAAGAAGCATAAGCAGATAATACTAGAATCTATCATCAGAGGCCTGTATCACTTGGCCCGCACCGAAGTCGTCTGTGAAAGCTTGAAGGCCCTAAAGAAGATCCTGGAGCTGCTCACAGACCGAGACGTGAGCTTCTACTTCAAAGAGATAGTGCTGCAAACGAGAACCTTCTTTGAAGACGTAAGTGAGCCCGTTCAGGAATCTTCCCTCCCCAGAAGGGAGCGAACAGAAAGAGATGCAGGTAGCCCGTGAAGCAGGCAATGTCGCTGTCCCATCTGGATTCCACGGCCTTCCCCCGTGCATCCCCTGCTGGCTTCCTGGGTCTCCCTGTGCCTGAGGGTCCTCTCCGGCCAGGGAACCATGATCCCTCTGGGGGGAGGCAAACATGTTGGGGGAAAACCCTCAAACAATAAGAAATGCAATCTTGCAAAAAAAGAAATGCAAGCTTGCAGATGAACTCCCCAGCTTCCTCCCCTGTCTGAAGGATTGAGCCCCACTTGCTCTTAAGGGAAATACACCCTTTTATGTTCCCTTTTTGTAGCTTTCCCCTCTTCCCTCAGTCCCACAGATTATGACAGTACTCAACAGAGAGCAAGGGCCCGAAAAAAGGCCTTGTCACCTCCAACACTCTTCTCCACATCCCAGATTCAAAGGTTCAAAATGCTCGTGTGGTTCGTCTAATCCGGGAATCAGGATACACCACAGCCCGAGCGCCGAACCCTGCCCAAAGCATCTTTTCGTAAATTAAGTTTTATGCACGGAGCCATGCTCCTCGGTTACATATTGTCTATGGCTGCTTTCACACTTCATCTACAGAGTTGATTAGTTGTTACAGAAACCATACGGCCCCCAAAGTCTAAATTATTTACTGTCTGGCCTTTTACAGAGAAAGCTTCTGTAAAACCCCCAATCTAGTCAATAGCCAAGAAATCAATGTCTAAAAAAAATCAGTCAGGGACTCTAGACAAAGGAAGGTCATTTTCCTTTGTGCCTTCCAGAAAACACAATTTTATTATTTATTTTTCGTTTATTCATTGTCATCAGCGTAAAAATCTATTTCCCCTCCAACTTATATCTATTTTTGTGGCTGAAACCTGTTTGCTCATGTTGTGTTGTCACAGGAGATGGAAAACTGCTAGTGTCCTCCTCTTCACCATTAAGGCTTGATTAAATTACCTTTCTACCTTCCAGTCTCCAGACTGAAAAGTCTTCATTTCCTCCATTATTCATCATAAACCTAATTTTTCAGCTCTTTAAATATTTTACAAGCCAGCGACTGTGTTTTGTCTCTAGATGTGGCCTGCAAAGTACTGAATACAACCTAAAGAAACATTACCTCTCAAGTCTGATTTTTTTCCCATTTATGCACTCCGATTTTTTTTTTTAATCTTGCCCTTTCTTCTTGACCCCTTGGCAATTTATTAACCATGTAGGCCTCTACATCTTAATCTGCAAATATATGCCCAGAGCCAATAATTCTCCAGGCGTGTATTTTTCGTTTTCAGTTATTTCATTGCTAGCCAAAACTCAGCCTTTGAAAGCAGCTTTCTGCTTGTTTCCAGGTACTTTCTCTAATGTATCAACATTCCTTTTAATTCTCACGTGGTCCTCAAAACGGCTTACTTGAGTCCCACTCAACATAGTATCTTCTGTAAAATAACAAAGATGTTCTTTTCTTCATTACACAGATAATTGATGATAATCTTCAACAACAAAGGACTAAAGTCACCCCCAAAATGCCCCCACCTGTTTGCTAGCTTCCCCAGGGTTCTTGTGGATCCAATGATGAGAGTTCTCTTGGGTCTGAGCCTCCAATAATCACCTACAAGTTTTGTGGTCAAGATCATGCTTCTCAGTCTTATGCAGAAGAAAAAAAATCTAAAGCCTTGCTGGGTTGTTAGGTTACAACTTTCTCATCCCCTGTAGGTATTAGTTCCATCGTATTTGTATCAAAGTGAAGTTTGATAAAAACTTAGGACTTAGTAATGACATGCTATTCATTCTCCACTAATGTTTTCTTCCCACAAATAATTTTTTTAAGATTTTATTTATTTATTTGACAGAGAGAGAGAGATCACAAGTAGGCAGAGAGACAGGCAGAGGGAGAGGGGGAAGCAGACTCCCTGCTGAGCGGAGAGCCCAATGCAGGGCTCGATTCCAGGACCCTGAGATCATGACCTGAGCTGAAGGCTGAGGCTTTAACCCACTGAGCCACCTAGGCACCCCCCCAACAAATAAATTTAACTATACTTTATGAAACTTTGCCCCATGAGTGTTCTATAGATTAAGCATACAATCTGTAATCGCCAAGTCTCTTCCCTCCTCCCTTTCTTTCAATATTTAAGCACTTCCTTGGATTTTTCAAACATGATGACACTATAATGAAATGGTAGAACAGAAAATGTGGCTGCCACCCCACGCGCCAGACCCTGTTCCCTCCTGTCCTTGCACCGACATGGAGCAATTACCTTACTGTGTGTGACTCCACTTTCTCAACTCAAAATATTGGCACTAAACTGTCGTATCTCTCCCCGAACACACAACAGGGCCGCTGTTTCTTTTCTGCTTTTTCCTATCCTTCCTTGACCTATTATTAAGTCCCATCATTTGATTTCAGAATATTTAAAAGATTTTGAAAAAAGTAAATACCTTTCTACCTTTTTGGTGTTTTGTAATTGGTTTGTTTTCTTCTTCTAAAAAAAGATGTTTTAGGGCCCCTGGCTGACTCAGACAGTAGAGCATGTAACTCTTGATCCCAGAGTTGTAAGTTCAAGCCCCACATTGGGTGTGGAGATTCCTTAAAAATAAAATATTTTAGGGACGCCTGGGTGGCTCAGTTGGTTGGGCAGCTGCCTTCGGCTCAGGTCATGATCCCGGCGTCGTGGGATCGAGTCCCGCATCGGGCTCCTTGCTTGGCGGGGAGCCTGCTCCTCTCTCTCTGCCTCTGCCTGCCTCTCTGCCTGCTTGTGTTCTCTCTCTGTTAAATGAATAAATAAAATCTTTAAAAAAAATAAAAATAAAATAAAATATTTTATAAATAGATAGATAGATAGATAGATAGATAGATAGATAGATAGATAAGGGTTAATCGTCCAACTCTTGGTTTCAGCTCAGGTCATGATCTCAAGGTTGCTGAGACTGAACTCCAAATTGGGCTTCATTATCAACAGGAAGTCTGCTTGAGATTCACTCCCTTTCTCTCTCCCTTTCCCTCTGCCCCTACCCCACTCATGCTCACTCGTGCTTGCTCTCCCAAATAAAGAAATAAACAAACTTTTAAAATAAATAAATAAATAGACTTTAAAAAATATATCCTGACCTCATTCCTAGTACATTCAAATATTTCTCCTTCCATTTCTTCCATTACTTGAGGTCATGTCTCATGTATTCATTAACTTTTCTGGCTTTATCCCAACCAGCCTTCTTTATTTTTTTCTGGAAAATTTTTAGTAACTTCCTTTTTTATGGCATTTTTGTGTATGTGCCCATTTCTGACACATTCTACCTTGTCATCAAAATTAATACTACCCTCTTTTCTTTTCCTCATATTCCTGGGGATGCTTTTCATTGGCCCCTGTTTATTGCTAATCCAAAATAATATTCTGCTACTCAGGATGACTTCTCTCTTCATCTCTCTGCCTTTATATGGGAATTTTAAACTAGTTTGCTAGACCTGGAAGGAAAAAAAAAAAAAGAAAGAAAAACCTCCAGAAAATCCATCAGTGTTTGTTAGAACTCTGAACAGTATAGCAAAGTGTCTGGGATAGCAGGCGGCCATCTTTCTCCACCACCTCACCCTTTGGTTCTTAAAAATCATTGCCTACCATCCTGGATAAGAAGCAAGAAAGTTCCAGACCTTCATATAAGCCAGCGTCAGGCTAGGCACTTGTTTGTTTATTCTCTGTCTCTGAGACCCAGAACCCAAACCTCTGAGCTGCCTTTAATCCCATTGGAAAGTATTTAGGATCTTAGAGAAGAGTCTTGGACCTTAGATGAATTAGATTAGAAGCCCCAGAATTCTAGGTTAGTGATGCCATCAGGCTAATTTGTATAAAACACACAATCAGCAGCCTCTTGCCGCCAGTACTCCCTGTTTACCCTTCCCATGGTCTGTTTCCCTAGTAGCTACTCGAGGACAGAAACCAAGTCTCCAGTTCAACCCCAGACCCCTGGTCATTTAAACTCACAGTGCAAGTGCAGAGCTGCTAGGAATGGAGGGGTGCTCTTGGTGCACATAGGGGTTGTGACAAGAGCACGCCAGCGCCTTCATTGCAGCCTCCCTCTGCTGACAAGGGCAGGGCAGGGGGGGGATGGGTGCCGCCCAGGAATGGCCTGTGAGGGAGACTCACCCATGACATGCATCTGTCACCACAGGAGCAGGATGATGTGAGACTGACTGCCATCTTCTTATTTGAGAATCTGGCATCCCTAACAGGAAGAAGGTGGAAGATTTTTTTTGCTGAAGAAATAAAAAAGAGCATGATTTCATTCCTTCTCCACCTCTGGGATCCCAATCCCAAGATCGGAGCTGTAAGTGGCCTTTGCACAGACACCTTCACCTCCTCCTCCCTACCCATGGCCAACAAGTGCCAGTAAGTCTGGTCTAGCTGTTCCAGAAGCCAGATCTGAGGCCACCTCTCTCAATCGAACCTGAAAACTGCTTCTTCAAACCTGAGTTCTTTCTTGCTTGCTCTCTCTGTCAGAGATTGAAACTGGGAAGGGGTCAGCACTGACTTTAAACCCTTCACCTCACTGGTGTCCATGCCCCTTTCCCAGCACTAGGCGGCATCCTTCCCTTCCCGTAAGGGATCCCGCCTTGTACACAGTGACTTGGAACACCCTGTTTCTTAGGCTTGCCGTGATGTCCTGATCATCTGCATCCCTTTCCTGGGCCTTCAGGAACTCTATGGGGTATTAGATCATCTCCTTGATGGTCAGGATCTACCAAGGGCCAGGGATTTCTACAGGCAATTCTGTGTGAAATTGGTGAGTGTGTTGTATATGCTGCCTGCAAAAGCACAGCCCGGAACCCAGGCAAATCCCAGAAAGGCAAACAACACAGCAAGGGATCTATGGCCATAGTCAGAACTGGTTTGGAAGGATCACAGTGATTCTTGGTGTCCTGCCCCATTACCCTCCTCTCTTTCCCAAGTCCTGACTGGGATCTGTTCTTCGAGATTCCTGAAACACACCTGTTGATTAGTCCCACAAGGCCCAGTACTTTTTTCTTTTCTTTTTTTTTTTTTTAAGGTTGATGTATTTATTTGAGAGAGAGAGAGAGCACAGAGGGAGGGAGAGAGGAAGAGGGAGAGAGAAACTTGGACCTGTGCTGAGTGCAGAACCTGATGCAGGGCTCGATCACTTGACCCTGATATCAGGACCTGAGCAGAAACCAAGAGTCAGTCACTCAACCGATCACACCCTCCCCCCCAGGCACCCTACAGTGCTTTTCTGATTAAATTTAGGTTTGAAATAACCATAAGACATCTTCCAGTAGAAAAATTAATGGCTCTATGAGTGTTGATAGCCTTGTAGTTTCCTTCTGTAGGACCTACCCGACGCCACATTTCATAATGGGTTCCTTGCCAGTTGTCCTCTTTGTAATACGCATCTCTTTCAGGCAAAGAGAAACCAGGAAATCCTGTGGATCCTCCACACACACTCATTCACCTTCTTCAGCAGCAACTGGGAGATGATTCGGAGCGCTGCTGTCAAACTCACAGGTGAGGGCACATCGGCACCCCTACTCAGGTGGGTCTGCTCCTTCCCATCTAGTCTTGCTTCAACCGGAAGCTACTCCACCATGAACATGGGCATGACTGGGATGACAACAACAACAACAAATGCCGGAAAGGGATTCATTTTGTTTCTGGGAATATCTTCCCACAAAAGAACCTGTGCAAATGAAAACTTGTAACATCTTCTGACTTCTCAATATAACATCTTCTCTTGTAACATCTTCTGATCTCTCCTCCCATTAGACCCTCCCCCCTCAAGGGCCCTCCATGTCTCTTCTGGTTCATCACTCCTTCTTTTGCCCAAGTCTTTGCCCCGAGCCTGCTGCCGTGCCTGAACACGTCCTTTGCATTGTCCCTTAACATAAGCCATAGTAAACCTTCTAAGCTTGGTTGAAGCCAAGAGCTTTAGCAGCTACATGACGCAAGTGGAAAGTGTGTCAGTGAGGAGACCAGCTGATCTTGGCTCCACTGTATGATTCTGGACAATTCTCTTAATCTCTCTGTGTTGCCTCTTTGTCTGATCTATGAAATAAAAGAGGAACGTAAGTGAATCCTTCAGGATCCTTCTATTATGAAATTCCAGATTTTATCATGACACCTATTATAACTAATCCAGCCCACCATGAGCAGATCTAGTCTCCTGGGCACCTTTAAGACTGAGTTAAAAACTAAGGATTTCTTACTGGATCATATGAATGATCCCTCCAGCTACCCTGTAAACTTTCCGAAGACAAGGATCCTATCTTGCACACATTCGAAACCCTGACAAGAACTGGCACGCCCTGGGAGGACACCACGTGATCTTTCCCATGTACACGTTGGGTGAGAGACCACTTTCAGACATGGCACTCAAGACCCATAAAACATCACCTTGGCATTGTCCTGGGGTCACGAAAAGAGTCAGAGAGTTTGCTCATTCACCAGTCAGACCACTTAACTTCTGACAGGTACAGAGTCTGACCTGAGACGTTTTTCATGGCCTCTTCCTCTATAATGAAATTAGTATCTGTTTCCTCTGTTGATTTTAGATGCCATTGTTCTCAATCTGACCAACCAATATGTGCAGTTATTAGACAAAGAACAACTGACCACACGTGAGTACCAACCCTAGTTTCTGATCAGCAAGTTGTTAAAGAGAAGCTAATGCTGCACCAAGCTCCCTGTTAGCCCAGAAACTGAAAATCCTAGCACCTCATGACTGTGTCTAATGCTCCCTAGATCCTGGAATTTCTCCTGAGAATAAAGCAACCCACAGCCCCAGCCCATTGCGGGCATCATTCCCAACAGACTGTTTTTTTTCCGATTGTCTGCAAACCTACTGATTACAGGGTCAGGATCTTCTCTCCCGCTCTTTCAATGTTAAAATAGGTTCTCAGCTTGCAGAGCCAAACCCTACCTGTTGGGATAGAACGTAAGCCTGGGGCCCCCAGCTCCACACAGAGCTTGACGTGGAGCCCCGCGCTGAGGCATAGCTTGAGCCTCGACTCTCCTTGTTCCCTGAACTCAGCTATTCTTCCCGTTTCAGGGCTCCAGGCACTTCGGCAAGACCCCTGCATCAGCGTCCAGAGAGCAGCCGAAGCTGCCTTGCAGACCCTCCTGAGAAGGTGTAAAGAGCTAAGCATCCTTCTGTAAACCATCAGGAAATAAATGGCTAGGCTTTTTCTACAACTGACTCCTGTCTTCATCCTCACAACCTGCAAACTGGCGGCATCTTAAGGAAAGAGATGTGCCTAGCCTGGGGAGCTTGAAGGAATGGTATATTCCTTACCCTCCAGGGTCTCCCTGCCAACTTCCATTAGTAAAACGTAAATCCCACAAATTCACTTGAGTGATAACCTGTGATTTGAATGGTGCGGACCACACAGCCTTGCGGAGGTTACCCCTCTATCCTGGGAAGCTTATGTCCCAGCAGATCTCAGAAAATGACAGAACCTGAAACAATTCTGCTGCCAGTAAGGAGAGGGCCACTGTTATTTCTACACATAGCCTTGTCCTTTATTATCCCTGCCAGCCTTGAATTACTGCCCACAGTCTTCACTTTCTAAAAAGAAGTCTTATGATAAGCTTTAACCTGTGTGTTCTTTCTCAGGTTGTAATTTTTGTGTCGAGTCTATGCCAGGTGCTTTTCTACAAAAGACCCACTCTGACATTGTATTAAATCTCATGGTGTCCTTTCTATTGTTATCCCAGAGCATTCCTTCCTTTGAATGGCATGTGTGCATGGGTGTGTTTGTGGGTGTGTGTGTGCATGTTTGTGGGTGTGTGAGAGAGAGAGAGAAAGGGAGAGAGAGCATGGATTTGAATCCATTTGAATCATAACTTCCCACTCTTTTTCACAATGCCTACATGAAGGTTATGTACATGAAATTATGTACATAACAAGAAGTTTCCCACATAGAGGCTGGCCCTTGTTGAATACCACCACCATCGCCATTATTCACTAGCAACATTATTAAATTGATGCATCCCTTTACAAATTCCTGTTACCTATATTCTAATATCTTCATTCTCAACCTCTTGGGGAAACGTCTTTTATTCCTCTGAGACCTTCAAGGGAACAAAGGAATCTTTTAGGTCTGAAAATTTGAATTGAGTCCATTTATTCATTCATTTAATAAATATTTATTGAGTGCCTAAAATTTATAAGGTACTGTTATAGCCAGCAGGGCTATGACTATGACAAAAAAAAAAAAAATAGAAAAATTCTACTGTCATGGAACTTATAGGCTACGAACTACGAATTCCAGAGGATGAAACCAGTATCCCAGATGGTCCCCCGTGATTCTTGCTTCTGGTATTTATCTAGTCCTCTCCCTCAATGATTGGAAATGACCTGTGTGACCAATACAATATTTCAGGAATTACAAAAAAAGTTACCTCAGAAGTCTCTGAGGTAAGGTCCTAAATGATATTGAACTCTCTTCAATCACTCTGGGAGAAGCCAGCTGCCATGTGAGAGAAACACTCAAGCAGTCCAAAAAGAGCTCCATGTGGCAAAGAACTGATGCCCCTGCAAACAACCAAGGCTAAGTTGCTAGGTATGTTCATGTGCATCTTGGAAATGGATCCATGAGTCCCAGTCTGAAAGTCTTCAAACGATAAAAGCTTCAGCTGACACATGACTGGATTATGAGATAAAATACAAAAGGCCCAATTAAATTCGAATTTCAGGTGAACAATGAATATTTCTTAGTAAAGTATGAGATTATTACACTGAAAAAAAGTATTGTTTATCTAAAATTAAAATTTAACTGAGCATCTTGTATTTTTATTTGCTAAGTCTGACAACCCTGCTTCAATTTAATTAGAGTCCTGAACCGGAATCGCTAAACTGAACTACAGAATCCTTGAACCGCTAAACTGTATGAGAGAATAAATCTTTGTTGTGTTAAGCCACTAAGTTTTGGAGTAATTTGCTATGCACCACTGGGTAACTATTACACAAAGAGTCCATGATACCTCCAAAGTTGTATGCAAAATTCTGTGTATAATTGTGTAGGTGCATTTTTGGGGTAATGGCTTTCATTAAATTCTTAATGGAGTCTGAAGCTATTCCCAAGCATAACATATATGAAACAGAGCAAGAAAAAGAAAGTAAGAGCTATGGGTTTGGTCGGTCTCTTCTGGCAGGTTATCTCAAGTCAAAAGACTTTTCAAAATAGTACTGTCCGCTAGAACTTTCTGCAGTGTTGGATACCTTCTGTATCTGCACTGACTAATACGGTAGCCACTAACCACATATGGCAACTGAGTTCTTGAAACGTCGCTACTCTGTAATCTGAGGAATTAACATTCTAACTTTAAGTAGCCATATGTAGCTAGTAGCTACAATATTATACAAAACAGTTTCCACACTTGGAGCAAAGAGTCCTAAGAGAATTTGAGCTGAGCCACCTCAGAACTATAGGACGTTGTCAACATGAGTATAAATCGACTGACACAGGACCTTGTCTGATACCAAGTTATATATCTCCACTATTACTCTCCATCCCTCCTAGCATCCAACAGAGAGCCTTCCTCATCACCAACTGATAGAAATTAGGCAGAACGCAGTATTGTCATAGTGCCGCATGGTGACAGATGGGCGCCACACTTGTAGTAAGCACAGCATCACGTATAGTGGAATCACTGCTGTATGCCTGAAACTAACATAACGTTGTGTGTCAAGCATACTTCAATTTAAAAATAAAAGAAATTAGCTAGAACAGCCACATGGAACCCACATTGCCACTGAAACTTTATCTGTCTAAACCCTAACCTTAGAAGGATTCTCTCTTGACAAGAATACCCGACACATTTTTATCACATCCCGGCAACAGCCCTTACGAGCTATGTGACTTGGGGGAAACCATTTAACCTACCTCTTTGTACTTCAATTTCCACTTCCGTAAAATTAGGGCGATAATATCTACTTGAAGGTGCTTTCGTGGAGATTAGATGTATTCATGTACATGTAAAGCAATTAGAAACCTGGCCCGGGATATTGATTAAGTAAATGTTACCTATGCCAATATAAATATTGATAACATGAACAAATGTATCATTAGACTCACAAATATTAATGCAAACACAGCAATTGGTATCTAAAGCCAGCTGATTTTTCCACCTCCGTGGGGCCACGTTCCCAGCCCTGTGAATGTTGCAGTCCTCCTTAGGAGGCTGAAAAGGAGCCTGTCCCTCCCAACCACCCCCCACCCTCACCCCACCCCTTCACCCCTCCCACCCCGCCATGGAGCCCCAGTCAGAAGATCCAGCTCAGCAGCTGGTACTCCTGCTGTGGCTGCCTCAGAGTCCTTGCAGTACACATCAAAGCCTTCCAGATTGCTCTCACATCACACTAGCCACAGGCTGTGTGGCAGGAAAAGTTTAGATCTCTTTCCTCTCCCCAACAATTATTTCTGTTAATCCCTCCTTCCCAGAGTTGCCCCCAGCCTGCCTTGAAGCCTCTCTTGCCAGTCAGTCCTCCAACAGGTTCATCTCTGTGGTTCAAACACACACATACCACCGGAGGGAGAAACACTTCTGGAAGGTCTCAGGGAAATTAAAGCCACAGAGGAAAAGCATGTTCAAGAACCACTAAAGAAATTAACAGAGTCTTCATTCCTATTGTTTGTCTCACTGTTATTTGTACAAATAATCATCTTTTTAACTCGTGTTTACTTTAGGCTACAGATGCTTGATGGGCTAGCCCTTTCTTAAAGGGCTCAAGAGCACTTGTTTTGCAATTCAGTACTCTGTTCTTTGACCCAACAGTGAGAGCCAGGGCTCTGCTGGTAAATCAGGGACATTTAGCTTGGCCGACCTTGCTAAAACAGTTTTACCAGAAAAGAGGAGAACAAAGATCTCAGATGAGAAGAAATAAATGGGCTTCCAGGGAAAGAAGCCAGGGGAATTGCTTAATTGGCATTGCCCCTGCGCAGCCCTAGTTTTAAAGAATAAAGTACAAGACCAGATTCCAGAAGAATCTGAAACCCCCAAAACACTCTGAGACTGTAACCAAAGATTTCCTAATAGCATTTTTTAACTACTAGATTTAGCCCCCTAACCCCACCATTATCCTTCAGATTACCTAAGTATGTAACTAGAGAGTGCATGGTCCCTTGAACATGGTAAGAACCTGTGAGCTAATTGGGAGCTTTTCGTCTAGGCCCCTGACAGAGAGCAACTTTCTGACACGCAATTTTATCTGGGTGCACTCTGGGAATTATTTCTTATAATTTCTCTTTCGTACCCATTTTTTGCAGGTAATCCTAAAACTGGAACAGTAGAAAACATATAGAGTCAAGAGCAACCTGAGGGGAAGACAACGGGATTCATTTTACAAAAGTGTGTGTGTGTGTGTGTGTGTGTGTGTGTGTGTCCGCGTGTGTGTATAAAATGGCCAAGTCACGACATGAGAAATGGCATTTGCTTCTTACTTCTACTTTATCAAACTTTATTTACCCAACAAAACATCCTTACTTATTTGTATTCTTTCCGGACAAACTGTCCTGGATTTTATTTATTGAATTATGTGGTTATCCTGAAAGCAAGATAAATTTGGAAAACACAATTTTATAAATATATGTGACTCATAGCTTCTTTTTCAATTGGGGAGCCACCAAAAAACATAAGATAAGAAATCCTTCCACGTTACCTACCACTTCCTCCAAATATTCTCAGAGGTAAATCCTGAGGATTAAATTAACCAATGCCCTAAAACCTTCTGAACTGCACAGTGGTCAAAAAAAGGTCCTGTCTTGGAGCTGGGAAGCCGGGAGAACTGCTTATCAGCCTGAAGGATAGGTAACTAGGACTCGTTTAATTTTTCAGAGAGAGTAGAGGGGGAATAGGAATTTCTCGGTAGGGGTGCCTGGAGGGCTCAGGCAGTTAAGTACCTGCGTTTGGCTCAGGTCATGATCTCAGGGTCTTGGGATGGAGCCCCACATGGGGCTCCCTGCTCAGGGGGGTGTCTGTTCGTCCCTCTGCCTCTGCCCCTCCCCCCCCCGCCACTCGTCCCTTGGCTCCTGCTCTCTCTCTCTCTCTCTCTCGCCATCTCTCTCTCTCTCAAATAAATGAATAAAATCTTTTTTTAAAAAAACAAGGAATTTATCTTTACCCTGATCCCAGTGGAATCATAATAAAATCTTTAATTACCCCGCATCCAACCCTTGGAGGTTCTGCTCCGGTCTGTGGATGAGGGTAGATAGGCTTATGGGCAAGGCCATTTCCTAGTCTGCAACATTCTAACAAAGATAGAATGAAACCCCATCTGACTATAGCAGAAAGGTTTTATTAAGAAATAAAAATGGCAGAGCGCCTGTGTGACTCAGTCATTAAACGTCTGCCTTTGGCTCAGATTATGATCCCAGGGTCCTGGGATCTGAACCCACATCAGGCTCCTTGCTCAGAGGGGGGCCTGATTCTTCCTCTCCCACTCCCCCTGCTTATGTTCCCCCCTCACTGTCTGTGTTTCTCTCTGTCAAATAAATAAAATCTTTAAAAAATAAAATAAAAATGGCTACACAGCAAAGAGCCAAATATTGAATGACCAATCAAATTATACTGTATCTGGAAGAGAGTGGATAGCCAGAAGAAATTCTTTTTTTTTTTTAAAGATTTTATTTATTTATTTGACAGAGATCACAAATAGGCAGAGAAGCAGGCAGAGAGAGAGGAGGAAGCAGGCTCCCTGCTGAGCAGAGAGCCCGAGGTGGGGCTCGATCCCAGGACCCTGAGATCATGACCTGAGCCGAAGGCAGAGGCTTTAACCCACTGAGCCCCCCAGGCGCCCCAGAAATTCTTGCTCAAGATAATAAAATGATAAAATCAGTACTTTAGCCTGTGATTAACAGAGTAGATAAACTGGTAAATCAGACAGTAGTGATGGGTTTTGGACTAAGGAAATATTGTAAGAATAAATGACAGGCCCATTTACTAGAAAGGAGATTGATTTAGTAATCAAAAACCTGCCAAGAAACAGAAGACCAGGACCAGACAGCTTCACTGTTGAACTATACCAAACATTTTTTTCAATTTTACTTGTTTATTTTTTTAATTAATTTATTTTATTTTATTTTTTCAGTGTTCCAAGATTCATTGTTCATGCACCATACCCAGTGCTCCATGCAATATGTTCCCTCCTCAATACCCACCACCAGGCTTGCCCAACCCCCCCCCCCAAAACCCTCAGTTTGTTGCTCAGAGTCCACAATCTCTCCTGGTTCATCTCCCCCTCTGATTTCTCCTAATTCACGCTTCCTTTCCTTCTCCCAATGTCCTCTATGTTTTTCCTTATATGCCCCACGTAAGTGAGACCATATGATAACTGACTCTCTCTGCTTCACTTATTTCACTCCGCATAATCTCTTCCAGTCCTGTCCATGTTGATACAAAAGTTGAGTATTCATCCTTTCTGATGGAGGCATAATATTCCATTGTATAGATGTACCACATCTTCCTTATCCACTCATCTGTTGAAGGGCATTTTGGTTCTTTCCACAGTTTGGTGATTGTGGTCATTGCTGCTATGAACATTGGGGTACATGTGGCCCTTCTTTGTACTGCATCTGCTTCTTTGGGGTAAATACGCAGTAGTGCAATTGC
Source organism: Nasua narica (assembly GCA_028533885.1). NCBI lineage: Eukaryota > Metazoa > Chordata > Mammalia > Carnivora > Procyonidae > Nasua > Nasua narica. The sequence continues at coordinate 110,014,897 of CM052809.1, forward strand.
AGGGTCATAGGGTAGCTCTATTTTTAATTTCCTCCAAACATTTAGAGAATTAACACCAATCCATTCAAACTTCTCCAAAAAATACAGAAAAGAAGGGAACACTTCCAAACTTTTTATGAAGCCAGAATTACTCTGATACCAAACCCAGAATGGAAACCACCAGAAAATTACAGACCAATATCTCTAATGAATGCAGATATGGAAATCTTCAACAAAATATTAGCAAACTAAATTCAAGCACATTTAAAGGATCCTACACCATGCTCAAATGCAATTTATGTCATAATTTAGTTCACAGAGATCTCAGTCACTTTTCTCTTCTATACCACAGCAGCTCATTGCATTGATGATATTACACTGACTGGACCAAATAAAAAAGAAATAGCAGCTATTCTAAACTTAGTATATTTGCATATCAGAGGGTGGGACACAAATCTGACTAAATTCAGGGACCTCAGTGAAATTTTCAGGAGGCCAGTGTCTAGGCATGTCAAGATATCCTATCTAAGGTGAAGGATGGGTTGTTGAATCTGGCCCCTCCTACAACCAAGAAAGGCGCAATGCCTACTGGACCTCTTTGGATTTTAGAGACAACATATTCCTCAATTCCTCAATTGTTACTCCATAACATAACATATGGAGTATGTTTATTATACATGTTATACATAACAATACCCAATTGGGTATTGGGGTTTGACTCTCCCCAAAGTTGCCAGTACTGAGTGGATCATAGAATAAGAAAAGGTTCTGCAGCAGATCTGGGCTGGTCTGAAGCTGCTGTGCTTGTGGGACGTAGGATCCAACACATCCAATGGTGCTTGAAGTGTTGGTGGCAGATAGGGGTGCTGCTTAGAGCCTTTGGTAGGATCCTATGGGGGAATCCCGGTCTAGAGCCTTAGGGTTTGGGAACAAATCCCTGCCATTCTCTGCAGATAACTACTTTCCCTTTGAGAAAGTGTTCTTGGGCTGCTAGTAGGCCTTAGTGGAGCCCGAATGCTTAATCATGGAGCACCGAGTTACCATGGAACCTGTCCATCACTTTTTTTTTAAGATTTTATTTATTTATTTGACAGAGAGAGACAGCGAGAGAGGGAACACAAGCAGGGGAGCAGCAGAGATCAAGGGGGAAGCAGGCTTCCCACCGAGCAGAGATCCCAATGTGGGGCTCAATCCTAGGACCGTGGGATCATGACCTGAGCCAAAGGCAGACACTTAATGACTGAGCCACCCAGGTGTCCCAAGCTGCCCATCATTAACTGGATATTATCTGACACCCCAAGCCATAAAGTTGGGTGTGCACAGTAGCACTCCATCATCAAATAGAAGTGATCAGGCCCAAGCAGGTCCTAAAGGCACAAGTTACATGAAAAAGTGACCCAAATTATCCTTATTCCAGCTACACTGCTTTCTTCCTCCCAGGGTGCACCTATGGCCTCATGGGGAGTTCCCATTGATCAGCTGACAGAGGAAAAGAAAACTCAGGCCTGGTTTACAGATAGTTCTGTGCAATATGCAGCCACCACATGTAAGCGGACTAGAATTTATACCAGGGGTTTTCTGGATCTACTGCTTGCAGATGGTAGATAGTGGAACTTCTTAACGTCCACAATCACTGAGACAACTCCTTATAATAAATATATAATATACATATATTTTATATCGAGAGAGAGAGAGAGAGAGAGAGAGAGAGGTTCTGTTTCTCTGAAGAACCCTAATACACTTTACTTATATATATCTTACTTATATAGGTTACTTTTATACTAGTCAAAGGAAAATTGGAATAGCTATATTAGTACCAGACAAAGTAGACTTCAACACAAAGAATACACCAGAGATAAAGAGACGTTTCATGGCAATAAATGGGTCACTTCATCAAGAGGACATAATGATCCTAAAAGTTTATGTACCTAAAACAGAGCTTCAAAATAGATGAAGCAAATACTGATAGAATCGAAAGGAGGAATAGATAAATCCACACAGTTGGAGATGTCGATACTCTCAATAACTGATGGAACAAGCAGACCCAACATCAACAAGGTTATAGGAGGCTTGAACAAGACTATCAACCAACCTGACCTTATCGACATGTATGGAACTCTCCACTGCACAGCAAAATACAACTTCCTTTCAAGTGTACATTGATTGTTCACCAGATAGATCATATTCTGGGCCATAAAACAAATCTCTATAAATTGAAAAGGACTGAAATCATATAAAGCAGATTCTATAACTGCAATGGTACTGAACTAGAAATCAATAACAGGAAGATAACTTAAAATCTCCAAAATATTTAGAAAGTTAAGTGTTATTTGATAAAATAAACCAGTGTCTATTAAAGCTCCATATCCTCAAGTCAAACCTTAACAGTCCCATTTTTGAGTGCATATACCCTTAGACTTATTCAAACACATACACACCCATATACACAGTATAGATTCAAGGAGCACTAGAGCTCCAAAAATTTATTTCAATCCATTTTAAAAGGTCAGTTTGAAAAATTCATCATTTTTATACAGCTGAGTCTTTTTGAACAGTTACAGAAGTTAACTACTGACTTTTTATTTCAGCAAAACAATCTTATCCTGAATGTTGGCTTACTTTGAATGGGACCAAGTACAGCAAAAATTTTAGAATCTGCTAAGGTTTTATGTCAATGAAAAGTGCTATTACCATCTGTAACACATCAGAATAGTGGTTAAGAGTATGATCAACTGAACCAAAGGGCTCGGATTTGAATCCTGGTTCTTCCATTTACTGTGTGAAGTTCACTAAATTTCTTAGTTTCTCTATGCCGCCACATCTTCATTTATAAAATGAAGCTAACTATAGTACCTATTCATAGTGTTATTGAACTGATTAAATGAGTTAATATATATAAAGTGCTCCCAGCAATAAGCACCATAGAAGTTTTACGTTTAAATATTAACGTTGCTCTTTTTTGGCATTTGGTCTTTGCATTCCATATCCCAATATTGGGTTCCAACATTCCTTCTCGGAGGAGATGGTACGTCCTAGTCCGAGTTGCTTAGGACCTGTATTAGGCATCTGAAGCACTGCCGTGATAATATGAGAGAAAAATGTCTCCTAAAATATGCAGAGAAAATATCTCTGGTTCAAAAAATTTATTTTGATGTCTTTGCATTACTTGCCAAGGTTGCCAAAGGGCAAGCTCATGAAGTTATATTCCTTACAAACCCACTGAATGAAGCAACACATTTGACCATTAAATCACAGCGGCTCATGGTCTCTGTCAGGGGCTAAATGTATCCCCTCAAAATTTGTATGTTGGAACCCTAATCTCCAATGTGATGGCATTTGGAGATGAAGCCTTCAGGAGGTAACTAAGTTTAAATGAGGTCAGAGGTCATACAGGCAGAACCCCCATAGTGGTATCCGTTCCTTCATAAGGAGAGGAAGAGACCAGAATGCCCTCTCTTTCCACCAGGTAAGGGCACAGCAAGAAAGTAGCTGCTGACAAGTCAGGAAGAGAGCCCTCTTACCAGACACCCAGTCTGCAAGGACCTTAATCTCGGACCTCCCAGCTTCCAGAACTGTGAAAATAAATGTTTGGTTGGTTGGTTGGTTTTTAATTTTTTTTAAGTTTACTCATTTATTTCCAAGTAATCTCTACACCCAACGTGGGACTCAAACTCACAACCCCAAGATCAAGTCACATGCTCTACCAGTTGAGCCGGTCAGGCACTTCTAAATGTTTATTGTTTCAGCCACTCAGTCCATGACATTTTGTTATAGCTGCCAGGACTGACTAGACATCTAGTTCTTTCTCTCAACAAAATGGGAAAGAATGTTCATCATAGGGTCATAAGTCCCAGTCTGCATCCAAGGGAACTATTAACTCCAGCCACTTCCACTGCTGAAGTAGGAGCAGCGGTCTCTTAATAAACCAGCATCCCAAGATTAACTTTCCAACCTAAGCTTGTGTGTCAATATTTAGACTCAGGAATTTCTAAGTTTCTTCCTTAAGTCCTCTGCCTCATTCTCTACCGTCATTCTCAACAGCAATCTTCTTCACCCTTAATCAATCTTCCACAGGGACAGTGAGAGGAAATCTGCCATCTTCGTTCAAAAGAAAAAAAAGAAGAGAAATAAGAGGGACATACTTCCATGGCACAAAAGACAAAGTACACCTCTTTAAGGCCAAGTTAGTATTTCAGAATACCAGCCCCTGCATGTGTAGCAAGAGGCCCCATCTCGCAGCTCATTACCTCTCACGAGTCTGGCAAGACACAACTCAAACAACAACAACGTGTCTACAGCACAGAAAAGAGGCCAGCACTGCAGTGAAACAAGATGAGCACTATACTAGGAAGCTTTTCCAGACTAGGTCTTCTGCTAACTAGCTAGGTGCCTATAGAAAAATTACTAAATCGGGGCACCTGAAGGCTCAGTCATTTAAGCATCTGCCTTTGGCTCAAGTCATGACCCCAGGGTTCTGGGATGGAGCCCCACATCAGGCTCCCTGCTCAGTGGGGAGTCTGCTAGTCCCTCTCCTTTCCACCACCCCAACTGACTTGTGCTCTCTCTCATTCTCTCTCTCAAATAAATAAATAAAATCTTAAAAAAATGAAAAATGACTATAAAATGGACATTTTTTGAGCACATACAGCCAATGTACTGAGCCACAGGAGGCACAGCCCTCTAAGACAAGTTTATCCTTACCAGTCTGGAGGAAGTTTGGGGGCAAGATCTCCTCAAAGGTGCCTTTCTCTCACATCTAATGAATTCTGTGCACCCTGCGCATAGTAAAAAGCCAATCACATATTTTTAAGAGACTCAAGGTACTTTGGAGGATTCCGTATCATCATACCAAAGTATTGAATCCCATAGGGCTGTAATCTGTCCAGTTAGTGGGCTCGTCCAGTTTGACATCCCAGCTGACCACAGGAGTTCCTCTTAACGCTCAGTATCTGCAGAGAAGAGTTTCCAGACTTAGAGTTCAATTGGAGCCCTTTATTAAGTACTGTCCTAATGTACTTGTGGGTTGCATATAGTGTAAAAATACACCAATGCAGAGCCTTTCATGCTGATCACTTTCTCTTGAGGTTGTCTGGGAAACTTTCCTTTGATGAGAAAATTCCATTTCATGATTACAGAAAATTCCTTGGCCTCTCTGTGTTCCTAGCCTATTTGATCAGTTGATTATTACATAATGGACCCTCATTCTATGGCACATATGCTTGAAGTCTCTAGTCGATGCATCGCTGTCCTAAACATCATTGATCTGCTATGTACGGGAGGCCCTGCCCTTGGATATTCAATACAAGTCTCCTCTCCCAAGGATGCGTGCAAATAACTGTGATAACCGGGCAGTTCTCTCTGTTTGTCCTTTCACAGGAAATTGTCCTCAGCCGGTGAATCAAAAATAATATTTTATTGTCTTTCTTCTCTCACCCACCTAGTCACTATCAGCCATTTCTTCTCAAACAACCACAGTCTTTCTGTCTGTTCTTGTTAACCCTTGGCTTAAAAAAGCAAATTTCCCTACGTGATTGATGTTTTTAGCGTAAATCCGGAGCTTTGTCTGACAGGAATAAATAAAAAGACAAATTGTAAGTACTGTGGTTGTCACAGCAGGGAGTCCTATCATGCCATCAAGCTTTCTTGTCCCCAAATGTGTGAGCTGCCTGAAAGACCAAGGTAATTGAAAGGCATGCATATACCTCTGGTTTCTCAGATATTAACGGAAATTGCCTCCTACTGTGGTTGCTTTCTGGCTCAGTGTTCTGAAAGAGAAACAGGTCATTCCATTTCTAGCACAAGTATTGAATGCACTTTAGTCCATCAAGAAGGAAAAAGCTCAGTGCCCCGGGAGGTAGAAGGACAATGTGAATGTGGCTACTCGGTTCTGCTAAACCTGTACTGAAAAATGGCTCTTTCTCTCTCCCTCCCTCTCTCTCCCCTCTCATTTCTTTTCTCTTGTCTTGTCCTTCCTCCACCTCTCTCTCCTACCTCAGAAAAAGAGTAGGTAGAACAGGTTCACCTGAACACTTGCTTTATTTCTTACCCAAGTATGTAAAATGTTAGTTTATCTTCAAGTTTACGATTTCCTCCTCCACCAGCTATTAGAAATAATCCAAATACCTATGGTGGTTTAGTAAGTGAGGCAGCGTGTGGGGATAAGAAATTTTGGTATCCATGGAAAGAAATACAAAACCTGTGATAAGCTATATTAACACTTATCAATACACATTCTTACCCTAACCAAAAGGTAAAGGCACATAACAACCTGTTTTGGGCAATGTTGGGTCACCATGTGCCCAGCACCTGTAGCTCTGAGTGACAACTTAACAGAATGAGTTCACAATTCTCGTATGAAGCTGAGATTAATCATGACATTTCCAGCTTGGGGGGAGAGGGGGCGCTTGATCAGATTAAACGGTTAGCTGGCTAGTTGCCTGGTAACTCAGAGTTCCAGGGACCATTTGCCAGACATTTCCCCTTGCTACTCCAGACCCCCACTATACCACACCTGGACATAAGAGCCTTCCCTCTGTTTCAAGGGATTACAAGTGTTGCAGGTTGTTGGTGGAAGGGAGGGAGAGCAGTCCGGAGGGGGTTCACTAAATCTCATGGCATCGATAAGCAGCACTTCTGTGGGTCAATTATTGGGAAATATGTGGAGTGTTATAAGAAGTTACTTTCCATTTTGTCTCATATTATGTCTCCCTCCCTTCCCCTATGATCCTCTGTTTTGTTTCTTAAATTCCACATATAATACTAAGGAGGGCATGTGATGTAGTGAGCACTGAATGTTATATACAACTGACGAATCACTGAACTCTACCTCTGAAACTAATAATACCTATACCTTAATTAATTGAATTTAAATAAAATAATAATAATAATAATAATAATAAAAAGACACTCTCCAGAGTGATTAGAAGACCTTCCAAAGCATCTTCTCTGCTCAGGGGACTCGCTGTGTCCCTTTAAATTGTGAGTGATGACTTGTGGGATGTGGTTTGGCTCCCATGTAGCTCCTTGAAGCTTGTGATGGTTAATGCACCAGCCAATTCCCTTCTCTCCCTCTGGCCCCCACTAGGCCCAGACAACTTTAACTTCAACAATTTCTGCCTTCTCCTCCAAGATTATATCCCACTCTAACACAGAGGACTCTCACCTGTCCAAGGCCAGCCAAGGGAAGGGCAAGCAGGGGAAATTCTCGCGCTTTCTCCCGCATTCGCTACAGTCAATTTTCCTGGTAGAAACGGTCCTCCTGTCTTTCCTCAAAGCCTTCTCTTTAGACGTTCAAGAGCTTATTTTCAAAATTTCAAAACATTTTAAAAGGCTTAATGTTGAAAGTTCTTTCTCCTTGCAAGCTCACTGCAATGATCCTAGTTCTTTTACAAACAACTGTGAAGATCTCTAACTAGAGGAAAGGTCAAGTGTAAGAATGTTCAGAAAAGAAAAAAAGGCACAAAATTTAATATTTCCTCAAGATGGCATCTCTCTACAACCTCATTCACTGCTCCTCCCTTCTCCACCAACTCCTCACTAAACCCTTACTCTTCCTTCATTAACTCTGGGAAACTTCTTTCTCAAAGTTTAGTTGTCAAATCTGTGAATTTCTTTTTTTCAGACTTCATTTGACCTCTTCTATAGTCATCTATAGTTGACCATATGCTCTGTATTTGCTAGGAAAGGAGGGTCGTTGTTCATAAGTAGTAGAGGTTTAACTCTCTACTAGCTTAAGGCAAGAGAAGAAATTATTGGTAGGATAATAATCTCATCCTCCCAGAGAAATTATTTGTTCAACTCTCTTTTAGGATGTGCCTCTTGGGCCTGGCATTTTCAAATCTATCCCTCCCACCCAGGGTAGAAACTAACTCCCTAATAACCTCTAACAAATGCTGTTGGCCTCAATTAAACATTTCCGAACGTTATTGTTTTCAATCTATTTAAACCTGCCTCCTGGTATTTATTTTATTTTATTTATTTATTTGTGTATGAGAGAGAAAGAGAGATGAGAGAAAAAGCACACGTAAGGAAAGGGGGAAGCAGTCTCCCCGCTGGGCGGGGAGCTCAAGATGTGGGGCTCGATCCCAGGACACTGAGATCATGACCTGAGCCAAAGGCAGACGCTTAACCGACTGAGCCGCCCAGGCGCCCCTAAACCTAACTCCTTGTAACTTCCATATATTCTATCTGAATCTTCACTCAAGGGACAATATGATATATAAAGCTGGACATGAATCAGACCCGGGTTTCAGGTGAGAACACACTAGCACGGCCACTGTGGAAAATAGTATGGAGTTTCCTCAAAAAATTACAAATATAACTACCATATGATCCAGCAATTCCACTTGTGAGCAAAGATCCAAAGGAATTGAAATCAGGATCCTGAAGAAGTTCATCATACCCAAGATACAGAAACAATCTAAGTGTTCATCCACGGATGAATAAATGAAGAAAATGTGGTATATACATACAATGAAATGTCACTCAGCCTTAGGGGCGCCTGAGTGGCTCAGTGTGTTCAAGCCTCTGCCTTTGGCTCAGGTCATGATCTCAGGGTCCTGGGATCAAGCCCTACATCAGGCTCTCTGCTCAGCAGGGAGCCTGCTTCCCCCTCTCTCTCTGCCTGCCTCTCTGCCTATTTGTGATCTCTCTCCTCTCGGTCGAATAAATAAATAAAATCTTAAAAAAAAAAAAAAGTAACTCAGCCTTAGAGAGAAGAAGGAAATCATGCCATTTGCAACAATAGGGATGGACCTAGTGGACACTATGCTAAATGAAATAATGCAAACAACGAAAGAAATACTATCTAATCTCACTTATGTGTATAACCCACAATAGTCAAAATCATAAAGAAGAGAGTAGAATGGTGGCTTCCGGGGCCTGAGGAGAGGGAGGAATTAGGGACCTGATGGTCAAAGAGCAGCAAAGTTTAGTTACACAAGATGAGTGGGTTCTGAAGATCCGCTATACAGCATTGCTGTAGCTCTGTGTTAGCAAAAACGCCTAGAGCTAACAGTACTTTAACATATACTTAAAATTTTCTATGAAGGGAGAGGGGGCGCTTGCATGGCTCAGTCCCTTGGGTACCTGAATCCTGGTTTTGGCTCAGGTCATCTTCCTGGGGGGCTCCACTCAGGCTGTACTCAGCATGAAGAGTCTCCTGGAGGTTACTTCCTCTCCCTTCCCCTCTGCTCATCCCCCTGCTCATGTGAGGGCACTCTCTCTTTAAAATAAATAAATTCTTGGGGCGCCTGGGTGGCTCAGTCGTTAAGCGTCTGCCTTCTCAGCTGGGATCCTGGTTCTCTCTCTCTCTCTCCCACTCTTCCTGCTTGTGTTCCCTCTCTCCCTGTGTCTCTTTCTGTCAAATAAATAAACAAAATCTTTAAAAATAAATAAATAAAATAAAATAAACAAATTCTTTTTAAAAACTTTTTCTAAAAAGGAAGATCTTCTGTTGTGTTCTAACCATAAAAATAAATAAATATGGGGCGCCTGAGTGGCTCAGTGGGTTAAAGAGTCTGCCTTTGGCTCAGGTCATGATCTCAGGGTCCTGGGATCCAACCCCACATCGGGCTCTCTGCTCAGCAGGGAGCCTGCTTCCTCCTCTCTCTCTCTCTGCCTGCCTCTCTGCCTACTTGTGATCTCTCTCTCTCTCTGTGTCAAATAAATAAATAAATAAAATCTTTAAAATAAATAAATAAATAATAACAACGATGATAATAAGAGGGGTGGGGGAAACTTTAGGAGGTGATGGATATATTAATCGTCTTGATTAATGTATACTTATCCCCAAACTCATCGGAATTGTATACATTAAATTTGAATAGCTTTTTACATGTCAATCATACCTCACTAAAGTACTTTAAAAAATAAAAGTATATTTAAAAAGAACACTTAACCATTCTTTGTGGAGTCTTTAAAATTAAACATAATACAATTGAAAAAAATTCAAAGAATAGTATCTTTAATGAGATTTTAATCATTGTCATTTTAACTAAGGTTTTGTTGAAATGTATTTATCAGTACCAGAAAAGTACACAGATATTATTTGTATATGAAAGCATATTTTAAATTCCATTTAAGCCCACTCATTTCATCTCCCACAGCTGTTTTTTTGTTTTGATGAAAGATGAATAAGGAATAAATCGAAGGCCAGTATCTCAAATTGATGTACTTGTATGGCCCCCTGAAAATCCAAGCACATATTCATATGCGAGAAAACGGTGCTGTCAAATACACACGGTCTCTCAATAGCTCAGGCATGAACTCATGCTTCCTACCAAAGAAAGGGGGGGAGGGGGGCAAATTGTGGTTTTGCGCTTGATACACACTAGCGAAAAGCCCCAGAGAGAAGAGGGGATTGTATTTGTGCTCAGCCAAGAAGGCAGAAGGTGGTGACAATAGCACGGTGGTTCTGACATTTCAGGGGTTCCATGTCCGGATAAGATGTAGGGATCCCTACATGGGGTACTGGAGTGAGTCCAAAGGCGGAAGCATGAGAACGTCGCTTAGGATGGATAATTGTATCTGTCTTTTTCCTTTCAAGGTCCCCTTTGCATTCAGCTTCCCTGGGGGAAGTCAACCTCTCTCATCTTACTGTTTTCCTAATCCATCTGTACAGGGTGTTCAGGCTGCTGGGTGGGATCAATCATACGTTAAAGAACCCTAGGGCTGAATGGAGTATTCGAGTTTCTCTGGTCTAAGCCTCTAGTTTTCAGATTTAAAAAGTCAAGGTCCAGACAAGTGAGCAGTTTGTCCAAGAACACACAGCTCCTGCACTGGCTCGAGTGCGTTGTTCATCCTGACTGACATTTTAACTAAGAAGAGAAGGAGTGTTATCTGGATTCGGGGTTGGCCCCCGGGGGTGGGGGTGTGAGTGGGGGGGCTGTGCTGGTGCCTGCGGCTGGGAGTTGAGGTGAGACAGTGCAGGGGCAGGAGAAGGAGGGAGACGGAGGGTGCCTCCACGCAGGCAGAGCCACCTCAAGGGCTCAGTTACGTATGTTTGAACGCAGCCACAGCTGCTACGGGATTCCGGCTGTGGGGCCGGGAGCCGACAGGGACCCCACGGAACAGGGCTGCGTGCTGGTGACAGTGACGTCCTGCCCTCGGCACCTGAGCGTGCCCGCCGCACACTCGCTCATCGTCTGCTCCACACCATCCACTTCCACGCAGACAAGAAAGCCGCCGTCCTTGCACTCGGATGCTTCCCTGCAGACACATTTGCTGCTTTGGGCTGGAAACGTAAACGACAGAGGCTCAGTGGCACATGGTGGAGGGGTGAGAGTCAAGGCACAGGACCTCCAAAAGCACGATGCCCTACAGAGAGCTCTAGAAGCTCCTGCCTCAGGGATCACAACAACCAACTCCCCTGGGAAAGCAGTAGGACCCGGAAAGTGAGGCATTTTGTTTCACTCAGAATAAGCAGGGTTTGAGGCTGGCCAGGCCGATTGGCCAGACCCACGTGGGCCAGCTCTCTCCAAGTCCAGGGCTCCCCAGGGCTCTGCTCCTGTGTGCTGCTATCTAGGGAAGCCAGAAACTGAGTAATCCCCCCACCCCTGACAAATTAGGAGACCTCAGTAAAGACCAAGTTGCTGCAAGGCTCAAACAAGGACGAAGAAAAGAATTCAACTAGCTTTGAGATATAGGGCATAAAGGCAAAAGGCCACATATCCCATAAAAACAAGCCAGAAATGAGTAGGGGAGGGGTTCACTGTGTGCTGCAGGTGCTGGCCAGCTGTCTCCCAAAGGAGTGACAAGGTCAGCTAGCCCACTGGTGACTGACAATCCTAATGGGACCCAATGGTTGGAGTTCAGTACTTCCTGGCTTGTGCCACAAACTGTCCAGGAGTGAGGGGGAAAGGGTGGCTGGAGGGCCTGAGTTGCTGGTATAGATCGCACAGATCACACAGTCCAGCTCGCAAATTTACAGATGGGGAAACTGAGGGCAGTGATTGGCTCCAGCTACCCAGGCTTTCCCCTTGGTAACAAAGCTAAAACTGCAGGAGCCAGGCAAGGGTGCTATTCAAGATCATCGTAAGGGCTACTTGGACATAGGACTGGCAAATCTCAAGCCACAACTTGAAAAAGTAACTCCTTTTTCTATTGCCCCCAAATTCTTCTGATTACTTCTAGGAAAAAGTGTCCCCTTGGCACTGATAGGCTTTTAACCCTCCCCTAACGCCTGCTCAACTCCCTTCATCCCACAGAAGCAGCGGGCCTCAAGCTGCCGGCAGCATCTGGCTAGAATCTACCACCTTATTTTGTTTCATTACATGTATTTTTATAGTTACCTAATATTTGTGGCAAGTGATATTTCCTTTTAAGAAAGTGATAAGAAAATTTCCATTTTAAAAAATAGGTATAAAGTTTATCAGTCTATTTTTTAAAATGAGTACATAATATGGATAACACAAAAACCACGAAGGGGGCCTGGGAAGCACCAGTGTTTGGAGGACGTTCGGACCCTTGAGGATGGGGTTTGGTTCGTCAGACCAGCCTGAGACTTTCACATCCTCAGGGATCTGCTTGGATCTGCTGCTAAACCAGAACCTAGTTTTAAAAACCTTGGCCTTACTACCTTAGCATTGTTCTAGTTACAAATACGAAATGCCCCTTACCGTCACATTTTCCCCAGAGTGGACAGGCGCCGCAGGCTTTCTCAGTGGGGGCAGGCAGGGCACAACTGTTCCCCCCAGCAAGGGTATAATTTCTCCCCTGACACTGGAGAACATGCATCTTGCAAACTGTCAGGGGCAGTATCCGTTTGCTTCTCTCATCACGAGCACATACATCCAGGGAGGAGCTGAAACAAATTTTTAAAATTCCATTATGTAGAAGATTTTCAGTCTTCAAAATGAAGGATGGGAAGTGAAAGGAGAGGCTCTGAGCTCAGGGCCTCCGAGGCTATGAGCCACAGCAAAAAGACGGAGCAGAAACTCAAATCTCCTTCGTGCCTGGGGCTCACTCTCCTCAGATCTCCAAAATGACCAATGCTCTTTGCTTGCTCACCATTTTTATAGGCTTAGATATCTTAGGTTGCTCTAGTAGAGCAGATCAGATACGGAGAATTAGGAGAGGAGATGAGGTGTGCTCGGGACGCTGATGGGTTGACAAGCAGGCAGGAGGCAGAAAATTAGCAAAGATCACCCACTCGGAGACTCTAGTCCCATGGGACCCTTGGCTGCCAGAGAAATTAGGTCCTCCCAGCCCAGCAGCCCTGGGAGTTCATGTCCACAATACGGGATTGTTCAACGCTTGATGACCAAATCCTCAAGGGAAGATGAAATTGTATTTTTCAATGGTATTTTTTAAAGTATTGATGTTTACAAAGTAGTTTAGAAATATTGCTATAAAAATGTATTGCTTTTTTTTCTCATAAGCATGGGTGTTAAATGGTGAGATTTGGCTTTTTAGAAATGTCACTAACAAAAATAAGCACCTTTCTGAATGTTGATGGATAAGGCATCGCTATAGTGAACCCTTAGACAACACAGTATTTTTGTAGGGTAGCTTGAGTTTTTATTTATTTTTAGATATATTCAGCTCTAATATTTTCTTCCATGACCAAGAGCTCAATTTACTAGGAGTTATTTACATCACAAAAACAAATCCTTGTATCTTTCTTTTATCTGCTTACTTAAGCTTTAAATTGAACCACTCTGAACACCTCAAAGGGCAAAGACCTTGCAAAGCCACCTTGTTACCAATCTCTGATAGAAAGTTCACACCGTGTCTATAAATAGCAGGCTGCAGATAAACTAAATGAATCAGAGAAGTTGGAAAGAGAATGAAAGTGAATCAAAGTCAACAATGATTCATAAAAAAATAACACCATAGTCAGAACATTCTGGGGGGACGACCACTGCCATTTACACTGTTTAGCTCTGTTTTTCTCGCAAGAAGGTACCTCGTAAGATATTGCCACAATCACCATTACCCACTGTAGGAGTTCAAGGAGCTGAATGTGTGCTTCGGGGACAATAATAATTGAAAGCCAAGTACAGTTGACCTTCCAGCCACACTGGTTTGAACTGCACCGCAGGTCCATTTACAGAGAATTGTTTTGATACAGACAGTACTATAAATGTATTTTCTCTTCCTTATGATTTTCTCAATAGTATTTTCTTCTCTCTAGATTACTTTATTGTAAGAATACAATATATGGGGACACCTGGATGGCTCAGCTGGTTGGGTGCTGTGTTTAGTTATGATTACGATCCCAGGGTTCTGGGATGGAGTCCAGCATTGGGCTCCCTGCTCAGCAGGGAGTCTGCTTATCTCTCTCACTCTGCTCCTCCCCCTGCTTGTGTTCTCTCTGTCTCTCTCTCAAATAAATAAATAAAAATCTTAAAAAAAAAGGGACGACTGGCTGGCTCAGTTGGTTAAGCAGCTGCCTTAGGCTCCGGTCACGATCCCAGCGTCTTGGGATCGAGTCCCACATCGGGCTCCTTGCTCGGCAGGGAGCCTGCTCCTCTCTCTGCCTCTGCCTGCCTCTCTGCCTGCTTGTGTTCGCTCTCTGTTAAAATAAATAAAATAAAATCTTTAAAAAAAATATTTATGTTACTGATAAGACTTCCACTCAAAGGGGCACCTGGGTGGCTCAGTGGGTTAAAGCCTTTCTGCCTTCGGCTCAGGTTATGATCTCAGGATCCTGGGATCAAGCCCCACATCGGGCTCCCTGCTCAGTGGGGAGCCTGCTTCCCCCTCTCTCTCTGCCTGCCTCTCTGCCTACTTGCGATCTCTCTCTCTCTCTGTCAAATAAAAAAATAAAGTCTTTTTTTTAAAAAAAGACTTCCACTCAAAAATAGTCTGTCATTGTTAAGCTTTGGGGGAGTCAAAAGCTATATGTGGATTTTTGACTGTGGGGGCTCAGCACCCCAACTCCTCATGTTGTTCAAGGGTCAACTGTAAGTGGTCAGTAAATGTGTGTTTTGATTCAAACTTAAAGATGACCAGTAAATCTGGGGGCCTAGATATCTCCCATTTGCCTCTCCAGATTCACTCTCTACCCACCCCCACTACCCCAATCCCCTCCACCCCTCCTAACACCCACCCCCGCACATGCCAGGAAGGCTGACACTAGGAACCACCTCCTTGTCCTCTACCTTCAGGGGCATTTGATCAATGGCAGGAGATTGGAGCGATATTCAGTTCCCTGGCTCACTCCAGGGCGGGGGAGTTGGGGGAGGAGGTCCTGAGATTCCTAAAATGAAGGACTCAGCTCTTCCCCAGCTGCCATCTGCAGTCTTCTCCGTCTCCCATCCGCTGAGTGCATAAATGCCTGTCCACTCACTGCTTCAGGCCTGGGCACAGATATGGGCCCTGGCGCTTGGCAGCCCGGGAGTACTGCCCCCTGGCGCGCAGTTTCTTTCCCTCTGCCCCACAATGTCTATAAATAGTCCCGCTAGGAAACCTCCTCTTGCCCTAAGGCAATCACACCTCCTGTATCAGACCAGGACCTTAACAGAGACATCTAATCCCTACTTCAGCTACCCGCCTATAGCAGAGTGATTGCAAGCTGGGTGGCATTCTCATAATGCCCCTCTGGAGACACAGCCATTTCGAGAATCGGAAAAGCAGCTACGTGTATCTCTTGTTGGTACGCTGTGTAAGAGTTTATATGTCAAGGGAATTGCAGCCCTCATCTCCTCAAGCTCTAAATCCTCAAGTGACAGTGTTTTCTTTTGCCCATTTCATGTCTACAACAAGCAGTGCCCGAGTCTTTCTCTAGATGGAGCGGAACACTGCTTAACGCGGCTCGGTGTCAGCGCCCACGACCTAGGCAAGTGGCGGACAGCAGATCGCTGACTTCAAGCGCAAACAAGATCCTTAACCTTGGTTAGCAACACCTTTGATCTAACAGAGAGACTAGCATCTACCGACACATTTTTTTTTTTTATCTTAAATAAAATAAAACAGAGAGAGGCAAACAAAGACAGAGCTTACCCACATTCATAGGGCATTTTACAAACACATCTTGAATTCTGCAGCTTCTCCCAGCGCTGACATTCAGGCACTGCTGGCGGCAAGGGGGCATCTGAAAGAGAAGGGTAAGGGAGGGGTAATCATGCAAAGAGCTGCTTTGTGGTAAACAAAATGTTATTTTAATTGTTGAACCAGGTTCTGTAATAGTCTCAACTGCCACAAATTTGTACAGCCAAAAAACAAAGCTGTAAAGCATTTTAAGGAAGACAGAGCATTCCCGAGGAGAACCCTGCAAATAATTTCATTGTTACCATTTCTTGAGCATTTCCTATTGTGTGAGCATTGACTATTGTGATATTTAATCCTCCTTCACAAATGCCCACTTCAGAGATAAAGAAACTAGGGGTCAGGGGTGGCGCCTGGGTGGTTCAGTCAGTTAAGCGACTGCTTTTGGCTCAGGTCATGATCTCAGGGTCCCAGGATCCATCCCTGCATTGGGCTCTCTGCTCAGCGGGGAGTCTGCTTCTCCCTCTCCCTCTGCCTGCCACTTCCCCTGCTTGTTCTCTCTCTCTCTCTCTCTCTGTCAAATAAATAAATAAAAATCTTTAAAAAATAAAAAAAGAAAGAAAGAAACTAAGGGTCGGAAAAGTTAAGAAACTGGTGCTAGTTCATGTGTTTAACAGATCAGCCAAGCCAGGATTTAAGTCCATGTTTGTCTGAATTCAAGGCCAGTGGAGCAGGCTCCCATTCATTAAGAAGCTGCTCTTTATAAATGGTTATCTGGACTGCATTTTACCCACTCTGTCTATAGTGGGGCAGAAAGCTACATAATGTGATCTATACGGGGAGAACTCCCTGGTACCCCAAGATGTATAATAACCTCTCACATGTAAACGTCTACTTGGTTTCCCTTCAGTGACGAGTAAATATCTAAAGGTATTTACACTTAATAAAATCTTTTCCATTGCTTTGTGTTTTCTGCAAACTAATCAAAAGTCAACCATCATTCCAATTTTGACAGGAAAACACCTTGGTCCAACTTCAAGAGCTTAGTTTGCCTGCCATCTCCTCAGCTATCCCTGACTGCAAGGTGAATAGCTTAACATATCCTGCTATGTCCCCCACCTGCCAGCTTCCTGACAAGGGAATTCAGCGGCATAACACTTTCCCACCCTAAAACTGGTTCTGTGTTGGGTATATCTATAAAGGTAATTTATTTGAAGAGCATATTTTTATGGATTTTCAAACTATGAAATACTTCCTCACTTTGGAAAACTTAAGAGCTTTAGACATGACAGCAAAATCTTTTGAACAATTTGTAACTTGTAAAAAATGGCAGCAATGTGAAGCATGGCCTGCCCTGTCCGGCCACATTTGTAACGAGTACTCATTCTATAACACTTCCCTTTAAAGGACCATTATCCTACATGCAATGGAATATTGCAAATTGTATCCTATAACATTAAATGGATATAGTGAAAAAATAAAATCTATAGTTTAGTAAATAGTATTACACTAATATTAAATGTCTTAGTTAACCAAATAAATTATGTCAAGTTATATGAGATGTTAATATTATGAGAACATGGTAAAGGGTATACGAAAACTGTATTTGCAACTTTTCTGAAATCTAATACTATCCCAAAATAAAATGTTTTTTAAAAAGATGTTATCCAAGGGGCACCTGGGTGGCTCAGTCAGTTAAGTATCCAACTCCTGATTTTAGCTCAGGTCATGATCTCAGGGTTGTGAGATCCAGCCCCGCCTTAGGCCACCACACTTATCGGATTCTGTCCCTCTCCCTCTCCCTTGCCCCTCCCCCACTGAACAACAAGAAAAACAACAACAACAAAAAGATGGTGTTATTTAGATCAGTGCTTCTCCACCAGCGGCAATTAGGCAACATCTAGAGACATTTTTGATATCATAACTGGGGGTGAACAAAGGCAAAGGAAGCAAGGGCAAAAATGAACCACTGGGACTTCATCAAGATCAAAAGCTTTTGCACAGCAAAGGAAACAGTCAACAAAACCAAAAGACAACCAACAGAATGGGAGAAGATATTTGCAAATGACATATCAGATAAAGGGCTACTATCCAAAATCTATAAAGAACTTACCAAACTCAACACCCAAAGAACAAATAATCCAATCAAGAAATGGGCAGAAGACATGAACAGACATTTCTACAAAGAAGACATCCAAATGGCCAAAAGACACATGAAAAAAGTGCTCAACACCACTCAGCATCAGGGAAATATGAATCAAAACCACAGTGAGATACCACCCCACACCAGTCAGAATGGCTAAAATTAGCAAGTCAGGGAACAACAGATTTTGGCTAGGATGCAGAAAGGGGAGCCCTCCTACACTGTTGGTGGTAATTCAAGCTGGTATAGCCACTCTGGAAAACAGTATGGAGGATCCTCCAAAAGTTGAAAATAAAGCTACCCTATGACCCAGCAATCACACTACTGGGTATTTACCCTAAAGATACAAATGTGGTCATCTGAAGGGGCATGTGCCCCTGAATGTTTATAGCAGCAATGTCCACAATAGCCAAACTATGGAAAAAACTTAGACGTCCATCAACAGATGATGGATAAGGAAGATGTGGTTTATATATGTAGTATATATATAAATCTATAAATCACTGGTAGAATTAGCTATATATATATAATATATACACTATATATATAGTATATATTATATATAGTATATGCTGTATATACTATATATACACAATGGAATAATATGCAGCCATCAAAAACCCTGCCATTTGCAATGACGTGGATGGAACTAGAGGGTATTATGCTAAGTGAAATAAGTCAATCAGAGAAAGACAATTATCATATGCTCTCTCTGATATGAAGAATTTGAGAAGCAGGGTGGGGGACCATGGGAGTTAGGGAGGGAAAAAATGAAACAAGATAAGATGGGACCAGGAAGGACGACAAACCATAAGAGGCTCTTAATCTCAAGAAACTAACTGCAGGTTGCCGGGGCTTGAGAAGGGAGATAGGGTGGCTGGGTTATGGACATTGGGGAAGGTGGGTGCTATTCTGAGTGCTGTGAATTGTATAAGACTGATAATTCTCAAACCTTACCCCTGAAGCAAATAATACATTATATATTAATTTAAAAAAAAACAAACAAACAGGGGTGAAGGGTGCCATAGGCATCAAGGAGGTAAAGGCCAGGGACGTTGATAAATATCTTACAATGCATTGGACAGGCTCCTGCAACAAAGAATTACCGGGTTCAAAATTCCAATAGTGTTGGGGTTGAGAAAGTCTAATCTAAGTGTACCAAAACTAAAGTTCAATGATAAAGTCATGTAAATGAGCTCTGCATTACACTTAGAGGTTTATTTCCTAGGGGCAGGGGAAGAGGGAAGCGGGACTACAAAGAAGGTGGCCAAAGGGTACAAAATTCCAGATATAAGGTAATTGGGTACTGGGGATGTAATGTGCGACACAAAGACTCTGGTTAGCACTGCTCTATGACATACAGCTAGGCTGCTGGGAGAGTGGGTCCTGCGAGTTCTCATCATAAGGAGAAATTTTCTTTTTTTCTTTTTTTCTTTTTTTTTGTACTTCGGTGAGATGATGGATATTAACTAGACCTATTGTGGCAAACATTTCACAATAGATATAAATCAAACCATCGTGATGTACACCTTGAAATTCTACAGTGATGTATGTCGATTATTTCTCAATAAAACTAGAAAAAATATTTTTTAAAACTTTATTTACTAATCATTCCTAAGAATGAAATCTTAGATTTTATATGCTTTCTAGAAGTTACTATAATTTCTTTATTAAAAAAAAAAATCACTGGTAGAATTAACTAGACCAAAGACCTTTGCCTTCAAGAACATACAGCTTTGTTATCTTCATATATCTTTATGTCAAGACTAAATATTGATAGAGTGAGGGAAAAATGAGTAGTTAGTGTTTAATGAGTGCAGAGTGTCAGTTTGGGAAAATGAGAAAGCTCTGGAGATGGATGGTGATGATGGTTGTGTAATAATGAAAATGCACTTAGGGCCCTGAACTGTACATTTACAAATGGCTGAAATGGTAAAAGTTATGTTATGTCTGTTTTCCCACAATAAAAATAAAAGACCAGATACCGATAACAGGCATTTTAAAACATCAGCCTTGGAGGCTGACAAACCTAGAGTTTTCTATTTGTGATAGGCTTATTTTAAGAGAAGTTCCTGTTCTTATTCATCATGTCTTCCGAAAAACACACAGGCCTGAAAAATATCCTTAATTAAATCTTTAATAGAATTTGCTACTGAGAAGGAAAAAATTCATACTGAATTGTGCTAAAAATGACTGGAGCAGACATTTTAGAAAGACAAGGGTATAATATCCCCTTTGGAATTAAAGAGCAACCTCATCAAGTGTACATTGTTCTCTTTAATTTTAGAATTCCTGGTACAAGTCCATCACTTCAAATATCCCTGATAAATTCATATTTTTGGTTCAGTGCAGTAGAAAACAAAGCACTTGTCTCTGCTGTGGGCCACTGACAGCTAACAAGCATGTGGGAACCAATATGGCGGGCACCTGGCTGGCCCTGCTAGCCTCCTGTGCTGTCATCAGTGTCTATATTTAACACCACAGCCCATGTCCACCCTCAGCCACAGAGGACTTTATGCAGCTTGCTCTCTCTTTACTTGTGACCATCTAATTCACCTGACAGTATTACTCCGGAATCTGGTACTTCATTCTCTTTATAAAAGGCAAATTTTAGCATTGGATTAAAAATCATTCACCAGAAAAATAAGAAGATGGTATAAAGTAGAATATAAGTGTGTTTTCCTTCCTTCCTATTTTTTAATTATCTCAAACATGTGTTTTCCATTTATTTTTAAAAATGTAAACAAAGAAGAAACAGGAGGTGATTTTAAAAACAAATCCACCCTATCTTAAATACCTCTAAAAAGAAATGGTTTGGCTTTCTAAATCTCTTATCGTAGCTTCTTAGAAGACCATTTTAATTTGGTTGGTGTTCAAATTACTAGATTTTTGAATTTCCACTATTAAGAACAACTTCACAAACCACAACACCTTGCTTTCAATAACTTCTGCTTTGCAGTGTTAAGTGTGAATGCTTTTAAATGTTCTATTTCAATAATGCTAATAAACTATCTGAAAGCCCAGGAATGAAACATACAGAATTTTTTATAAATTTTCAACTCAACTCTGTACTGAAGTAAAAGTACATTTCAAAAATTGGGAGAAAACCAGAAATTGTCTTTTTCAAATCCTTTATTTTCTTGGCACCAAAACAGATACAAAGCTAATCTTTGATAAGAAGGATTTAAATTAGTTTCAGAATCACCAGGGCTCCCCTTGCCTTTCCTTGCATTGCACGTCTATCTGTGCATGTGAACAAAAGTCTATTATCCAGTCTATGAACCGACCTTGTTGTGGAAGGCGGGGGTGGACGAAATGACTCACAGTTATATCCATCCAGTGCTATAAAGGACCCTCACAAGGACTCGCACTCACTTGAGTACAGGTGTCCTTGGACAGACCTATACGCCACTCACCTTTTTTCACACACTGGATACTCTTCATATCAGGACTCCACTTAAGGCTGGATCCACAGAGAAATGCTGAAGGACCTTCTAAGGACATGCCACCTGAACAGGAAATTGTGACCTTCTCACCAACTCCATAGAATGGTTTGCGGGGATGACTCTCTATGCCATCCATCAATGTAGGCAGAACGCAGGCAATTTCTAAAGATAAAAGAAAACAGAATACAAGGGTCATTGCTTTCCTAAGCCATCTTTTTTTTTTTAATGATAGTTTTGAATAGTGTTAATGCTCTGCTTTTTTCACATTAGAGGACAAAGAGGAAGAGGTAAGTAGGTTCACTCCCAGGATGCCCTGAAGGACATGTCCCACAGTGCCTGGCATGTAATTGACCAAAGAAAGACTGACCAAAACAGTTCCCATCCTCCACCCCTGCCCTCAAAGCAACATGCCAAATTAAAATGAATCAGCCTGATAAACAGAGTCCTAAAGGTCAGGCTGCTGTCAAAACCACACTTTTCCCAGCTGCCACTTATCTCTTTGGTCGGTGAAGTCCCACCAGAGTTTTCCCAAGAGCTCTATTCATCTGTATATCATTAATATATATCCAATTAGATACTTTTACTATCTGAATGTTTTAAAGAACCACCTTTAACCTTGCAACCAAACAAGAATTAAATAGCCTTTGGTTTTCCATCCCTAGTCTTTCTCACTTGATTACATTTGTTAGCTCAAATCTTCTACTTGAGAAAACAGCAAAGAGGAAAATGAGAAATATACATAGTTATGAGAAGCAAGTCAGAATTTGTGATTTTAAAAAAATCTTGGCAATCTCTATCATGGACTTTGGACATTATTTTACAAAATCCTGCTTTGTTTCTGTACCATTTCCATCAGAAACTCCAGCCATTCATTAATTCAAAAACAGCATCTATTGAGTGCCTGTATTTAGCCAAGTATGTTCTAGAGATGTAGCAGATACAAGTCTACAACATTTGGTAATGCCTTTCTTCTTGAGGTATTTGTACTTCGAAAAAGAAAAAAAAAAAAAGCTGAAAGGCTGCTAAACTAAGGAGGAACTGCAGCTCAGAGACTGAAAAGCTGGTAACTTTTAATAGCCTTATAGGGTTAGGTGATCAAGAGTTAGAGTCTAGTCCCATCACAAAGGAGGAACCTAGGGAGAAATCCCAGACTTTCTATTGCGATCCCTAAATGGCTACATCCTAGGAATAAAGGTAAACAGGACATAAAACAGCCTCACTGCTTGCCAGAAACAAAATCAAATCTTTTCTAGAGGAAGAGAAGAACATCACCCAAGACCTCAAATGATTCCTTTATTTTTTTACACACAAAGCCTGGCATTTAATGAGAAATAATCTAACATTCAAAAGGACAAGAATTAACCAAACTCCCTCCAAAAGACAATAGAAACAGACCCACAGCAGGTCCAGATAATGGGATTAACAGCAGCGGACCTTGAAATAACTGTCATTAACATGTTGGGAAAAAATTAAATGACAAGGCATGAAATTTCAACAGAGAATAAGAAAGTATGGAAAAGTAAACAAATCAAATATCTAGAATTGGAAAATGAAATTAAGAACACAAAAGAGTTCTCTTTTTTTTAAAGATTTTTATTTATTTATTTGACAGACAGAGAGAGATCACAAGTAGGCAGAGAGAAAGGGGGACACAGGCTCCCTGCTAAGCAGAGAGCCTTGATGCGGGGCTGGATCCCAGGAACCTGAGATCATGACTTGAGCAGAAGGCAGAGACTTTAACCCACTGAGCCACCCAGGTGCCCCACAAAAGAGTTCTTTTTTTATTATTATTATTTTATTTATTTGACAGAGAGAGATCACAAGTAGACAGAGAGGCAGGCAGAGAGAGAGGAAGAAGCAGGCTGCTTGATTCCAGGACCCTGAGATCATGACCTGAGCCGAAGGCAGAGGCTTAACCCACTGAGCCACCGAGGTGCCCCTCCCACAAAAAAGTTCTAAAAAGCAGATTGTATACAACTTATAGAGAATTACTAAACTGAAAGGTAGCTCAATAGAAAGTATTTAGAATGAAACAGAGAGGGTGCCTAGCTGGCTCAGTCTGTTAAGTGTCTGCCTTGGGCTCAGTTCATGATCCCAGGGTCCTGGGATCAAGCCCTGTACCAGACTTCCTGCTCACCAGGGAGTCCGCTTCTCCCTCTCCCACTCCCCCTGCTTGTGTTCTCTCTCTAAAATCAACCAATTAATTTTTAAAATCTTTAAAAAATCATTTAGAATGAAACAAAGAGAGGGGAAAAATGATGTAAAACCAAAGAAAAGAATATATGTAATATATACAACCTAAAAAATACATCATTTGTGTCTCACGAGGAGAAAGGAGCAAGAGTGGGATAGAGGCAATGAGGACACAATGTCAAGAATTTCCTAAAATTGATAAAAGACATTAAAGCCAGATTCAAGAAGTGTTTCAAATATCAATCAGGGTAAAGACAAAGAAAAATCACACCTAGGTACAGCACAGTGGGGGTACTTCTGAAACACAAGCACCAGGAAAAAAAGGAAATTCTCAAAAGTAGCTGGACATAAGATTTTCAAACCAGAAACAGTAAGACTCAGAGTGAACGTCTCACTGGAAAATAGTGAAGTCAAAAGGCAAGGAATAAAATCTTTAAAGGCCTTAAGTAAAATAGCTGCTAACCTAGAATTCCTTACCCAGTAAAAATATCCTTCTAAAACGAAGACAAAATAAAGACATTTTAAGATGAACAAAGACCAGGACCATTTCTTATCAGTAGATTCCCAATAAAGGAAAAAAATCTCTTCAAGCACAAGCATCTTATTAAACATTTTGAAGAACCAACTTTTGGATTCATTACTCTGAGCTAGGAAATGTTTATATTCTATTGCAGTAATTTCTGCTCAAGGACTCCAGGAGTGAGAGACAGAGAAGAGGTCCTACGGATCAAAAAGAAGACCAACCAACAGAAAATAGGGCCCGAAGATGAACAGTCGCTTCATCAAAGACGATATGCAAATGGCCAATAAACATGAAAACAAGCATGACATCATAATTACCAGAAAAAAAATTCAAATTAAAAAATAAGATATTGCTACCCACTCACTAGTACAGCTAAAATTTTTAAAAGATTGATGATGTCAAGTGTTGGTGAGGATACAGAACCGTCTTGGATTCTCAGATTCTGATAGGGATGTAAATTTGTACAATCATTTGGAAGACTGGTAACATCTACTAAGTCTACGTGCATATACACCCTATGACTCAAAATTTCATTAAGAGATATATACCCAAGAGAAAAAGATGTACGTGTGTACACCAGGGTTTTTCCACATCGCATAGACCAACTGATAGAGGAAAAATATGTCTCTACAGCTCTATCCATCCCCTGAACCAACTTACATTGCAGTACAAGTGAGATGGAAGGCCAACAGTAGTGTTGGCGTGGTGAGCAGAAGCACTTACTCAGGTGCTTGCATCTGAACAGAATAGGACCCAAAGCATTCGAGGATGTACACTGATGATGGTACATCCCTAGAAATTTAACGATAGAGGATGTTCTGAAGGTCTGAACCAGACCTGAGCTCCCTGGCCTATTCTAATTTACACCAGGAACTTTAAAATTTCAGTAAAATGTTCCTCCCCTAATAGGAGCACTATCAACTAGAGACTGCTGAGGGCTCCTTCAAGATACAACCGAAACTTGGACAGTATCATAAGGGCCTCTCAGGAAAGGGAGGTCAAGTAAGCAGTGATCCATCTTGATTCATTCTCTTCTCCATGATTCTCTCATCTTAAGTTATACGCTACAACCAAGGCCACTCACTCTGACAATGCATTTCCCCCACAAGCCACCGTAAATCGTCTCCACATCTGGCTACGGGGTCTCCGATAAGAGAGTATCCTTCATTGCAAGTATATACTACATTTTTCCCAACAGGAAACATCGCACCTTCATCCTAAACAGAAATAAGAGAGACAGAGAGAAGAAAGTATGTCTATTGTGCATTAACAGAATGTTTCTTTAGAGATATTTGGCCTATAAATCTTGTCTTCTTTTAATCATCAGGCAAACTGAGTTCAAATAACAAATTTAGAAAATTGTCTATAAAAACATTTTTCCTTGTACATTCCTAACCAACAACACTTGCATTACCATTGATTGAAATAAAGCCAGTATCGCCACTGTACTATAATTTATTGATTGTCCCCAAATACCAAGCACTGTCGTAAGCATTTTACTAAAATTACTTTAGTGGATACTGCCCAAGTTACCCTGTTCCCCTATGCTTCAGAAAAAGACAGTTTGTTACCAGATTTTGGGAAGGTACTTGTCAGTCAATTCTTCACCGCAAGGTGTTATGGACTGTTTGTTCGTTGACAATACTGCCTAATAAAAGCCAGTAGGAACACACAGAAATGTCCAAATCCTATCAGCGTGTTCATGAAAGTTTAAGTTGCTCGCTGATGACTTTCAAAGGAAGCAGAATGTTGATCTTCTCCCATCCCACCTTCCAGTCCCCACCCTGTAAGGGAAGTGCTGCTGGGTCTGAGTTAGATTCAGGGACATAGTGTTCGCCCGTGATCCTGCCCGTGGAGGTGAGATTTCACAGTGAAGCAAGGAAAAATTTGAAGCCTAAGACATAAGGATGTAATCATGCTGTTCTGGGGTCTCTCTTAGTTCCTTTACTCATCCTTCAAGTTCTCTGCCACCCCAGGGGGAGGGTTGAGAGCTGGACCTGTTCTTCTGCAGACATTAGAACAAAATCCCATGGTGCCTTTTTCTTGTCACTGTCAATCCTGGCCCAGGCTGGCTTCATCATGGGAATTGGTAGGAAACAGAGGGCCCAAGTTAATACTGGGGTTTGAAGAAAATGGAGGTGGACACTTGATTTTCTTTGACGCTAGTCTTTAGGCCTTCCTTTGCCTTGCAAAGGGAACTGTTATACGGGGAAGTCGAACTCAACAGTGCCCAAACTTACCTCTGTATCAGAACCACTAGTTGCAATTAAAAGGTGGGGGGGAGCACCTAGGTAGCTCAGTTGGTTAAGTGTTTGACTTTGGCTGAGGTCATGATCTCAGAGTCCAGGGATGGAGCTCAGAAGGGAGTCTGCTCAGCAGGGAGTCTGCTTCTCCCTATCCCTGTGTCCCTCCCCAACACCCCACTCATGCTCTCTCTCTCTCTCTCTCTCACTCTGTCTCTCAAATAAATAAATACTTAAAAAAAAAAAAAAGACCTAACTCTCAAACTCTACCCTAAACGTACAGAATGAGAAAAAAGTGGAACATAAGGGGCAAGCAGCAATATCTATTGTTAAGTTCCCTGGGTGATGTAGCCCATTGGTGGGGCAGTGTTCAGAACTCCTGGCTCCTTACAGGACACACGTGCACTGGAGTTTGGAACAACAGTTCCCAATTTGATGAACTATACAAATTTGCTTGGCCTTGTTCTCCAAGCCTATGTTTCCTTCAGGAATTCTATGGATTATAATGGTAAATATATCGGGACATATGAGTGTTAGAGATGATGGGTTCATTCTCCTCTTTCTCTCTCTCTACACACACACACACACACACACACACACCTCTTCCATTTCCATTACCTACATTTGGGGAAACTTCTGTGGAATGTCAGTGAGCATATGTTTAAGGGCCTAGAATTTGAGAGGTAAATCCTTTGTGGAAAAAGCAAGGCTGGCAGTGCTGAGAGGGTCCTGATGGACAGTATCTCCTATGTGAGCCAGAGAGACACTTCACTGGGGCTTGGGGCCAAAGCCTCATCATAACAAGCAGTAAGAAGAACATGAATTAATATGTCCCCAAAGCCAAAAAATTCCCTAGAACAAGTGGCAGATGACTTGTTCCTTCCTGATGAGAAAATTGCACAAAATGTAATGACCCATATCTCACCAACACTGGCAAAATGTCTTACGCTATTCTGGAATAAACAAAATATTTCATCCCAAACCCCATATTTATGAAAAAAATTTTTAAAGACATTTTTCAACATCAAGAATAAACTTCTTTTTGTTGAAGAGCTTGCTTATGGAAACCTATATTAGTGTTCAGAATGGAAACATTCAGCAGCCCTCTGGCATGATTACATTTCTAATTTCATTGGGCAGCAATATTGATTTACCTTACCACAGAAGATATACTGCCTTCTGCAGAATTCTAATCACCTTAGGCCAAAGAAGAAAAGTCACAAACTACAACCCTCACCACTAAACCTAAAATGCACATATAAACTATTTTTAGCACCATTTCATCATGGAAGAAGGAAATAGATTATGACATCAGTAGAGAGAGGGAACTTGGAGCAAAGGGTGTATATGTAAAGGAAGACAATATATCTTCCATAACTAACTTGAACAAATCCATCTTTCAAGGCAGGAGGTGATGGACAGAATTCTTTTGGAGCCAAAGACAAAGAAAAACAATGTGGTTCAAGCAACCTGAAAGGAAAACAAAACATAATTAATGTGATGGAGCTCCACAGTATAATAAATATTTTGCAGCACAGTGAATTTTTCATTTACATTTGAAGAGACTCCATTCGCATAAATACATTGATGTGATTGACATTCTCAGAATCAATATCTGATCATATCCTATCATAGAAAACTCAAACATAAGGTCAAGCTTCCAAAAAATAGGTAGTAAGTCAGTAGTATGAAGAACAAAGAGAGAGAGAAGGAAATAAAAGTCACTGAACAACACAGATACTTGATGTCATTTCTAGAGGTCGCCTGTCTCAGACCTACTTTTACTGTCTGGTTCTGAAATGCCTTTAACAGAATTAATTCTGTATTAAAACTAAGGTAATTACAGTGATCCTGCAAGAAAGGTAACACAAAAATAATAGCTAGTTTTGATTGAGCGTTTACTATGTGCTAAGCACTTTGGCAGTCACTCTACAAATGTGCATTATCTCAGTTCATATTCACGGTAACCCCAAGAGGTTTATGAAGAAAACAAAGGCTCAGAAAGTTTGAATGACTTATCCAAGGTTATAAAGTAATAAATAACAAGGCTGCATTCACACTGTAGTTAGTCAGGCTCCTAAAGTCATGCTCTTTCTACCTCCCACAAGGCCATCTCTAGAGGAAGCTCATAATAATAATAATCACAGTGATATCCATCATTAAACAACAGTTTTCAGTAGCGTCTCTGAAGCCAGCATGCCACAAGTATTACCCCCACTCCAGAGATTTGAAATCTGAGGGAAAGCATGACAAATAGCCCAGGGGTATGGCCTCTTCCTCAGCTGAGTTCCTTATATTCTTGCCATGTTCTGAGAAAACTCAGAAATGTGAAGTATTGATCATAATTTACCCCTTTGTACCAAACAGTAGGAGATCTCCCCTCTGAGCATGAAGAAGAGCAAGAACTCCTTCAATGCCTTCCTTAAGATGCTCCTTTCCCTCCAGTTTTATGTCTAGAGGCAGGGGAAATATGACCACGCCAGCAGAGACTTCCTCCGATGGAGACCCTCATCTTCCCAGAGACATGTCCCCGAAGGCAGCTTCTCCTCCTACCACGATTCCATATGCTCACCAGCCTCCTGGTCATAAGGTATTCATTATTGTTGGATTATGAAGCACCAAACACCTAGGAAAAAAGGCATTTCACCTCCCTTTGCTTCTACCAGATACCCAACTATCTTATAGCTTTCTTCAACTCACATGACCTTCTAATTATCTTACCAGAACGTTTTGCCAATCCCTGATCAAAAGAGTTAGTAAAGACAGTATAAAACAGTGAGGTGTGGCCTGAAGAATTCTGACTGATGGGTATAATTCATTAACTAAGCATTTTGAGATAGCTTTTGCAAGGTCCTGGCAAATGAGAAGTTGGTGTCAGACAACTGGGCTAATCTGTCTAGATTACAGCCATCTTGAACACCTGGCTTTATGCTTAATCCTGAATGAATGAATGAACAAATGAATGAATAGGATTGATAAATCTGAAAAGTAATACAACTATTAATGAATGCTTACTATGTGCCAGGCGCTGTGCTATTCACTGTCTGTGCTGAATGTCATCTAATTCTGACAACATCCTACCATTGTTTTACCTTCTATGATTATATTAATTTTAGAGGTGTGGCAAGTAACTTGCCCAAGGTCACCCAGCAAGTACATGCCAGATCTGCTTGATGCCAGAGCTGCTCAGATCCCCTTGGCCAGGTGGCCTCCAAGTTACCCAGCTTTTTGTAACATCTGTGTCAGGAAAACTTGAAACATACAAGCACTAGTTGGCCACACATGTCTCCCTCCATCAAGTGACCCTACTGCTAAGGGCAAAGTAGTCACTGATAAAAATTGCCGTTTAAATCTTCTAAATCCTTTAATAGCAGCAATCATGCATCCCAGGCTTACTGAAAAGGGCACTGTGTTCTTTGCAATTGCCAGAAGACCTGGCCGCCATTACCGCAAATGCTGCAGCTCCTCATCCTCACATGGGCTGCTTTCTGATGGTTCTCCAATACAGGATTGCCCACCCTCACTGGGAGGTGGGTTATTGCATTCTCGTCTCCTTGTTTTCTTCCCTTGAACACAGGGACCCCAAGAGGACCAGCAACTCCAACCCCCATCCACTCCTCCTGTAAGATAAGAGAGAGGTTGTTCAGAAAGCACTGGAGAGAAAGATTTCAGCGTTTAGTGCTGAGCTGCCTGCTCAGGCAGTTAT
>CM052809.1:110045559-110095027 GCA_028533885.1 Nasua narica
CAACCATTTCAAATTTTTCAAGATTTGTTATGGGACACTGGCACTGAAAATAGGTCATTGTGATTATTGATGGTGGTACTTTAGGGTAAGACCTCCTGGGAGAACTACCCTCCACCCTTCACCCTTGTTCAGAGGCAAGTGGGTGCATGTGATGTTGGGAGGGTGCTTAAGGAGCTATTGTGATTTGGGGGTTTATAAAATGTATCCAAGTCAAGTTTCACCTGGGACATGCTTGACTCCCATGACAGAGAACAGATCAGAGAATCAGTTCTGCTACAGCATTTGTTTTGAAAATGTGACTTTATTCCACTTGAGACGGATGTATTAGGGAACACTCTAAGCCTATCGCATGTTTGGTGTATTCTTACATACAATTTCATCCACAAGAAAAACCAGGTGAACTCAGAAAAGTGGACACAAGATAAGAATGCACAAAACAGGCACACGCAAACTCACGTGTCAGACCTCCATCTGCGTCACTGCCTGTACTAAGCTCCACCCCTCCACCTCTGGTGCTACCGCGGTCGGTCATCTGGCCCCTCCCCTTCCAACGCTTCAGTTAATCTGGGGCTCCAACCCTCCCAGGACCCAGCCAGCTTCAAATCTTACTTTAGGAATTGTGCCACCTTAACAGAGTAGATGCATTTCTTAACAATTTAATACCTATAAAACTGTAATATTGTTTTTACTGAGGTCTGTCTTTTGTTTTTTTCTTTTTAAATGATTATCACAGATCAAGTTTTTGAGTTTTGTGTCTTTAACCCCATTTTCCCCATAAGCCAGGTAGTCTTTATTGTGCAATTCTGCCTAGCTCTCGGATTTTTAGGTGCACATATGTTGCATTATCAAAGAACTGACTGTGTCAATAAAACATCCTAAAATTCTGCCAGCCAAATTTGTTCTATCTTAATGGACATGTCTCCAAGAGCCTACGTGCCATGGCCAGAGGAAGAAAGGTAATCTGATGGGACAGTAGACAAGCCTAAATGTTTTCCTCATGCAAGAACCTATAATTCTTTCTGAATTAGAGACCAAGGAAAACATAATCAAATTTAGGTCAAAAGCTTAATATGCAAATTTTGTTATTAATTTCTCTTGGGATTTACAAGACATTTAACCTTTACAGTTGAAATATGGACTTACAAGATAATGAAGCTTCTGTTTCTTATTATTATGTATGCATTCATTTTACTATACAAAACATAATTGGCATACAGAAAATGCTAATTACAGCTGTCTCTGTTTAACCACCTTGATTTAATCTCATTTTCCCAGTGCAAAGAAACATGCCTGCTTTGTGCTGTTTTCAACAGAGTAGGACATACCTTTTGTTTTATGACTTGGGGAAGACCAGTCACAGATTCTGCCCAGGAAGAATATCGCTGTTTGTTTCCAGCAGGATTGTCCAGGTCCAGGAAACTGAGGCCAGCCACGAAGCCTGAACCTCCCCCCCTGACAAATGGGTCCCCTCGCAGCACATTGCTCTGAGTTCCTGTGCAAGGAGAAATCCAATCAAATCAGTCAGGATGCCCAAATGAAGAGAAAAGGAGAATATAAAAATATAAGGAGGTGGGTGTATGGGTATTTATTACTATGTTCTTTTTGTGTGTTTGAAAGTTTCCATAATAAAATGGGGAGGAGTTCATTGCATCTGGAATACTAACAATAAGCAAAAAGGTCTATTAATTAACAGGCATACATTAACACATGAGAAGTGTTCTAAACAGTGAATATTAATTGAATTCTGCATTTATG
The DNA here is from genome assembly GCA_028533885.1 of Nasua narica. Classification (NCBI taxonomy): domain Eukaryota; kingdom Metazoa; phylum Chordata; class Mammalia; order Carnivora; family Procyonidae; genus Nasua; species Nasua narica. The sequence goes on from CM052809.1 coordinate 110,047,315, forward strand.
TGCCCTATAATTTCAGGAATATTTTTGTCTCCATTTGTCATTGATTTTTACACTGGTCATGACTGGAAATTCTTACCTCGCAGACCAGATTTGGGGTGATTTTCAGTTCACTTCTTTTAACTACATTTTGCAATTTCATAAAATTCTTCAAATTCAAACACTGTACATTTATCAAAAATTATTAAAGCTTGATGTTATTAATAAATTACCGAGTACTTCCTCATCTTCATTGTTAGCTCCGTTTTTAATATGCAAATAGTTGCCCTTGGAAGGCAGTGCATCGCAGTGTCCAGTCCCTGCAAGGCCTGACTCAGAACCACCTGGAGTGACTACACATTTCTGGGCTCCAACATCTATGAGAGGACAGCTGGGAGGAAAACTCTGGAATCAGCCTTTTAACAAGCTTCCTCCGATAATCTCAGTGTATAATAAAGTTGGAGAAATCGCAGCCTTCACTGGCAGACCTTTTTACAAATTATAAAGTCTAAGAAATCAATTTTAATTTTATTTTTAAGCCTGTAGCCTCTCTCTCCACGCCTCAGTGAGCTCCCTGCTGCAGCTGGCCCTCTTCCCCTAGCTGGTGAGCCTGGTGTGCCAATGAGGAGTTCAGTCTGTGAAGCCAAATGTCATGCCCTTGAATCTCATGTCTGATGCTTACCAACTGCAATCTTGGGTAACCTTTCCATGACTCGGTGTCCCTGTCTGTATAGTGGGAATATGAATAACACCTAACTCTTAGATAAGAAGAATATTTTGGCTAGTTTTTGTAAATCACTTAAAATTGTGCTAGGCACATAGTAAACGCTATGTGTTTGTTAGGCACAAAATAAAATAAAATAAAATCAGTGAACAGCTTCCAGTTGCCCAGCTGATAGCAGAGGTCTACATTTTCCCAAAGCTCCCACTCTCATTTCTATTTCCAGATCACTATATTTCCATTTCTTTCAAAAACCTGTCCTCTTCCTTTGTCATGCCAGCTCCATGAAGACAGGCATTCTCGTGGGCTTGTACCCCAATGCCTAGAACAAATCCCACCGTATACCACAGGCTCCATACGCAGTTGATGAATGAAGGAGGCGAATGAGTACATAAACCTGGTTTCACTCTTCTGTCTCCCTCCTTCCTGCGGTCATCTACCCAAATCCCAAGAATCCCCACTTCCTCGGTAAAAATCCCGACACCTGGGTCAATCTTCACCTTTGCCCCAATTTCTGCCATCACCCTGGGATAATTTAAGCTCTAGTACCACTCAGTCCATTGCTACCACACTAAGAATCCCTTCATTGTAAGGCAAGTAAGTTGTAATCACCAAATTCAATCAAGAATCTCCAGTCCTTCTCTTATTTAATTTCTCTCTAGAATTTCTCAGTCAGCCTCTCTTTCTCCTTTACTTTTAATGTTGCTGATCTTTTCAGCTTTCTTTTTTTTTCCTATTTTTCTTAATTTTTTTCCTTCTTTTTTTTTTTTTTAAGTAGGTTCTATGCCCAAAATGGGGCTCAAACTCAATGACCCTGAAATCAAGAGACACATGCTCTACCGACTGAGCCAGCCAGGCACCTCTTTTCTGGTTCTTATCCTATCAGATTATCCTTTCTCAGTCCCTCTTCTTTCTCTACAACTTTCTCTATAATCTTTCATTTAATCACTCTCTGTATTAAATCCTTTAACAGCACCCTTGTCGTCAGAATGAAATCTCAATTCCTCACCACGGCATCTAGACATGATCTAAGTCAGTTTATTTTTCCAATTCCTATTTCAGTCACTTAAAGAATAGCACACCACCTTCCCCAATCCCTCTCCCACCACCACCAGCAGCAGCAGCAGGCACCAAAAAGCGCACTGAGCATCCATATCGGAGTGGAACTGAATCTTCTCCTGCTAGTGTCCTTTTTCTAGGTTGGATTGCCAACTGTCATTGTGGGGGAGAAAGGTAGTATACAAAGAGGACATATTTACAGTGCACAGGAGATACCCAGTGAACTTTCCACTCTGCATGATGTCTCACTGCCATGACATATAAAAGAAAGATCAGAGGCAAACATAACCAAATACATAAAAAATATAAAACAGAACACCAGCTAAAATCTCAAAGGCCCTTGGAGACCAGGAATTAACCACAAGAGAGAGGGATGGAGATTAAGCTCATAATGCAAATTTCCCCCTTTCTTATTTACCTGAATCTGATTTTAAGGCCTTTTCCAGCTCTTTGCATTCACTCTCTGATATTGAAAAGAAAAAACTGAAACTTGAGGAAGTACATCTCTTCATATCTCCCGAACTAAGACCTGAAGGAAAAGTTTTAAAGGTGTTTAATTTCTACATTTGTTAAAAACTCCTTTTGAGATGCAGCCAGGTGTGAGAAAGGGGATAAAGGTTATGTCCTACTATGGTGGCCATCTACTCAAGAGCTCTAGAGGGGTCAAGGATCAGAAAAAGGAATATTTGATTTTTGTTATCAAAATAATAGATACATGCATATATATAGGAATGAAGCATCATGTGTCTGAAACTTACTTTCGAATACAAATTTTAGCTCCTATTAGTTTTGACCAGAGATGGGAGAAGATTGGGATGATTTTTACATGAAACAGTGGAAGGAACAGAAATGGAACACCCCAAAGAGTGATATCTTTGGCCCATCCACAGTCAGCTGCTTAGGCATAAAGCAAATCAATAAAAGTAGGCATGTAATGGTCCCCATCCACCTACTGGAAATCCCAAATGCAGGGTTCTGGTTCTACAGTAATTAATTCCCAAAACCCTAGGTCTATTGCCTCAATCTCTCCATTTTAATAGCTTTACTATCTCTGGTTTCCAACATTTCCTTCCCACGGTTCATAACCTTACAATGTAAAAATTTCTACTCATTATCAAATGGAGTTTTGCCAACACATTTTTTAGAAAGATAGAAAATAATAAAGTGTGAAAATATATTTTTCTCATATAATTTTGCTAACTCTACTATAATAACTTTAATATCTCTTAAAGAACAATTGGGGGCATAATTATTGTAACTCAGCAGTTTTGAGCATATTTCAATTAGAACTTTTGGGAAGAACAGAAACGGCTCAAGAGTAAAATTTTTACCCAAAAAAATACTTTAATCAACTTGGAAATCCTTAAAAATTTCTCTCCATTTCTTTTAAGTACTAAGGAAAACAAGGGGAGCAGTGAAACTGAGTTTAGATCAAGCCACTTGCTGGATTAATTTTCCAAAGAAACATTGCCTTTGCTGTTGCTTAAAAAAAAAAAAGACAACAAAACAAAACAAAAAACTCTGCTTGTACATTCATTTCCAAGCAGGGAAGTTAGAAAAGTTCAAATTCTGGCTAAATATTAATTGGTAAAAATTAAGCTCAATGGAAAAAAAATAAGCCAATGGAAACAGAAAAATATTGTAGTTTACCCACAAGGGAACATTACAAGACCTCCTCTAAATCTCATGTAATAAATCTTACTCTCCTCCACGATTGTAAAGAGGCTTGACTGAAGAGAAAAACCCTGAAGAGGTGATTTGGAATTGTAGGTATCAGCTTAAAAAAGTTGAGAAGGGGCACGTTTGACTTGGAATATTAGTAAACCAGAGCCAAAAGTTCTTTTCAAAGAAGGATTGGACACTGAGACACCACCCTCTCCCCTCCCACATTGGGATACCTGGTGAGGACTCTCCTTTAATTATGAGGTCAAAAAATCATAAACTCGGTGGTGTGCACCAATTCTAACAAAAATCAGGCAAGTCTAACAATAACATAGCATAAGGAAAAAGCTCAGCTGACTTTGGAGCCAGCAGACCTCCTTACAATCTATATGCCCTTGAATGAGTCTTATCATAGCACTGAGTCTCCATTTCTCAGTCTGTAAGACAGGAATTGTAGCGGCCACCTCACTGGGTAGTAGTGAGGATCATTGCTAACCTATGTAACTTGCCTGTTGTAAGAAAGGCTCTGATAAGTTTAAGCTATTGTTACAAGAATTATGTAGTAAGCAAACTTGTGATATCCAGCAGATTCTTTTTAAAGGAATGTGAGTGGTAATGAACAGAGGTAAACAAACACTTTTTTAAAACATCTTGATTTCTGAAATATAATTCCTCATTAGCTAAGTTTAAACTAACTACATGTTATTTCCCCCATTAAAATTCCTGCAATGTTTGTATTTAATAATTTTTTAATACTTTACCACTTTTTTTAATTTTTTCTGAGTCCACATAAAATAGAACTTTATACTCTCCTCCGAGGGACCCAGACTGCAAATAATGTGTCCCATACTGGTCAATTAATCTTCGGTAGGCGCTGTAGTCATACAGAGAGGGAAGGAAGGAGAGTTCCTTCCAGAATGGCTCTGCAAGTTGTAAAAATTCCGGATTGTTATTGATAAACTGAGCCACTTCCACAGAGTTCTGGACAACCAACAAATGATAACTCTATGGGAAGAAGAGAGAGTAAAAAGAGTTTTAGGTTGAAGATAAAAAAGCAGCAGAATTAGTTTGCTGTCCAATGTCTCCATAGCTGGTACCTCCACCCCAGGCTATATGAATTTCTATTTTTGATGCATGATGAGGTCTTTTCTGGGCACACTCACTTGAAGAAATCTATGGAATTTTTGGAATCCCAAATAGGAATAATATCTGAGTGATAACATGGTAATTTCTTGCATATATGACCTTTAAAATCTCAAAACCAAGTTGTTATGCCCTCCTCAACTAGAAAAAAGAATCAGCTTTACTAACTGCTAAACAATCTCACAGATAAGTATATAAAATAGTGTATTCCTAGGAAGTACACAATGACTTATAGGTAAGGTGACCATATAATTTATATTCCATACTGGGGTCCCTCACTTCATAATGAGGGTTTTTTCTATTTTAATATAATGAACATACAATGTTATATTAGTTGCTGATGTACAATATAGTGATCCAACAATTCCATACATCACCGAGTCCTCATCACAACAAGTGCACTTCATCCTCATCACCTGTTTCACCCATCCCCCCACTCACCTCCCCTCTGGTAATCATCAATTTGTTCTCATAATTAAGAGTCTGCTTTTTGATTTGTCTCTTTTTTGTTGTTGTTCATTCGTTTTCTTGAATTCCACATATGAGTAAAATCATATGGCATTTGTCTTTCTCTGACTTATTTCACTAAACATCGTACTCTCTGGATCTATCCATGTTGTGCAAATGGCAAGATTTCATTCTTTCTGGCTGAGTAATATTCCATTGTATAAATATGCCACATCTTCTGTATCCATTTGTCTACCAGTAGACTCTTGGGCTGCTTCCATTATTCGACTATTGTAAATAATGCTTCAGTAAACATAGGGGTGCATCTCTCTTTTTGGATTAGTGCTTGTATTCTTTGGGTAAGTACCCAGTAGTGGATACAATGAGGTCTTCAAGCACTTTCTAAGCATCTTGTAATGATGTCCAGGACAAATCTACCTTTTACTAACTCCTCACTTCTGTGAACAATGTAGTGGAAAGATAATAAATGCTTATCCAGCTCCAATCTCCATGGTCAGCTTCTTCGTCATAAAACAAACAAAACCACTATTCCTTTATACCTCCCTGTAATTTATTAATCAAGTTACTCACTTCAAGAATGAGATGAAATATGCAGATTTGGAATGACGGTTAGCCTGAAAACTTCTTCGGCAGTAAATGTACATCAACTAGTGCAATCTATCTTAACTGTTCGGGTTACCCAAGATATAAGTTTTAGTATCTCAAGACAACAAAGTATCTAAAAATAAGGCTTTTAGCTTCCTCAGATAAAAATTGGGGTATTTCAAAAGTAACAAAGTGTTCAAAAATCTTTTCGTTTTATGCACCTTCTAAGTGTTAGTATTTAGGAAGCGCACATGAATTGAATTTTTTTCAACTCTATATAACATTTATATAACCACGTGTAGTAATCATGAATTAGAAATTTAAGAAAATTTTAACTAGTAGATTTGAAATTAATGCTTTTTTAAGATTTTCCAATAAGAACAAATACTTTAATAAGAAAATAAAAAGTAGAGAGGTGCATGGATGGCTCAGTTAGCGGAGCATGCCACTCTTAATCTCAGGGTCCTGAGTTCAAGCTCCACATTGGGTATGGAGCCTACTTAAAAAAAAGAAGAAAGGAAAAGAAAACAAAAAGTGTAAATAAATATACTATCCTAGAGAAGTAACAAAACCCAATCTTACCTTTTCAAGAAATATATTACGTTGACTCTTTGAAGAAGATAGTAAGTATTACCTTAATTTAAAAAAGAAAGTTGATCTGTTTGGTAAATACTCTTTTGTTAGTGTTAGAAATATTTAAGCAGTAAAATAGGGAAAAGTCAACTAATATTTCATACTAACCTTTTTCTTGTGGTTTTCACTGGAATGAGAAGTATGAGAAGATGAAGAAGATGATGAAGAGCTGAAAAAGGAACTTTTCCTATGAGATGATGTAGATGTTGTCGAGGTATGCTTTACATAAGACCAGCTACTATTATAAAATTCATAATTAAAATCATTATCTATTTTCACCTATAAAGAAAATGAAGAATTTTGCTGTGACCAAATTAAGGCCTTGGACATAACCAAAAATCTTTTGCATTGGATCCTTTAACGTAGATATTTCCTTCAAACAGTCTTCTCCAAAAAGATGAAGATCTCCATTGACACAAAATGACTGTGGCTCTCATTACAACCAGGGGCATATGAGTATAAGGAATAGAGTCCATTCGTTCCACAATTACTCTTTTTTAAGAAGGACACATGGTGTCAATAATGGCAAATCCAAGTGATTCACAGAACATGTGTGTACAAACATCTCCCACTTCCTTTTAATGTCAACAGTTCACCTAGAAGTCAGCAAATCAACCAAATTATGCTAACAGGGAACTGAAAAGCCCTCAGTTCTTGATTTTTCCTCTAATAGAGGGGAACAGAGATGCAATTTTTTTCCCCTTTGATAGAGGGTAGAAGAAAAGTCTATCCCAAAAGAATTTTGAAGCAGACAACAGGATAGTCACATATGGCTGACAGGGAAGTGAGAGCTCCAACACTGATGAAAAAGGCAATCATTTATTTATCCCTTATTTTATCCTAGATCAAGTGTCAAAATAAAATGCCCACGGGGGCTGGCAAGTAATATAAATGTTGGAGGCATCCCATGGAAGGCAGGGTGATGAAGTGAACACCCACGCTGTCAAAAAGGGACATCAACACTCAAATCCATCATACAGTTACTATGTGTAACTACAAGTTCTAGCATGGACAGATTATCTGTTTGCAAGAAAAGAGAAAAATCTGAAATCTTGACACAAAAATCTCCAGACTTTTTTTTAAATTGTAGGCAATTAATTTGCTAAAAACTGTCAAACACCATGAAAATAGAACAAGACATACAAGATGACTCCCTCTCACAGTGTCTGCTCTGTATCAATTCAAATCGGCAACTGTCCTTCCACAAGCATTTGTGTTCTTAGCATATAGCCATATCCACATCTGTGTTTGAGAGCAAAGGATAAATAAGCACAGGGAACATTAAAATGATGGATATGGTACACTTTAAACACAAACCTAAAAGGAATGAAAATGACAGAATACCATGTAGCCATTTTAAAAGATGTCTATGAAGAAAAATATTCATGTTAAATGAGAAAGTGGGTATAAATATGATAATCCTGTTCATCACAACCATACAAGCATATTCCCCAGTCAAAAAAAAAAAAGACTAGAAAGAAATTCGGGGGTGCCTGGCTCAGTCAGTTGAGCGTCTGGCTCTTGATCTCAGCTCAGATCATGGTCTCAGGGTTGAGAGTTCAAGTCCCACACTAAGCTCCAGGGAGATGGGCATAGAGCCTACTTTAAAAACAAGAAGAAAAGAAAAGACTAGAAAAAAAAATCAGCAAAATGCCAGAAAATATTATGTTACTTTTATCACTGCCCATGTTCAAAATTATGCACGCATGCTAAGAATATGCCAGAAGATAAGAAAAGATAAATTTATTCATAAAATTTTGTTAGAGCATTATTTTCATTACACTATAAAATTGTTTGTTTAAAATTCAAAGGTAAAAATTCAGCACAAACTGAGATGAAGAATATATGTATTATTATTGACTACAAAGAGGACATTAATAAGAACGTCATCAGAGATTTCTGCAATCACTAGATAGTGTTTCCGTCCTATTTGGTTTTAGATAGACACAGAATTTACTTTTTCTCTCTCTTAAGAAAGAGGAGTTATCTATCTTCCTTTCAATGCAAGAAAAAAAAAAGCCTATTTTCCCTCATCCTCGAATCTGCAATTCCAATACTTGATTAATGCAAATAAGCCTCTAAAGCTGCTTTAGTTCAGCATCTCCTACTCTCATCTACTCTACACAGACCTGCAAGTCACTCTTTCAAGGTAATGTGATCTCCTTAAATGACCTTTAATTAATACTCTCTCCATCCAACTTAGAATCCCCCAAAATGATTCTTCCTCTGAAATCACAAATTCAAACATCCTACATTCTGTCACCTCTTACCCTTTTAACTCTCATTCTATTATCACCAGAGCCATTATTCAACTTAATAGACACAAGTTCTTCTATTTGGTTTCCCTTATCTCTCTCTATCAGCACCTTCGTTTTTATCACTTCCTTCTTTTTCAGATAGACCTCGTGGTTCAAGACTTCAACCAATCTCTCGCCAATGACCTTAATTATTTTGCCTAGGTATGCTTGCATCACTTTTGCCTGGCAGAATTCCAACCCTGTTTCAATGCTCGCAGCCAATCTGCTTAGCACTATGATAGAAAAATCACACAGCTAATCGATCATTACCATTGTAAGTCCACTCATCATTTCTAGTCTCAGGGGAACCCTAAATATAGTGAGCACCCCTATATTTCCATTCTTTCTCTTCCATTCTCTACAGTATCTATTTCAAAAGTTCTGCACCTACCTCGGTCCCTCGGTCCCAGTGTTAGAACTTCTTCCCTCACTCTCAGAAAACGACTTTAACCTTTTTCTTTACAAACATTCCCATTATCAGACATGAGCTCTCCTAAACTCTGGCTGATAAATCCACAAACATATTTACATCTCTTTACTTTCTTTCTTCTGCAGGTTTCCTTCCTCCATCTAAAGCTTATTTCTGTCTCATCTGTATTGCATTCCCTCCCACCACTTCTAAGGATTTATTAAATTGATTGCTTATTCCCTCTTCCACAGCCTCAATTTTTCTTTCTCTACTGGCTCATTCCTACTAAATGTATATATATTCTAACCCCACCTAAGTAGACTGTGCTGCAAGGGTTCTGCAGACATACTTCTTGGGTTCATAGTCCGTATTTGTTATCTCTTATCTCTATGATTGTGGGTAAATTCTTCAATATTTTTTGTCTCAAGTTTCCTCAACTGTAAAGTAGAAATGACAGTACCTACATTTTTAGGTTATTACAAAGAAAAGAAGGGGGAGCCTGGGTGGCTCAGTTGGTTAAGCAGCTGCCTCTGATTCAGGTCACGATCCAGGTGTCCTGAGATCTAGCCCTGCATCAGGCTCCCTGCATCAGGGAGTTTGTTTCTTCCTCTCCCTCTGCCCCTCCCCCTTCTGCGCTTTCTCTCCTTCTCTCTCTCTGTCAAATAAATAAATAAAATCGTAAAAAAAAAAAAAGAAAGAAAGAAAGAAAAGAAAAGAAGATCCGGGGTGCCTAGGTAGCTCAGTTGGCTAAGCATCGGACTCTTGATTTCAACCCAGGTCATGATCTCAGGGTGGTGGTATCAAGCCCCATACTGGGCTCCATATTCAGCAGGGAGTCTGTTTGAGATTCTCTCCCTCTCCTGCTGCCTCTCAACCCTGCTCGTGCTCTCTCTCTCTCTTTCTCTCTAAAATAAATAAATAAGTCTTTTTAAAAAGATGATGATTTTGTTATTTACTTGAAATGCACATAGGCTCTCTTTTCCAAAAATATTATGAAGTACATTCAAGACTAAATACAGAAGGATCCAGGAAGTAATTAATTTTCTCCACCTTCATCTTTACTCCCCTCTGCACTCATTATAAGTTGACAATGAACACAACAGTCTTTCAACAGTCTCCAGGCTGAACTAGCCAAGTGGTACCTTCCCAAAGCAATCATGGAGGAGGAATGTGTTTATGTGTCCAATGCTTCCTCGTAGTATGAAAAATATGAGCAAACAGAGAAAGTGCACGGCATCAAAGATAGTGGCTTAGTCAAGATGAAACCAGGTTTGCTCTAGATAAACTATAATAGTAATAACTGAAACAGATTATAAAATGGACTGACTCTTGGTTTCATGTTTACTTACTAATATTTATGTGCCAAGAAGCCAAAACCCATCTTCCACTCAGAGGTAGCTGAATACCCAGTCGCCTCAGGTCTATCTGAGCTGCGGAGAGCATTTACCATCCCAATCTCTATACTGGGTTAGCTCTTCAATGACCGACTCACTGCCTATTGCTTCTACCTCACTTCCCTCAGGCTGGATCCTCAAAACATCTCCATTCTTCACTCAATAAGAGGTTATAATTTCCCTCTACCTCTGACAAACACCTTCAAATTCAGGGACTGGAAAGGCATTTCAGATATCAATGCAAAATACAAGCCATGATGAAATGAATGCCAGGATTATGCTGTTATTAAATTATTTCTCTTCTTCAGAAGCTGCAGACTTTCAGCATGTCTGTCTTCCAACAATGTCAGAAATTCATGATTTTCTCTGTTCTATAACTCTCTAAATCGGACCCCACTTTATATATGCAAATATATATATATATATATATATATATGCAATTATCTCTCTTATGTTATGAGTTATCAAAACATCCTCTTAGAAGAGAAGAAAAAAATATTTCTACATATACTTATGTTACATTCTCCCTTCTGGCCAATGGTTACGTTACAGTACATATTATTCACCATGTAGAATTTAGAGATGAGAAAGCAATTAAATGCAAGATATTGGGAGAGTAAAATACGCTAGAAAAAGAAAGGGCTGTGAAATCTGACAGATTGCATCCAAGTTCTACTTGGATGTTCTACTTATTAATAAGTTCTAAGTAATAACTAATAAGTTCTACTTATTAATAAGTAATAAGTTCTACTTATTAATTTGGTGATTTAGAGCAAGTCAGCTAAAGTTCTCTGAGCTTCAATTTCTACATATATAAAATAGTAAAATATTACTCACCTTCCAAAGATATTATAAGGATTAAACCTATACAAACTGCCTAAAACAGTACAGATGCCACAGGAGATACTCAAAAATTGGCAGCTACCATTATTTTTCAGATCAATTTCACTTTTCATTTCCATTATTCAGTAATTTTTTGAAAGATTTATTTATTTAAGAGAAAAAGAGAGAGCAAGAGGGAGCAGAGACAGACAGACAGACAGAATCTCAAGCAGACTCCTTGCTGAGCACAAAGCCCGATGCAGGGCTCCATCTTACAACTCATGAGATCATGACTTGAGCCAAAATCAAGAATCAGATGCTCAACAAATTGAGCCACCCAGGTGCCCCCATGAAACAGTAGTTCTTAAATGTTACTTATTCTATTATAATGCTGTTTGCTATTTATAATCAAAACTGTATTCTGAAGAGGGTTGAGTTTCGTAAACAAAAACCCTTCTGTCTGAACATCCTAATAATTTTGGTTTATAAATTTAGGAGTAATAAGAAGAAGCACTAAGCTGGAAAATTTTAGAATTCTGGGAAGAAAGGAAGAAAGAAGTGAAAGAAGAGGTCTTGGAAGAAGAGAAGCTGAAATGGAATGAGATCAGAAACTTTGATTTGTTGAGGTTCTAAAAGGACAGATGTTTTATGAGGTAGGACATCAACCATTTTTGTTGACTGCGTTGGCATGACTGCAACAGAAAATCTCTCCTCTATACTCCCTTCAGATGTTCAGGATTCTCCCCCTAAATCCATAACTGTTGCTGTGTGAGTGGATTTTGTGTGGAAATCCTGGAGCAGAATGAGGTTAGGTGTCTATGAAAGAAACAGCTTATAAGAAGCAGAAGCCTGGAACGGAAACCCTGAGACCCTAAGCAAAACGGAAAATTCTGGCAATACAGATGTTGGCGAGGATAGAGAGCACAGGCTCCCCCTTCCACACTGCTGATAGGGCATAAATTGATGGCACATCCATTTTGGAAATTTTACTGAGCAGAGTGTAACCTATACATAACCTGCAAAGCAGCAGTTCAGGTACAAGGTGTATGCCCTAGGGAAACTCTAGCTCATTTGCATGGAACTCATGCACAAGAATGTGCAAGACACTTTCATAAGAAAAAATCGGAACCAGCAATAAAAATGACATCTACATCAGTCTGAATAAATTTCAACACCATAATTTTGAATGAACAAAAGCCATAGAATATATACTATAGGACCTACTTATATAAATGGCCCAAAAAGGGGCAAAACTAAATCACAAAGTTTTACTTAGGGACAAAGACATATGAGATAAATGTACACAGAAAGATAAAGAAGTGATTAATACAAAAACAGAAGATAGTGTCTAGGGAATAAGGGTGGGGAGGATGTGGCCAGAGAGTAGATGAGAGCCTTTAAGTCAATCTTTGGCAACATTCTATTTCTTAAGGTGGGTGGTGGGCATAGATGAGTATTTGTTTTATTAGTTTTCTTCAGGCTGTATGTTTATATTAATCACACTCTTTTGTATATATGAAATATTTCATAATTTTAAAATAAAAGCATTTTCAAGTGAGCTGACACTGTGGCAGTGGTAAAGAGATCATCATGACCAGGGCCTTGAGTTTTGACCCCCATACAGGGACAGACCATCGAGTTCAGGGCCTATATGGTCTAGGGACTTGAAAATGAGAAAAAAGAATAGTTCAGCTTAAATGAGACAAATTAAAAGTATCCTTGCCCTGTACCCCAGAGTTAAAGAATATGTATCCTTTTTAAATCCATATAAAACATTTATAAGAATTGACCAAATATTAAGCTACAAAAAAATTCTCAACAAATACCAAAAAATCAATATTATAGAAGTAACAGTCTCTGGCAATAATTCACAGTTTAAAAATAAATTAAATCAATAAAATTAAGTACCTGGAATGTATAGGAAAGGATATTTCCACTCAGTCTGTAGAACTCTTTTCCATCTCCACTAAATACTTTTCTGCATTGACCACCGAAACTTTTAGTGTTGATGACTCTCTTCCTAAACTGGCCAGTGAGTTCATTGTAACTGTTTAAAAAAAAAAAAAAAGGAAGAAAGAAAGAAAAGATGATTAAAAACCAGAAACAGTACTTGCTGAAAAAGGAATTCTAGAAAATCTTGAAATACATTACAGTTAAGCATCTCTTTGAGAGAGCTCAAATAAAGAGAACAGTTTCCTAATGCACACCATACATTATCCAACCTCCCCTGGGTGGTAAAAGAGCTAAAACTAATAGGTGGGGGAATCCAACATCCCTTCAGCCTAAGAACATGTTTGGGAAACACACAGTCCTTTTGTATCTATGGCAACAGCTGGTTTTGTGTTGAATCTGTAGATAATCTTAGTACAACTAAGATTACTCTCGAGGAGAGGGAACTTTTTTTTTAAGATTTTATTTATTTGAAGAGAGAGAGAGAAAAAGAACACAAACAGGGAGAAGGGTCAGGGGGAAAGGGAGAAGGCTTCCCGCTGAGAAGGGATCCCCATATGGGGCTCAAGCCCACAAGCCCGGAAATATGACCTAAGCCCAAGACAGATGCTTAACCGACTGAGCCACCCAGGTGCGCCAAGAGGGAACTTTCTACAACAAATTTCAACTAAATTGCCTCTTAGCATACTGAATGGTACACTCTTTAGGGTAATTTTACCATTTCTCTGTGAATGAATTTTAAAATATTACAGAAAAACCACCTCTGACTCTAAAATAAACTATTTTAAAGCCTTGAAAATCTCAACTTGGATCTGACCAGTAGAAGTTCTTCAGAATTCTTTTTGAAAAGACAAACACGGGATTGTCCCAACTTCACTTGAAAATGAAAGTTTCCAGTTGGTTCAGAAAATTCCTTTTCAAGTCTAAATATTCCAACATAGCACTTTCTCTCTTCTTTCACTGTTCTTATTCTACTATCTCTTCATTCTCTTGAGTAGCTCCCCATCATTGTCACTGAACCAGTTCTCCCTCTGTCTCTTTCTATCTCTACCTCTCTCCCAGAAGGTGACCAACCATCCGGGTTTTCTCAGGTCTGAGGGGTTTCACTGGACATAGGAACTCCAGTGCTAAAAGCAGGATAGTCCAGGGACAATTGGACTCTCTACATTTACCATATATATTTTTTGGTATGCAGGTAAGAAAGTGCTGGAGCACCTGGCTGGCATAGTCGGGGGAGTGTGATAATCTTGATCTCGGGGTTGTGAGCTTGAGCCCTACACTGGGGGTAGAAATTACTTAAATAAAACCCAAAAATATTTTTTTAATGTTTTAGGATGTGGCAAAGAGCTCTGAGCCAAAGGCTTAGCTATTATGATTTGTTATTTGACTTACTAAACCATAAAACAAAAACAAAATGAAAAGCTGCAACCCATCCATGTACACAGGAAGCTGCCCAGTACCTTACCCATTTCCAGTAAGTTCTATGTTGGGAGGAGGTTTATCGAGGTCACAGGAAGGTCTGCTTTCTGAGTCCTCACATCTGTCTTCATCAGCACTGTCCTCTTCACAGTCAGAATCCCCATTGCAAACCAAAGATTTGCTGATGCACTGGCCTGTAGACAAGATAAGCCCCCACAAAAAATACAAGATAGAAGAAGGCAAAAACTACCTGGGACCAAAAAGGTTTTGCCTCTGGGGTGCCTGGGTGGCTCAGTAGGTTGAGCTTCAACTCTTGGCTTCAGCTCAGAGCATGATCTCAGGGTCATGATATCAAGCCCTGTGTGGGGTCCCATGCTCAGCAGAGAGTCTGCTTGAAGATTCTCTCCCTCTGCCCCTCCCCCACTCATGGTCACTTTTTCTAAATTATATAAATAAATCTTAAAAAAAAAAAAAAGGTTTTGCCCCTGACCCCCAACACTGCACTAATATTCTACTTTGAATTTGAGATCAATCTTCAAGGTTCCAGGAAAGGACTGGTGAGTATTTTGGCCCTCATATTCTAACATACAAAATTGATTCTGACCTCCGCTGGAAACAAAATAGAAAAAAAAAAGCTGAATTCAAATTCCAGGCTCTCATAATCAAGCCGTTCATCTTAATCTTCCCAAAATCAAAAGGTGCTAACCACTTGGAAGATAGATTGACATTCTGCCCTTCAACTTTCAGTTTATTTTTTTGTAATCACTGACCATGATGCCAAAGCCCTGCTTGTTTGGGTGATTTGATGTGTAAGCTCTTGAGAGCATGGAAACTGGGTCAAAAGATTAAAATTCAACATTTCTTTAGCACTACTTTGTGCAAGGCAGTCTTCCAGATGTTAAGGTACAGATATAAATAAATATGGTATGCTGGGCTTTTCATATACCTTGCAATCTAGTAGGAAGGACCATGAAGACACAGATCATTATAATCCCACAATGTAATTGTTACGATAGATAGGCACCGAGGAGGCACTGAAGGGTACCGGATGATCTAACCCTTGCCTACCTTCCCAGCATCATCGCCAGCCATTCTGCAACCTGCTTCCTATACTCTCATCACACCTACATGAAGTAAAGGCCAGGCTTTCTGTCATCTCCTTGCACTAATACTTCTCTCAGCCTCGAAGGGTTTCTCTACCTGTCACGTACATGTCCTTCAAAAATCAAATTAAGTATCAGCTCCTCTCAGAAACCATCCCTGTACCACAGGCTATAGTACAAGTCCTTTGTTTATGTCCTCATACTATGCATTGCACACACCTGTTCTGATGGTATCCCATGCACCCCACTGTGATCTCACTCAATCCCATGCACCGAACATTTGGTGAGAGTCTATTACATACCAGGTACTTCAGATGCAAAAATTAAAGGAATATTATCCATATCCTCAAGGAGTTCACAAGAGAGATAACCAGACCAACAAACACTCCAGATTACAGATGGTACAACATACATAGGGAACACAGAGAAGGGATTTGTTAATTATCTCTATCAGTTGACGAGTTAAGAAATACTTCCTAAAAAAAGGAGTCATCTGGCTTGGGTTTTGAAAGTAAAAAAGGATTTCAAGAGGTATTGCCAAGGAGCACTTTTAACATAGGGATTATTTATGTACTATTCTGCCCATAAACTTTAATATTTGTGAAGGAAGAAGCTATGTGTTTCATTTACGTATCCACAATCCTCACCACTATATCTGGAGCATGATAACAATAATAAGTATTTGCTAAAGGTTGTTGAATTAACCTGATTGTACCAATGTTACCTAAACAATAGGTCAAATAAATCCTCAGTGCTCAAACTTGAAATTATGTTTCAATCACCCTGTGCATAAGAGTGACCTGTATTGCTTTTTGGTTATCTAATCAGAGTTGCTTTTCTTGTAAGTATAATAATAATTTGGGCAGTAACCTTGTTTTTGCCCAACCTCGATGTCCCAGACTCACTCTGCATCCTCACCAAAAATGCAATGTCTGGGTCTGTCAATAGCCGTATTTCTTTTCAAAGAAGCAAGGAGTATCTCCACATTTGTTACCAGATGAAATAACGGTATTACACTTGAAATAATGATAGCTGAGTGTATAATTGATATGCCAACAAAATTAATTTTCAGGCCAATATAAACTCAGTAAAATTGAACAAATACATGCTGAGCAAGTTAATCAAATAGCATTTGAATTTACACTTGGCAGGGAGTGTCCAAGCCTGTGGAAAAGATACCTGAGAAACACCTGAACCGCTCTCCACATCCCTCTTCCGTCGGACATCCTAGTGTAGGTTCACACGATTGTGTTTCAAATGCACTTCCAACGCAAGGATGGCCCCCATACTGCCCATAAACAGCAACTGACCTCCTGCGAGTCTAAACACAAAACAAGTAGTGCTTTTTGAGGTCTCCTTTCCTTTGTCTGAGAAACAAAATCTGAGAGAAATGAATACAATTGAAGAAACAGTGTTCAGGAAATTGTTCTGGTGGGCAGATGTAAAACCCCCAAAATCAATAAACCCACAGACCCACTTGTCCTTGAGTCCGGTGATACTTAAATTACTATTTATGAAGCACTCCCAGCTATATATTTATTCTCAGGTTTGAGTGTAAAAAAAATTAGTGAATCTTTAAGAAAGTAACTTGAAAGAGTTAGCTGGGTAGACACATAAGCAAATCGGTTACATTATAGATGATTAATGTTTTTGCTCAAGCTGTGTGCCAGGAGCCAGTGAGAAAGGTGACACAAATTTTGCCAGAGAGAGGGAAGGATCCTGGGAACCAGGGTTAAGGAGAAATAAAGTTAGAAAAACCTTTGGAAAAGTGGTGGTAATTGATTTGAGCTGAATGTTAAGCCTTCTCCAGGAAGACGAGGCAAGGCAAAATAATCTAAAGAGCCTTATATGTCAATATGGAAGGCGAATTTATAGCACAGTAGCCTCGGTAATCCAAAGATGAAGCTACTTCAGCAATGGGATTCTACTAGACCAACAAAATCAATGGCCTCTGAAATGAGAAATATGTCAAAGGCAAATCTCTGGGGAGAAAGTATAGGAAAAATAGAGGAAATCATCAAGCCACCTGAGAAACAAATAATTCATCCTAAAATTCACTTAGTCAATATGAAGACATGTATCTAACATTTAAACACAAGGAGGTCCACAAAAACCTTTCCGTCCCCGACAACAATCAGAGGCATCGTGTAAGCCTCTTCCTGTACTCACCTTTTCCCTATTTAAAAAAATAAACAAAATGACATTCCAGAGAATTTACTTTGCCTTGAGCAAAGACCAACAGGGAAGACAGGATATACAAACTGATGTGGAGCTAGGAGTGGAACGGTCAAGAAAGAATTCCTGAGATGTTTTTGCTGCAAAAAGACCTTCTTATTATAGCATGGGGACAAGGGCCCATGGGCAGAAAGAGCTGCACTTTTGCTCTCTGAAGCTGGTGGTTATGTACTTAGTGCTCAAGGGGGAGGGGACGTGCAGGGAGTCTCAGATCATAAATGTCTTCTTTGAATTTCTCCTCATAAAACCACTTCTGCAGGATTTCTCTGGTGCTGGTCACGGGGCTCAGTGTTGACCATCAGTGAGACGCACAGGCAGTCATGAGACCCTCATGTATTTGATCCTTATGGGAACCATGCAGGCTATCGGTCAGCCTTCTGGGCTAAATGTGAACACATTTCTGCTTCTGTCCCTCATCACACACCAAGGTGGAATCTCCTCATCCCTCATCCCTGGGTTAGAAGTGGGGATTCTTTCAGACCAAGGGTCGCAGTAATGTAATTTGCTCTGTGAGCAGCTTTGTCAGCCTGGGGGGCAACCCTGGCAACTTCCGTTGGGTCTAAGCAGAGGAGCCGGGGAGGAATAGGAGTGGGGAAAGGAACTCAGTACAGTTCCTTGATAAGTTTTTAATCTCTGTGTTTAATTGATGAAAAAACCTCTCATACGGGCCTTAATAAATTGTCCTTTTCCATATCTTATGGTCTCACTTACGTGTGGAGTATAAAGTCAATCATGGAGGGCATTGTGAGAAGGAAGGGAAGGGTGAATGGGGGGAAATCGGAGGGGGTGATGAACCAGGAGAGACTGTGGACTCTGAGCAACAACCTGAGGGTTTTGGAGGGGCAGGGGTGGGGGGTTGGGCGAGCCTGGTGGTGGGTATTGAGAAGGGCACGTACTGCATGGAGCACTGGGTGTGGTGCATGAACAATCAATCTTGGAACACTGAAAAATTAAAATAAACATATTTGGGGAGAAAAAAAAATTTAAAAAAATAAATTGTCCTTTTCCAAAGTTCCAAAGCACAGATTGTGTTGTCTGAAGAATGCTTTTCTCTCTCTGGATATGAGAATGACCTTGACGGCTGCCCACCGAGAACAGTCTCATTCTCACCTGACAAATTCTGATCTTATGACCCTATTTTCATTTTCACTTGTCTCCTTCTGAATGAAAATTTTGTCGTTAGAATCTCCGGATGTAATAATCATTGCATGATGACCTTCATGCAAAGAAAAAAATTACTAATACGAAAAATACCTTCCATCTCTTTCTATTTAGCATTCTTTCTTAACTTGTTAAATTATAGAAATATTTTCTGTAGTTGGTGTTTGACTTTTGCCTTGTTATTCATGTACCCATTTGCCTGTAATCAGAGTAGTCATCTATTGGCCCAAAGCCAAATTCTGCATTTGTGTAACTTGTTTTATAAATACCACTCGTGTAGATACTAAATGCTTGATGAAAATGATGATTATGATGACGCTTCAAGACAGAAATTATCTTCTGTAACATGGTTCTATTATTTTAATAATTAAAAAGTGATTTTTAAACACACATTTTTATTCACGCTGAACCACCTTTAAAATATTTTGCAGGGACGCCTGGGTGGCTCAGTTGGTTGAGCAACTGCCTTTGGATCAGGTCATGATCCCAGCGTCTAGGGATCAAGTCCCGCATCGGGCTCCTTGCTCCGCAGGGAGCCTGCTCCTCTCTCTGCCTCTGCCTGCCTCTCTGCCTGCTTGTGTTCTCTCTCTGTTAAATGAATAAATAAAATCTTTAAAAAAATAAAAAATAAATAAAATAAAATAAAATAAATAAAATAAAATATTTTGCAAATATAGAATCATGTTGTATACCTGAAACTAATATAATGTCATGTGCTAATTATATTTCAATAAAAACATATTTAATCATTCAAATATTTAGAACCTTTAAAACAAGCATTATATTTTTGGAATTTATCCTAAGAAAATTATCAGAACAGAGGACTGATTTCTATGTACAAAAATGTTCACTGAAGTTTTATTTATAATAACAAAAATGTACATATCTTAAATCTCAAACAGTAGGAAAATGGATGAATAAGATCAGTATACTCATATAATGGAAAGTAATACAGCTGTTAAAATTCCATGCCGAAAGTATAATTTTAAAGTAGTAGAGGGGCACCTTGGTGGCTCAGTTGGTTAAGTGCCCAACTCTTGATCTCAGCTCAGGTCTTGATCTAATGGTCTTGAGTTTAAGCACCATGTTGGGCTCCATGTAGTAGGAGTAGGAGTAAAGTAGTAGTAGCTCCATGTAGTAGGAGTAAAGTAGGAGCAGAACCTACTTTAAAAAAAAAACAGTAGGATAGAGGGGCTCCTGGCTGGGTCAGTCAGTGGAGTATGCTACTCCTGATCTTAGGGTCATGAGTTCAAGCCCCACATGTGGCATGAAGTTTATTTTTCAGCAGTGCCTGGGTGGCTCAGTCATTCAGTATCTGCCTTCAGCTCAGGTCATGACCCCAGGGTCCTGGATTCATCCCCATGTCAGGCTCCCTGCTCAGTGGGGTGCCTGCTTCTCCCGCTGCTCCTTACCCTGCTTATGCTTTCTCTCCCTAATAAATTAATTAAATCTTTTTTTTAAATTTTTTAATTTTTAAACAAAAAAAATTTTAATAGTGGAATATAAAACTATAATCAATTCGATTTTTAAAAATTATAAACACATATGGGGTGCCTGGGTGGCTCAGTGGGTTAAAGCCTCTGCCTTCAGTTCAGGTCATGATCTCGGGGTCCTGGGATGGAGCCCTGCTTCAGGCTCTCTGCTCAGCAGGGAGCCTGCTTCCCCCTCTCTCTCTCCCTGCCTCTGCCTGCTTGTGATCTCTCTCTCTGTCAAATAAATATATAAAATCTTTTAAAAAAATTATAAACACACAGAGAAGATAAATTGAAAGAATAGCAAAATTATGGTATATTCATGTCTTTTAAATGGTGAAATTATAAGTACCATTTTCTTTATATAGACTTTCCCACGTTTTCTCCAATGAGTAACTTATAATACGGGGGATAAAAACAAACACTTTTAGAAGTCCTCTACTATCTCCAGATCAGGTCCAGCATTTTATGTGTATTACTTAGAAATTAAACTTTAAAAAGTTTAAAAATGCAGGGGTGCCTGGCTGGCTCAGTCAGTGGAACATGTGACTCTTATCTCCAGGTTGTGGGTTGGAAGCCCACGTTGAATGTAGACATTACTTAAAAGTAAAATCTTAAAAAAAAAAAAAGTGCAAAATGTTTCACTCTTCATGGTCATTCACTATTCCTTGGGTAAAACAAAGCAGCCATTTTGTACTTGTTAGTGTTTGTTTTAAATAAGAAGAAAAGGTAAACCCAGCAAATATGAACCAGATTTTGAATTACTTACTAACTTCATTTTATGCTCTTCTATTTCTCTAATAGTTAATGAGTTAGTGAATTGCTTTATCCTATGTCTATTTGTAGGCTCAAATGTAAGATTTAGAAAAGTCCTACACGAAAAATAAGAATGTAGAAATTACTTTATTACATTATTATTAAAGCCATACTCCCCGCCCTTTAAAATTACTAATTATACTAAGAAACGCAAAAAATAACATGTCAAAAGCTAATGTCATTTGTCCATACATCAGCTATTTCAGTATAAACAATATATACAATAAATAAACAAATAAACACAAAGTTTTACCATGGTCCTACCTGAGTCTTGGTACAGCCATTGCATTCTGACCATGAGGCATAGGAATCCCACTGGCAATTGACTGGAGAGGAGGCTCTGTCAAATTGTTATAAATCAGGTAGAAGGATAAAGAGAGGGGAAACACAAAGAATGGTCAAAATAGTAAAAAAAAAAAAAAAATTGCTTCACTATATTTTAGGAGACACCAAAAGCCTCCCAAGATATATAAAAACATATCTGGAAGGGACCAACGTTTTTAGAGATTAACATTTATTAAACATCTATTATGTACCAGATACTAAACACCAGAGCTATAGACACAATAAGAGATAGGTCACTGACTATGGGTAGAGGAGAGGAGAAAAATGCAGATGTATAAACAAATAATCATAATATAATCTTATGCACATGATCCATAATACAATATATCTAATTTGATCAATCTCATAACAGAAACGTGTACAGTATAATGTATTGTGGAAATATAGATAGGAGTGTTCACATGTGGGAGGGTAGGTGAGAACATGTAAGAGGAAGGCATTCTGGCCCTTGAAAGGATTCTGAATAGTGAATTGAAGACTAATACAGAAACTCTTTACTGGAAGACAAAAAGCTCTAAAAAGACCTTATGAGAAGTGAGAAACTAAAAACTGGCCAAGACTAAAGGGACAGAAAATTATTTTTAGATATTCCCCTGTTCATTTAGGCTACTTCTCAAGAACACACCCAAGCAGAGTCAATTTGAGCTTAAACAATTCTACGCCACTAAAATCCATGAAAAATGGACAGTTGGTTCTCACGTGTTGCTTAACTTCAGCTTTGTCAAGAAGATCACACGGCTTGGCGTCTCCTAAAAGCACATTTTACAAGGGGCAAAGGAAATCAGACTCCTGATTTCTGGATTTCAAGCACATTCGTAACCTTGGAGACATCTGGAGTCAAGGTGAGTTGTGCTCGTCTTAAGCCTCTGAGGTGACCCTGAAACTAAGTTGTCCCCTCTGTAGCGTGTGTGCCTCACATGCTTTTATGGAGCCAACATTGCTAATCTGTCATCTCGATATGGCCATAATGATCCAAAGCCTCAGTGTCTGTGATACTCGAACAATTAGAACTTGCCATTTTTCTATGTTGGGTCCCAGGGACACGCAGAGGACTTCCCCGAACATGGAGGCTTAGGAAGGGAAGCTAGCTTGCCCTTCTCTCGTCTGTGCTCCCACAGCAGGGCGCGCAGGCCTTTCCCAGAGACCCGAGCACATCTGTACTGAAATCAACTATCTCAAGATCTGAGTCCCCCGGTGGACTCTCAGTACTGTATTGGTCCTCTTTGCATCCCCATCACTAATTCAGCTCCTCAAACATGAGAGCTCGATAAAGGGAACTGACGTGGTCCTATCCCATCCAACTGACAGTGAGAGCAAAACAAGGCCATGGGTAAATGAGGTTGGCTTTTTTCCAGGTCTCAAGAGTCAATAAACCTAATTTCTTAAAAAAAAAAATCTCTGAACCAGACACAAGTTATACTTGCAGTGAACATAGCATAACATATCACTGTGTTGTAGATCTTAAACTAATGTAACATTGTGTGTCAACTATATTCCTGTTAAGAAAACAAAACAAAACAAAACTTTCAACCCTTAAAATCCAAAGAATATTTTGCAATGACTTCATTTAAAAATCAAATTCTGCTCTAAGTTGTGTCAATTCTAGGATTGGTTCAATTCTCTGAATTGCAGGTAAAATCACGGTACTGGGACAAGAAGAAAACTTTTGAGGTATTTTCAGTCTTCGGGTTTCTTCCTTACAGGGAAAAAAATAAAGTAAGATAAGACTAAGAATACTCTCAAGACAATTAATATACTCATCACCTAATTGTAACAGAAGAAGAAGCAAAAGCAGAAGCAGAAGAAGAAGAAGACAAGCTTTCATTCTCATTTCATTCTCATTGCCTTTTCTCAAAATGTGGAAAGTTTAATAAAGTATTGAAGGGATAAAGATGTTTCAGGCTGCAATGTAAAAATCAGACCATGTATTAAAGAACTTCCTAAAAATAAAAAAAAATAATTTTTAATGATTTCCAAAAAAATTCTCACCTTGAAAAAACTTGGAACTCTCCCATAAATCCCAAGATGAATAAAGTTATTACCTGGGGGTGGAGAAGGATGGAGGGGAAAAGCATTACTTTAGTTTGCATTTCTTTAATGAGTTGAAAGTGAATACATTCCTAACAGTCGGGATTTGTGAGTTGGGAATACAAAGAAGGAAAAAACCATGGACCAGGCTCAATGACTCTGCTTGTCCTTTAAATTTCCATTCTAAATAAAGTTTAATACACTATGGTAAGTGCTGTGAAATGTGTAAGCCTGGTGATTCACAGACATGTACCCTGGGGCAAAAGACACATTATATGTTAATAAAAATAAAAATAATTAAAAAACAAAAGTTTAATACAGTTCTGTGGAGCTCACCCTCTACTGTTTATTTCTGTAAAGACAACTAGGGGCTGGGGAATGTCATGCCTAAACAAATAGAAAATTTAACTCATTAGAGCATTTCTTTAGGGATCTTTTAATTCCCTTCTCCACTCTTCTTCTTTCTAACTTCAACACTCATAAGGACACCCAGAGAGGACGAAGCCTAGATGAAAGACTAGCCAGGAATAAAAAGTTAGAAGGGAAATAAGCTTCATAAATGAAGAGTCAACCAAAGTTGAAGCATCCCTAGTCAGAGGGCTAGGACTTTAGTTCTGTGGCTGGGGGCTGGGTCAGATTTAATACCTCCGAGGCCTTTTGTAATAATTTTGTATGATTGGGGCGCCTGGGTGGCTCAGTGGGTTAAAGCCTCTGCCTTCAGCTCAGGTCATCCTCTCAGGGTCCTGGGATCGAGCCCCGCATCAGGCTCTCTGCTCAGCAGGAAGCCTGCTTCCTCCTTTCTCTCTGTCTGCCTCTCTGCCTACTTGTGATCCCTCTCTCTCTCTCTCTCTCTCTCTCTGTGTCAAATAAATAAATAAATAAATAAATAAATAGTCTTTAAAAAATAATAATAATAATAATTTTGTATGATAGCACCAGCCTAAATATTGAAGATTGGGCAGATCACAAAATTATATGTAAAATGGGGTAACGTTTTGTTTGAAAAACCTAACATGTATTAAAAACAAATCTAGAAAGACATAATAAAAGGTAATCGTTTATTTCTGGTATGAAATTACAGGTTATTTCTATTATCGTTTTTTCTACTTCTATGTATTTCCCTACTTTGACCACTGAAGGTGTCCATGAATATGATTCAAATGTTTACTGGAGACTCTCTGAGAGTGTCAAATGTATTTTGTTCATAACCCAGTATAAAAATCCTTAAAACCATTGTACCCCACATTTTAATAGGCCAATATTCTTTCTCTCCTCCCTGACCTCAAAACTTTTTTTCTCTCCATGTAGTTGAGGAGTGACTTCCCCACATTTTTTTCGACCCTTCTACCTGCCTTCCTAGATCACCTACATCTTATGAGGTATCTTCCTTTCAGTTGTAAAATCCTAGTTGCCTACTTCTACCTTTTATTGTTCTACAAAGCTTATTATTCTAACAGCACAACCAAAACACTAATAGTTGTGAGCATCCCGGAGATGAGTAAACAATGGTGGCAGAAGCTGTGAATACTTCTCTGACTTTTCAATGAGTATAAAGCGCATAAACTAAAGTGACACTTTTTAAAAGTTTTTCTTTTTTTTAATTAAAAATGAGGATTTCTTTTTTTCCTTGTTCAATAATGTCTTTACTCTGGGCTATGTCAACTCATTTTTCCTCCCTCTGGGAAAGCCTGTCTTATAGCTTTTTTAGCCACTCCCAGGCACTAACAAATTGTCACATTTTCAGAAAACAAAAATTCTGAAACAATCTAACTAGTCAAATTTCAATTCAGTATCCAATTTTAAATTTCTCTCCTACTTCCTGGTCCCAGATGCTCCTAACAAGGGTGGGGTACTGTTTGCTTCAGAAGTCCTTCCCCTTGTTCTTGTGCTCTATTTCCCCACCTCCCCAAGCTGCCTCTGTCTTCTTCAAAGTCACCACAACAGGAAGGAGAGGGGCAAGAGCCAAAAAGGGGGTCCATTTTGAGCCCATAAGGGATCTGCTCACATCCTTATCCCATCAAACTCTGGATCTCAGGATGTAGCCAATACTGTTGTGTTGATTTACTCTGCTAAACTCAGGCCAGTGAACCAGCCTTGTGCCTTTAGATTTTCCCAGACATGACCAGAGTATGATTCCCTGAGGTGGAAATATTGGGGATCAGAGCAAACAGCCAAGAAAGAATTCTTGAGATGTCT
The DNA here is from genome assembly GCA_028533885.1 of Nasua narica. Classification (NCBI taxonomy): domain Eukaryota; kingdom Metazoa; phylum Chordata; class Mammalia; order Carnivora; family Procyonidae; genus Nasua; species Nasua narica. The sequence continues at coordinate 110,073,209 of CM052809.1, forward strand.
TCAGTCCAAAAAGGTGGGTTTATTAAAGCACATGGACGGGACCCATGGGCAGAAGGAGCAGTCCTGGGGTTGTGATGGGTGACTGATTATATACTTTCAAGTTGGGAGAGGGATAGGGATAATGTGTATATCTAAGGAATTTTGGAAGCAAGGTTCCCAAAACCTTGAGGGGACTAGCTATCGTTAGGAAAGGTCATTTATTACTATCTAATAATACTTTAGTCATGAGACCCCTCAGATGTGTATCAGTGGGCCATATGCTTGGAGAATGCTTGCTAACATATATATCTTGAGGGTGTGGGGGCGGGGCAGGAGTAGAGATAAAGGAAATTTCCAAAGGAATTTTTATATGTTAAAGTAGACTTACAGGATCCTGGAGGTTAGGATAATGTTAAGCTAAGATGCCTTTTGCCCTTAGCACAGTGTCAACACTGAGGCAGCTGAGTTCCTAGAAGAAGGTCACTCTACCTGTTTCAAGGACTTGTCAATGGGCAGTAGGCAGTAAGGAAATTTACTTTTCTTTTACCTTCGTTTCCTGCGTCATTCTCTATATGCCCCATACTCTAAGGGTCATGATCTTGGCTACTCGTAAGGATGCAGATAGTCAAAGGGTCACCAGACAGACTTAGAGCTACTTTTTTTTTTTAATTTGTTTGAGAGAGAAAGAGCACATGAGCAAGGGGAGAGTCAGGGAGAGGGACAAGCAGAAGCAGACTGCACTAAGCAGTCTGGAGCCCGATGCAGGGCTCGAACCCAGAACCCTGAGATCATGACCTGAGCCGAAATCAAGTATCTGCTGCTTAACCAACTGAGCCACCCAGGTGCCCCTGAGCCGCCCTTTTTATAGCACTGCATTGCCTGTCCAGAATCTCACTCTAAAATGTGGGGATACTGAGCACTTATTGTTCTTGGCCTTCAACTCTCAGCAAAAGCAGGCATTGTGAAAAAATTCATTCTTAACATTCTATTGCATCTATTTTGAAAGAATTTCAACCAAGTTTTAGGGAATACACTTTTTTTTCTTCAAGACTGCCTTTGCCAACACCTTCCCCATATATGTTCTCTTATTATAACCTATGAAGATCTGCTTATTTCAAGGCAGTTCTGTTCATGAGCTATTTAAGCTGAATCTTTTAACCAAGAAAATTCCTTGAAATTTGTTAGCTGGGTCCTTGAAAATGAAGTAGTTTTCATTTCCCACCTTCAGCAAGAATATCTTTTTTTTTAAGATTTTATTTTATTTATTTAACAGAGAGCACAAGCAGGGGAAGCAGGAGAGGGGGAAGGAGGCTCTCCGCCAAGCAGGGAGCCCAACACAGGGCTCAATCCCAGGATTCTGGGATCATGACTTGAGCCCAACACCAACGCTTAACCAACTGAGCCACCCAGGGGCTCCCAAAAAGAGAATCTTAACAAATGGACAAGATAAAATAATCACAAATTAATAATAAATGATGCAAAAATAAGTTCAAGTTGCTCTCTTTGCTCCTATCTTTGGTTAAACTGTAATTTTTCTAACATTTGGCTACATTGCTCTGGAACAACACGCATACTTGGTAAACTTCTAATTGCATTCCATCCATCTGTATCGTCCACTCTCATATTCCTGACCCTTTCTTTCATCCAGGATTCCAAATTCTAAAATTCCAAGTCTTCAACTTTACTTATACAAAGCTTTTAGATAAGTCAAATCATGGGGTTTCAGGGCATGGCCCCAAATTAAACAAACAAACCAACCAAATACACTGGAGGGACATTTCCCCTAAGAAATAACAATGGTAGTATTGTATTTCTTAATGGCTTTCTCAGGACTTTCATAAACATTGTCTCCAATCTCTGATTCTCAGATCTCTGAACCACTCATTTTACTGCAAATCAAGAAAAAGGAATTCACAAAAAAAAAAAAAAAAAAAAGGAATTCACTTTGACTGGATTGTTAAATATATTTAAATACGGGTTTTTTTTTTTTTAAATGTTACCCCCAGATTTTTCTCTTTCCTATTTTCTCCTTATTTGAGTCATTTTGGTTAAGCCTCACTTCCCTTTGAGATCGCTTCATTTACAAAAGTAATGAAGTTATTATCTTACCTTCATATCTGTGGAAACATTCAGAGCAGAAGAAAGGAAGAAAATTTCCACTGAGTACCCAGTGAATTTTCAATACCAGGAAGAGCCCAATAGCCTGCTCCTTCCCTGTCTTTCCCTGCGGGGGATTAACTTGGCACTCATAAATAGAGCAAGTGGTTCTGAGACTTAGCTCCTACCCCAACCAGATTCTCTGGGGACTCAAAGAGCCTGCCCCTCTATTTATTCTACGTCTTGAAGCCAGATGTATCTTATCAAATTACACAGGCCTTAGCTATAGCCAGCTGGAACTGTTTGGAAGTATAGTTCTAAGAAAACATCTGTAAATCAAGAAAGGCAGCAAATGTTCTCAGTTCGATGTTTAAGTGATTTGCAACCAAAAGAGACTCTGTGTAAGGCAAGGGATAAGCCTCCTTCCTATTTCACTCTTCTAAAGTAAGCGGATGTTTTCCTGAGTCTCTTAAAGGGTGTTGTACACCAGACTTTGAGATTAAACACTCTGAGAAAAAAGATCTAAATGCAATTCTGTCACTCAGAATAGAAACAGAACATTGTGGAGTGGAATTTCCATCCCTCCCCTCAACAAAAAAGGAAAACAAAACAAAACAACAACTATACCATACATATATATATTTATATTTATACACATACACACATGTGGCCTAACACAGTATTACATCCATCCCATCATGCTTGACCTCCACAGAATGGTCTAAAACAACATCATGTTTTGCAAACATATTGAAGAGCATCACTAACTTTCCCGAGTTCTTCCCCTGATCCTTTGATGTGGAGATCACTGTTGAAAAGTTCCTATCATGGTCATCACCCTCTGCCCATGGTCTCCTCTTCTGTCATTGCCTTGGCTAATTCTGCCAGATCTTTGTTCTCCACAGGTTTGCATTGATCCTAGCAGTTCTCAACATCACTTTCATAGATTGCATGAAAGCTACATTTTGGGGGCAAAAGTTCAGATTTTCTATTGAAGCTGAGCTATGATTTGATTCACATGGTTTGACCAAATATTCTGACACTTGCTGCCAGAGCATTAATAGGAGAGACATAAGTATTAAGTGGGAAAGGATTTTTGAGTCAAGAGTAATTTTATAACTAAGCACTCCATTAGTGATTATTTTCTAGTTTTAATGATTTCTTTCTTTCTTTATCCAAAGGACTTGAATAATAGAGACCAACCCCTACACTCCCTTCATAAATTAATGAGTTTCCAGAGACAAATCTTCCACATCCTTTGTTAAAACCATTAGTGATTCGTGTGGAAGAAATTTTGCCACAGAGAAGATAACCCCTAATTCCTGAAAGATCTTGTTGTTGTTGTTGTTCAACTCCAGTTGCATGATTTCCAAATGTTATGGACTCTTCTTAAGTACTCATGGTGCAGGGGAGCCTGTCTGGCTCAGTCAGTGGACTATGTGACTCTTGATCTCGGGGTTTTGAGTTCAAGCGCCATGTTGGGTGTGGAAATTACTGGAAAATGAAATTTTTTAAAAAAAGTACTCAGGGTATGATTCTGCACTCTTGGAGTTCATTTGCATCCCCCTGAAAGCAGATTCTGAGACAGGAAATCAATTGCAAGTAGGCTTTTTGGGGGGTTTTGGGAGTTTGGGGTTTGTGTTTTGGTTGGGTTTTTTGTGAGGTTTTGTTTGTTTTTGTTGTTTTGTTTTGTTTTGTTTTGTTTTGTTTTGTTTTGTTTTGTTTTGAGAAGTGCTCCTACAAAGCACTGCTGAGGGGTGGAAAAGTGAGACAAGAAAGAAGAGGTAGTCAGTAAAAGGTAACAAGATACCACTGGGGCAATTAGAACTCAGTCCCAAAGTGGAAATCTGGGGGACACTGCAGAGCACTTCTCAGAGTTTTTCCAACTAAGCAGGTATATCAACCAACACCCTATCGTTGACTGAGGGCAGCTCCTAGATTCAACTGTCCAGCACTTCCAGTTTGCCTTGGGGGTAGGCTTGGCAGCACTGGTTAGCTAGGTGGGGGAGAAAGGGCCTTCAGGTAGACTGTTGCAGGTATCAGCAGTATTTGCAGATATTTGCCTTTGTCATGTAGCAATGAGTGCTGAGGGGAAATAAGTAGATACCAATTGCACTGCTGTGGTAGCTTGTCATTCATACATGAATGCATTCATTAATTTGTTTATTCTAATTCAACAAATGTTTACTGAGAATGCATGATATAATAGGTTAAAGACTTTGACAGGTAAAAGCCTTGAGCAATATTTTCTATTATTTTTATTCTTTACATGCTATAAAGATCATATGAATCCATATATAGAATATCCTTAGTCTAGAGGATGTCACATGCATATAGTGTATCTACAATAATTTAGAACTTGAATTGTTCAGCTCACAGAGACTGTATCCCAGAGATCATTTAAAAAGTTTACAAAAACTTCTTTTCCCCAAGTGTTTTGCACTCTCCTGTCTCCATATCTTTGCTCTCATATTAAGTGTTTCTTTAGCAGGAGGAATTTCAATGGAGGAGCCAATAGAACAAAGGCTTTAAGTGCAAATGGGAGCCTTTCTGTGGGAAAGTTGACTACTGTAGTAAGTTGTGTGGACTGTATTCAAAGTACAATGGGAACTCACTCAATGGAAGTTTTAAAGATAGAATCAAAGTGATATTTTCAAATGATCAAAACAGCAGTAGTACACAGTAAACAGTAGTACACAGACCACCTAAGTGAAAAAGGGGAAGCAGGACACATGATTTGGAATTTATTTGATTAGTTAGACAAGGGGTAATCAAGACCTCATTCAAGAAGAGATAGACAAAAGACCAGAGAATTCACAAGGCTTAGTTACTAAACACGGTCATGTCTGATTGAGAAAATTGGAAAAATTTAACAAATTAATAAAGGAGAGAAACAGGAAGTTGAAGAGGGAGAGGTGGTTTTGGAGAGGGGACCTTTTATTATGGAGAAAACAACCAACGCATAACCAGAAAGGTAGATCTTTCTGGAAAGAAATATAGGAAATACCTCGGACAGGGATACAGGGAGAGCCACTGGCACGAGGATAATACAGAAGCGAAGTCAACAGGAGAATGATCACAATGAACTATAAAACTATACGACCTGCCACTACTCCGGGAGCAGAAGGAAGGGGAAGGGCCAAAAAGGAGAGGTTAAAAGTAGAAGGAAAAGGAAGACAATGCGCTGTCAAACCAATTCAAGGGAATCACAAAGAAAGGGCAGGCAACAATGGGATAAGTGGAGATCAAAGAGAAGGAGTATTGAGGGAAAACCACATCACTCAGCAATTGAAAAATAATTAGACACTGTGTATAAACTGAGGGCAGAGTTTCCCCACATATTTTACACTATGGCCCTACAAAATACCTCAAGAAAAAAATAATTAATTTTATGTTTAAATAAGTATAAGAAACTGCATATAATAGAGGACGGTCTCTGGACCTTTGAATTATTGGTCTTTAGGGCTTGATCATTCTTTGTTGGTAGAGGGGGTAGAACACTCAGCAGCATTCTTCGTATCTACCCACTTGATGCCAGTAACACCCTTTCCCAGTCGTGTCGGTCAAAAACGTCTCCAGATATTGCCGAAGGCCCCCAAGAGGCAAAATCAGCCCTCCTCCATTGTGAACCACGAGTACGGTGTCTAGCCCTAGCGAATGCTCAGCCCCAGATTCACAAAACCCACCGCACCGCACACTGCAGATTACATGTCCTAAAAGTTGTACATCAAGCAAAATTTCTTAAAACTTTTTTCAAACCACAGTTTTCCAAATTCATGTGACCCCAGAACTTGTATTTCTGACAAGCTTTGAAACTGGTATGGCAGACATGCATTAGCAAATGGCGTCTGAGCCAATACTGAACCCACAGAAGAGGAAAGCAGATTTTTGCCAGACTGGGGAAGGATCCACAAGAGCTGTCTTCTCCCTGTCTCCTGCTGTGACACATTCCCTATTCCCCTTAGTCTTCACTTCCCTTGGTAGCACTTCAAAAACTTGAACATCCCGAACCCTAATGAAACAGACCACTGGGGGCGCCTGGGTGGCTCAGTTGGTTAAAGCCTCTGCCTTCAGCTCAGGTCATGATCTCAGGGTCCTGGGATCCGCCCACATTGGACTCTCTGCTCAGCGGGGAGCATGCTTCCCCCCTCTCTCTGCCTGCCTCTCTGCCTATTTGTGATCTCTCTCTCTCTGTCAGATAAATAAAATCTTGAAAGGGAAGGGAAGGGAAGGGAGAAAGGAAGAAAGGAAGAAAGAAAAAGAAAGAAAGAAAAGAAAATGAAAGGAAAGGAAAGAAAAGAAAATGAAAGGAAAGAAAGAAAAGGAAAGGAACAGACCACTGATGATATCAAGAAGCTGTTATGGTCCAACTTGGGGAGATATTTGAAAACATTTTAACAAGCCTATTTCATTTGCTAGCCATTCGTTCTATCCTGAATTGTTCCACCGACTCTAGGTGCATAAAAGGAATAAACTTGCTGAGGAAGAATAAAGCCTCCTTTCCTAACTTCTGTTGAGTCTGGTAAGGTCAGAAATCAAACCGCCAGAAATTGGAGCAAGAGGCAACAGTACCCCCTAGTGGCAAGCCTGCTGCAATGCCTTGAGTAAGAGACTGGCATTAGGCTCTGGAGTTAAACCATTCTGGAGTGAGAAAGGTTGAATCTTCTTGGTCTCCCAGTTAAGTGCTTGTTAAGCTAATAAGGACTCCAGGTGGTATCTTTTTCCATTAAAGTGTCACGGTGTGAACATTTTGAGGATGAAAAATGGCTGCGAGGCAATACTTATCTAAAGGAATTTTTCAGCAAAACAATGACTGTTAAAAGGCTTTATCATGTACCTAATAAGAAGCTGCCCATCTCTGCTGGGAGCACTGCATTCAATACTGTAATTTGTGCATTATTTAATTAGTTAATTTATTTACTTACTTATTTATTTTAAAGGAGATAGAAGTTTACTGAATATACCACAAAGGAGCGGCGGGCAGGACAGCAAGACTGTCTGCCTGCATTAAAGTGAGGTTACCAAAAAAATAAAAAATAGGGATGCCTGGGTGGCTCAGTTGGTTAAGCTGCTGCCTTTGGCTCAGGTCATGATCCCAGGGTCCTGGGATCGAGTCCCACATCGGGCTCCTTGCTCAGCAGGGAGCCTGCTTCTCCTCTGCCTCTGCCTGCCACTCTGCCTGCTTGTGCTCTCTCTCCCTCTCTCTCTCTGACAAATAGATAAATAAAATCTTAAAAAATAAAAATATAAAAATAAATAAAAAATGGGGTCACTAGATTAGTACTGTCTGTTGATATCCAGTCCCTAAGAATGATGTTTAAGGTTTAAATAGATTAAGAAATATTTCCAGGGCATTACACTTCCTTGTAGACAGTTGTTGTTGCCGTTTACAATACTGGATGAGCCTTTGCCTTGGGGACCCCCCCATGGCTGCAGATGGCAAGGATCCAAATACAATTAGGAAGCCATAGACACTTTGTCATTAAGGGTTTCAAGGTTTTAGACAGTGGCAGGCTTCTGCTAAACTTAGAAGGCCTGGCCTGGTTTGGGTTTCTAACATCTGGGTTTTTCAGTTTTCTGCAATGCACATTGTATGGTAGCCTACAAGGGCAAGATACATTTCATTTGGTTTAAATTAAGTCAAAGAGCTCTGAGAAGGAAGGCACGAAATGCAAAGATTTTCATGGTTGCATACTGTCTTGTGTAAGGACCTGCAGAGGAAGGGTGAAATAGCAAAGGACAAGGTCATTTATTTGATCTTCACAGTGAAGTTGGGGGGGATCTATGCAGAAAGCTGGTTTGTTGTTGTCGATGTTTTTCCAGATCCAGAGTTCAGGATATTATAGCTCTAAAATAAACAGTAATCGCTTCTGGAAAATGTCAGTCTAGTCCATAATTTTAAGCTTTATCTCCTTAAGCTGTCTCCACACAGATATATTTTGGTATCAGATTTATCATTACATGTTCCACAGGCCAAGAAAAAAATCAAGAATGGAGTGATAGAGAGAAATAAAATTCTGAATTATACAACTCTTCAAATGTTTGTGAAAAAGTTTTAGAAAACAGTAAAGAATAGTCACAAATGCATAAGTGGAGACTTCTTTAAGTGAAGAATTCTCCTGAAAGCAATAAGTCACCAATCTGTGTACAAATATATGTTCTAAAGGCAGAGTCTGGATTCAAATCCTGAGCAAGTTGCTCTGCCTCTTTGATCCTCTTGCTTCCTTACCTGAAAAGTAGAAATAATATTATCTAAATTATAGGGTTGTTCTATTAAATAAATCCAGGTAAAGCAATTAGCACTGTGCCTAAAATATAGTAAGCCTGATCCAATAAATGTGCGCTAGAATACAAAGGATTAGAAACAACACAGGGGTGCCTGGCTGGCTCAGTCAGTAGACCATGTGACTCTTGATCTAGGGGTATAAGTTCAAGCCCCACGTAGGGCATAGACCCTACCTTAAAAAAAGAAAAGAAAGAATGCAAACATGTATGAATAATGGATTGGCTAAATAAGTTATAGTACACATATTAAATGGAACATTACGCACCTATAAAAAACTGTAGAGGTTCTCTACACACGGATATGAAAAGATCTATATAATACACTGTTAAGGAGAAAAAAGGAAAAATACAGAGCAGTAGTTGCTTTGGGGTTAAAAGGAATATATATTCATATTGGTTTATACTTGCATAAAGAAACTCTGGAAGAATACACAAGAAACTAATAAAAATTGTTATCTCATGGTGCACACATATGAGAAGGGCACTAGGTGGAAAGATGGAAGTAGGATAGAAAAAGAGATGGGACTAAGCCTTCTACATTATCCTCCCTTGTATTTTTAATACATTAACGAATGCATTACCTATTCCAAAAAAAAGAAATTAAAAATTATTCAATCTTATTTTGTCAGCTGCCATTCTTTTATCTCACAGTACTATAGAATAGCATCCTAAAGATCCCCTGTCTTCTCTTGGCTTGTTCATTCATTTGTCTGAAGGACCTGGGGTAGATTCTGAGGACGCACATTGCAGTAAGAGAAACGAGCATCTTAATGAAACACCTCGTGATTAGAGGCGCCAAAAGATTGGTCTGGAGGCCAGGTAGAGGTGGTGAGTCATAGGTCTCCACTTCAGTGTGCCCTTGATCTATTTCCTCAATTTTTATGTGATCATGTTTACAAAGGTATGCTGCTTTATTTCACAGTGAGTGTATGAATAACGTACATGCATCACGGTTATTTAAATACACATGAAGATGTAGTAAGTCACCCATACTCACCAAGAAATTCGTTTCGCTCCCTTCTTGCTCCGTCTTCAGCTTCGGCTAGTTGGGCCTGCTTCTTGGGAGAATGTGGCTTGCCAGGAAGGGCCTCGGAGGTCAAATCGTGTCTCAAATTTAAGTTTTACCACTTGCTATGTTGCCCTCTTCACTCTCAATTTTCTTTCTTTTTTTTTTTTTAAGATTTTATTTTTAAGTAATCTCTACCCCCAATGTGGGGCTCAGACTCATGACTCCAAGATGAAGAGTCACATGCTCTTCCAACTGAGCCAGCCAGGTGCCCCTTAACCCTCAATTTTCTTTTCTTTTCTTTTTTAAGATTATTTATTTGAGAGGGAGAGAGAGTGAGCAAGAGAGAAAGAGAGCACAAGCTGGGGGGGAGAGACAGAAGGAGAGGGAGAAGCAGACTCCACCCCCCACACCAGAACCAGACCTGTGAGCCTCGATCCCAAGGGATCATGGGATCATGGGGATCATGACCTGAGCCAAGGCAGATGCTTAACCGACTGAGCCACCCAAGAGGCCCCAACCCTCAATCTTCTTAAAAAAAAAAAAAAAAAAAAAAAAATCTTTGTAGGGCTGATGAAATTCAAAACATGTAAAATGCCCACTAATGTTTTTTGAGTACATATAGATTTCCACATCTTCCACACCCATGAATAAATGAGTTTTTAAAATATATCCATAGGGGCGCCTGGGTGGCTCAGTCAGTCAAGCGTCTGCCTTAGGCTTAGGTCATGATCCTGGGGTCATGGAATTGAGTCTCGACTTGGGCTCCCTGCTCAGCAGGGAGTCTGCTTCTCTCTCTGCCTGTGGCTCCCCCTGCTTGTGCTCATTCTCTCTCTCTCTCTCTCTCTCTCTCTGACAAGTAAATAAATAAAATCTTAAAAAAAAAAAAAAAAGTCTTCCAAAACCCGTGGCCAGGTGAAGTAAAGACAACACCTCTTTGGGAAAAAGAACATCCAACACTTAATGTGGAGTCAATAAAGGTTAGTGGTTCTCTCATCAAGACTAAAATGCAGAAACCTCAAAATCGTCCAAACACAGGAAGTAACCTCTCTCTTTCCAGGGGAAACTGAACAACACTCGTGAAGCGCGTAAAATGACCCATGAAAATGGAAATCCTTATTGATGTTTTATCTGAAGTGTATCTGAAATTGCCGCTTATTTCCCCTTCCCTGCAGAACGGATCCTATGGATTTAGCCAGGGAGGGTGGAGGAACATGTATTCTAATGGGATGGGCAAATACATAAATAAATCAAGGAAATGCAAGGTGATAAGGCACCTCTGAATCATTCCTGAATTTCTCCTCCCTCTCACTGCCTCCTACACCCAATCCATCATCAAGTTCTGTAGAATATATTTCTGACTTATATACCCCTTCATTCATTCATACTGTCATTGTATAGCCACACCCTCCATATCATTTGTTGCTTATTGCCCGTCTGGTATATTTGTTTACCGGGATCTAATTCCCATACCACTAAACTCACCCTTTTAAAGTAAATAACTGAGTGGTTTAAAAAATACTCACATGTGTGTGAAGCCGTCACCACTATCTAATTCCAGAATATTTCCATCATTCCCAAAAGAAATCCCATTAGCAGTCACTCCCCACTGCCCATAACCTCTAGCTCCTGGAAACCACTCATCTACCCTCTGGCTCTATAGATTTGCCTCTTCTGGACATTTCGTACAAATTGGATCATATAATATGTGCCTTTTTATGTCTGACTTCTTAGCATAATGTTTGCAATGTTTGTCCATTTTATAGCATGTTTTAGTACTGCATTCCTTTTACGGTTGCATAATAGTCTACAGATGTACCAGAATATACAATATTCAGTGGATATATAACAACAATATTTTGTATCCACTTCAGTTTTTTTTGAGAATATACAGACACACCTCAGAGATATTGTGGGTTCAGTTCCAAGCCACTGCAATAAAATAAATATCACAATAAAGTGAATCAAATGAATTTTTTGGTCTCCCAGTGCATATAAAAGTTATTTTACACTATACTGTAGCCTATTAAGTGTGCAATGGCATTAAGTCCAAAAACACGAAGTGTTTAGTTTTTATAGCAATCTGTAATCACTGCTCACAGAACATCCTAACAAATATGATAATAGTAATGAAAAAGTTTGAAATACCGTGAGAATTACCAAAATGTGACAGAGAAACACATAGTGAGCAAATACCATTAGAAAATGGTGCTGATTCACTGAAAGGAAAAAACCCATGTTTATTAGAATTGATGGCAAACAAACATTTGGAAAAATTAAAAATCCATTCCTGATAAGACTCTCAACAAAGTAGATACTATAAGACAACTCTCCCAACCTGCTAATCATCATACTTAATGGTGAAAGACGGAATGCTTGCCCCCTAAAATCAAGACAAGGGAATGATATCCATTTTTACCATTGCTATTCAACATTGTACTGGGAATTGTGGTGGCAAAAATGGCCTGAAGAGATCAGAGAGACATTGTGTTGTGAGTGGAGGCTACAACTAAAGTTGGAGGATATGTGTGCTTTCCTCGAAGTTTCCCAGAGGAACTTGGGTTTGAGAGGGGAACCTGCTAAACAATGGGACTTCATGTGGTCAAATGGGATGAGGATTCAGACTGCTCTTAAGAATATGAATCCCTTGGGGGCCCCTGGGTGGCTCAGTGGGTTAAAGCCTCTGCCTTCAGCTCAGGTCATGATCTCAGGGTCCTGGGATTGAGCCCCACATCGGGCTCTCTGCTCAGCGGGGAGCCTGCTTCCCCCTCTCTCTCTGCCTGCCTCTCTGCCTGTTTGTGATCTCTCTCTCTGTCAAATAAATAAATAAAATCTTTAAAAAAAAAAAAGAATATGAATCCCTTGGAACTAGAGGGCATTATGCTAAGCGAAATAAGTCAGAGAAAGACACTTACCATATGATCTCCCTGATAGGAAGAATTTGAGAGGCAGGACATGGGGGTCATGGGGGGGGGGGATGAAACAAGATGGGATCAGGAGGGAGACAAACCATAAGAGACTCTCAAACTCACAAAACAAACTGAGGTCTGCTGGGGGTTAGGGGGATAGAGATAGGGTGGCTGAGTTATGGACATTGGGGAGGGTATGTGCTATGGTGAGTGCTGTGAAATGTGTAAGCCTGATGATTCACAGATATGTACCCTGGGGCAAATAATACATTATATGTTAATAAAAAAATTTTAAAAATTTTTTTAAAGAATATATAAAAAAAGAAAATGGTGCTGATTGATTCAGTCATTGCAGGGTTTCTAAAAAACCTTCATTTTGTAAGAAATACAATGTCTGTGAAGCACAATAATGTGATGTGCAATAAAACAAGATGTGCCTATACCCAAGACTAGAATTACTGAGTCATATGGTAACTCTTTGCTTAACATTCTGAGGAACTACCAAATTGTTTTCAAAAGCAATTACACCATTTTACACTCATATCAACAATGTATGGTTCCACATCCTCACCAACACTACTTACTATCTATCTTTTTAATTACAGCCATCTGAGAGGGTACAAAATGGTATCTCATTGTGGCTTTCATTTTCATTTATCTAATAACTAATAATGGGAGCATCTTTTCATGTGCCTTTAATTATTTGTATTTCTTCTTTGAAAAAATGCCCTTTACCCATTTTCTTAATTGAATTACTTCTCTTTTTGTTATTGAGTGGTAAGACTTCTTTATATATCTTACTTATCAGTCATATAATTCACAGATATTCTATAGGTTGTCTTTTCACTTCTTGATAGTGTCTTTTCATGGACAAAAGTTTTTAATTTTGATAAAGTCCAATTTATCTAATTTTTTTTTTCGTCTCCCTTGCTTTGGGTATCATATCTAAGAATCCCTTGCCAAAATCAAGGTCATGAAGATTTAGCCCTATACAGTTTTTGGAAAATTTCAAAGCTCTTTTTAGATCTTTATTCATTTTTAGTTAATCTTATGTATGGTGTGAGGTAGGGGCCCAACTTCATTCTTTTGCACACAGATATCCTATTGTCCCAGTATCATTTGTGAAAGAGTTTCATTTAGTCATTGAATGGCCTTGGCATTCTCGTTTAAAATCAATTAACTAGAGTTGCCTGGGTGGCTCAGTCAGTTAAGCATCCAACTCTTGATTTTGGCTCAAGTCATGATCTCAGGGTTATGAGATGGAGCTCCACATCAGGTTCTGTGCTCAGCACACAGTCTGCTTGGGATTCTCTCTCTCCCTCTGCCCCTCCCACTGCTCATACACACATGCTCTCTCTCTTTCTTTAAATAAGTAAATCTTTTATAAAATAAATTGACTATAGATGTATGAATCTATTTCTGTACTGTCAGTTGCATTCCATTGTTCTATATTTCTATCTTTATTCCAGTACCATGCTGTTTTGAGTACTGTAGCTTTGTAATAAGTTTTGAAATCAGGAATTATGAGTCTTTCAACTTTGTTCTTCTTTTTCAAGTTCATTTTGGTGACTGAGGGCTACTTGTAATTCCACATGAGTTTTAGGATCAGTTTTCCATTTCTACAGCAAAGGTCATTGGGATTTTGATAAGAATCACATTGAATCTTTAGATGTTATTTAGTAGTTACCATCTGAACAGTATTAAGCCTTTCAATCCATGAACACACTATGTCTTTCTATTTATTTAGGCCTTCTTTAATTTCTTTCAGTAATGTTTTAACATTTTCAGTGTACAAGTCTTGAATTTCCTTGGTCAGATTTATTCCTAAGTATTTTGTTCTTTTGAATGCTATTATAAATGGACTTAAAATTTTTTTATCTTAAAAATTATTTTCAGATTGTCCATTGCTAGTTTATAGAAATACAATTGATTTTTGTTTATAAATCATATATCTCATAACTTTGATGAGCTAGTTTATTAGCTTTCACAGTTTTTTGTTGGATTCCTTATAATCTTCCATTTATAACATAATATCATTTGAAAAGATAAATTAATTTTACTTCTTCTCTTCAATCTGGATACCCTTCATTTCTTTTTCTTGCCTAATTGCTTTAGCCAGAATTTCCAGTGCAATATTGAGGAGAAGTAACAAGCAGACATCATTGTCTTATTCCTTTCTTAGGAGGAAAGCTTTCAGTCCTTTGATATTAAGTGTGGTGTTAGCTATGGGTTTTTCATAAGTGTTTTTTATAATGTGGTTTTTCATAAATGTTGAGAAAGTTCCCTTCTACTCCTATTTTGTTAAGTGTTTATATCATGAAAAGGCATTGGATTTTGTCAAAAGTTTTTTCTGCATCTTAAGATGATTATATGGGTTATGTTCTTTATTCCTTTAATATAGTGTATTACAATGCTTAATGTTCATACACTGAACCAATCTTGCATTCCTGGAATAAATCCCCACTTAGCCATGGTTTATAACCCTTTTTATGTGTTGCCAGATTTAGTCTGCTAAGTTTTCCTTGAGAAATTTTGTGGCTATACCAATAGGAGATATTAGACTGTAGTTTTCCTGTGATATCTTTCTCTAGGTTCTATATCAGGGTAATACTCACCTCACAGAGTAAAGTGAAACATGTTCCCTCCTCTACTATTTTTGGGAAGAGTTTGTGAAGGATTGGAAGGACTCCATCTCTGTCCCTTTACCCTCGTATTAGTAAGCATTTGCATAAGTAACCATTTGTGTTAGTTTTGATGTATCTTTCTGGGATTTCTTTTATGCAAATATAGGAAAATAGGAAATAAATTTATGCTTTTATTTCCCCTCTTTATTACATATAACTTATATATTTAATTGTGTGTGTGTGTGTGTGTGTGTGAAGAGAGAGGGGGAAAAAAGAGAGAGAGATTGAATGTATGAGAAGAAAGGAGGATGAAATAGTTATCCACAAGCGCTTCAGTGTAAGAATTCTTGCATTCTTTTTTTTTTTTTAAGATTTTATTTATTTGACCGAGAGAGAGATCACAAGTAGGCAGAGAGGCAGGCAGAGACAGGGAAGCAGGCTCCCCACTGAGCAGAGAGCTCCATGTGGGGCTCGATCCCAGAACCCTGAGATCATGACCTGAGCCGAAGGCAAAGGCTTTAACCCACTGAGCCACCCAGGAGCCCCTCCTTTAAGAAAATTCTGTCTTTTACCCAAGTCAGCTCATATTTGTATGATGGAAGGGAAAACTTTAGGAAAAGGCACCAAGTGTGATCACACCCAACCCCTGGCCCTGATGCTCCCACATTTTAGTTTTTTCAGTTTGAGCAGGGAAAGAACAATTGTTGTTTGGGGTCCACATATGAGGCAGCTCAACCAATCAAACTTAGGAGCCATCTAATTGAAATACTATTTTATAAGGCCCCAGGTTCTGTCTAAGTATTTATTTGGACAAATGAGTTTCCATTTGCACTTAAGTCCTACGTACCATTTTGCACAACAGGTTATTTTCAGTTATGTTCTATGTTGGATGTTTTGCTGTAAAAAATAGGCACATAGGAGCGCCTGGGTGGCTCAGTTGGTTAAGCAACTGCCTTCGGCTCAGGTCATGATCCCGGAGTGCCGGGATCGAGTCCCATGTCGGGCTCTCAGCTCCATGGGGAGTCCGCTTCTCACTCTGACCTTCTCCCTTCTCATGCTCTCTTTCACTCTCTCTCTTTCCTAATAAATAAATAAATAAAATCTTTAAAAAAAAATAGACACATAGAACATTTTAGGGGTACCTGGGTGGCCCAGTCTATAAAACCTTTGGTTCGGAGGTCGTGGTCCCAGGGTCCTGGGGTCGAGCCCCATGCTACTCCCTCTCCCTCTGCAGTTCCCCCTGCTTGTGTGTTCTTTCCCCCTCTCTCTCTGTCAAATGAATAAATAAATTCTTTTTTAAAAAAAGAAAGAAAAATAAGAACATGTTTTAGAAAAGACCTATTGGAAGAGAAAACCTGAATTATGAAAGAAAACCTGCCTTCCTTACCATTTTGCTGATGATTGGCCCTGGATGAAATAATTCTTTCTGCTTGTCTATCTTGCCTTGTCCAATGAGAAAATATATAAGAAAGTCTCCAATCAGCTGCCTGGCATATTGCCAGAAATAAATCTTAGTTTTCCTTTCTTTTTGTGCTGGTGGGCCGGGGGGAGGAGGAGCAGAGGGAAAGGGAGAGAGCCACCCCAGCACCACCCCACCCCCACTCCCCCATTACTATTCCATTAAACTTCACCTCCCCAGCCTACCTACTATGCTACAGAACATATTAAAATCCATGCATAAGTTACAAAATAGCAACCTTGGGAACACTAACGAGAAATTATAAGAGTAACAAACTATACACAGAAGACTTGAAATAATTAATCCTATTTCATCTAATGTCATTCAGTAACAGGGTCCCAGAGTGTCTTTGCTCCCCTTATGTTTATTTTCCCTTTTTACATAGTAATGGAGCACTGATGTTGAACTGAGCACATGATGGTGTGGAGTGAAGACTGCATTTTATAATCTCCCTTGCAATTAGCCAAGGACATGATACTAACCTCTGGCCAAGGAGATAGCAGCAAAGTGTGTGCAGCTTCCTGGAAGAGATCTTGCCTTAGTCTCAAGGAAGTTTCATAACCACTAAGGCTTGAGAAACATTACTCTAAAGCATACAAAATATACAGAATGGCAGACCAATAGCAGGTCAACGATGTCACAGTCAAAAAACAAGAAAAGAACAGGAAAAATTTCCAGTTTCCCAATCTATTTGCTAAATATTTGCCAAGCATTTGAGTGTGAGCTGTGATCCAGGCATCAGGGTGTAGCAATAAACAGAACAAATCGAACACCAACAAATCGAACAACCATGGGTCTCGCGCTGCATTCTAGTGTGAAAATATTACAATGCAATTGAGAATTTTCAGTGAAAGAGTTAAGGGGGAAGGATGCTTGTCAATGTCATTCAGAAAACTACCTAGCCTTATTTCCTCTCAGCCTAATAATAGCAAGAATTACGGTCAGTATTTTGTGAGTACTTGCTATGAGCCCGGCAGCATGCTTAGCACGTCTTACATGCTACCAAGCATTTCGGTGCAGACGTTTACACTGATTTTTTTTTCCTTTGACCCTTTTGGGTATAATAGAAAGAGCACTGCATTGGAATTCAGAGTATTTGGATTCGATTCCTGATCTGACCATCTGCTTGCTGTGCGATCTTCACAAGTGACTCAGCTTTCCTTACTCTCAACTTTATTAAATAGGAAGGAATATTATCTTTACACTGTCTTTCCAGAAGCCTGGAAGGATCAACTGACATCTCCCATTCTAAGCACTTAGAGAAGCACTCAGCACAAAGAAAAGACTCAATAAATATCAGTCATGATTACTCTAATTATTTAATATTTTATTATTAAATAATGAGTAATTAAAAAAGACATTGCACTATAAATTTAGCCTCATGGTACAGATTTCACAGAGTACCAAGGTTTTCTTCCTGTGAGTTTAAATTTTTCTTGAGTAGAAACCACACAATATAACTTACACTCAAATTATTTTTATCTTATTTATAGTATCAGATTATGAAGCTAAGATTATACTTTATTGCTTCATGTTCCATTCTTAAAAATCTGAGGATATCATTCTTCTAATGACAGAAATCCAAATGTATATTCTACTACATAAATATGTGGTGGTAAAAAAAATAGGAAAAAGTACTTATTTTGCATAGTGTCTTCCAGCTCTGGGTCAAAATATTTTTTAAAAACTTCTTAGGAAAACAAAACCTCTTACAATATCAGTTATTATTACCAGATATTCAGAACTACAACATTATTTTCAACCAACTTTACAGAATACATTACACAGGGGTAGTATCACATTTGCTTAAGTACCCTGGGTTTTTCTAGTCCTTCATAAACAGTGTGAGATTGTACATTCTTCACATATATATCTTTTCATACATCAACAAGAATATATGTAGGATTAATTCATAAAGTAAATTTGCTGGGCCAAGAGTTACATGTGTTTTATTTTTATATCTTATATATGTAGTCAAATTGCCTTCCTATAATAATTTAGACTCCCACCAGCAATAGAATAGCCTTTTTATCCACCACTTCTATTAACATTAATCTTAAAAATGATCTTTGAAATTAATGGCCAAAAGTGGCTGCTTAATTATTTGTAAACTTTTACTATATATGTTGTCTCCTTTCCCTATAAAGAAAAATAACTGACCTCTTTAGCCTCCCTATTTGATAGGCATTAAGTTGTTAAATAATTTTTCCAGTTAACTAAAGAAATAATTTTAATTATACAAAGTTTAAGATGTCAGCCCTAAATTAGAAAGAGCTGGACAGAACTGGTTTTAGATTTTCTGTAGTGTTGATATGTTAGCCTTCAAAAGATCCAGAAGATGGCAGTATAATCATGTTTTTCCTAAATTTTGGAGAGAAAATATTTAAGTAGGAAAATCTGAAAATATAATGGGTTTTTTTCCAGTGATGAAAATATATGGATTGTTCCTCTTTTTACTTTCTCTTTTCTTACAAGGCAAGATCACAAGATGCAAGGCACTAAGGAATGAGGGCAGGACCCCTCATACATAGGAAAGAGGAACAGGGACTGGGTGGGAAGGACACCCAACAGGGAATTTAAGGACTCCCACTTCAAACTTCATCCTTCTGGGCAAGCCCCTTACTCTCTAAATCTCCGTTTTCTTTGTAGGTAAAATCATCTAGCAATGCCCACCGCACGAAACCTCTGCGAGGGCTAAATGAGATAAACTATATAAATGTGGATAGCACACTGGGGCACTAAGAATGCAATCAGCATTCTGCTTCTAGTACTTTTAAAAATCCTTCTCCATGAGCCATGTCTACCGAAATATTTATGATTGAAATGACATGAATATCTTGGATTTGCTTTTAAAGACTTTTTTTTTAAAGACTCAGAATACTAGGGAGACCAAGTTGACAAGACTCCTTAGCGACTTGGGACGGGTGAAGGGAGGGGAGGACGCACTTCCAGAAGTCCTGGCTTTTCAACTTTATTATGATGAGTGGGGTCCCAGGTGGAGTGCAGCTCTGGGATGAATTCTCTTTTACCCAGTTTGGGATTCCTGTCAGGCAGGCACCATTTTAGAAAGGTCCAGTCAACAACCTGGGGGAGTTCTTAGCACAGGGAGTCGGGTTCGTGTGGATCACATTTACAGTCTGAGGACTGAGTCATATCACCAAAGGAGTGACGACATAGAGAAGGAACCTCAGGACAGGTGTTTGGAGACTGAGCATCCAAGTCCCCATCTGTATAACAGAATTGTCACAGGGCTGTCAGAAGGATTACATATGATTTTTGTGTGTAAAATCTGTATGAGGGGCACCTGGGTGTCTTAGTCAGTTAAGCAACAGACTCTTGATTTTAGCTCAGGTCACGATCTCATGGTGGAGAAAGTCAGCGGGGAGTCTGCCTGAGATTCTCTCCCCTTCACCTTCTGCCCCTCCTCCCTTCTCAAATAGATAACTCTTTAAAAAAAAAAAAAAAAAAAAGCACACGCTACAATACTGTGTGACACAGAGTGAGTGTTCAGTAGCCATCAGTCGTCTTTGCCCCCTCCAGTTTTAGCAGATGACCTCTCCTCTTACTTCCCTGAGGAAAGCAGAAAACAAAGGCCATCAGGAGGCAGCAGCTGGCCTGCTCTCAGATCTGCTTGTCGGTCTATCATACTTCCTTCCAGTGTCATAAGATGACAAATTCCCTTTCCTCTTTAAAGTTCCTTTTTCCCAACAGGCTGTCAGCTCTATCCCTCCCACCACCTCTGGGACATCGCCCTCCCAATTATGATATTCTGTTTTATACTTTCTGTTTTTTTCCCCTTTGTTGCTCTTTCCTCTCAGTCTATAAGCATGAGTCCATGCCACCTTTAAAAAAAAAGTCTTCCTTCTTGCTTTTAGTGATTTGTCTATAGAAAGTGTTTCTCTATTTTTATGGTGCATACGAATATCACGGGATCTTGCTAAAATGCAGATTAGGTTTCGGTAGGTAGAGGGAGGGTGCAGAGCTGAGATTCTGTTGGATGCTGATGCTCCTGCCACTGGTCCACAGACCATACTTTGAGTAACAAAGTCCTGGGACAGTGGTTCTCAGTGGTGACTGTGTAATGGAGACACCTTGAGAACGTAAAGAATGCTCATATCTGGGTGCCATGTCTTTAACATGGGCTGTAGGCTTGATATCAGGCCCAAATATCTCTCTAGATGATTCTAATATGCAACCAACATTGGAAATTCCTGCTTTCCAGAGGGTGGAATTACTAGGAACTTTGAACAACATATATTCCCACAGTGTTTGAAGTTTTTTCCAAATATTATGTTACCTTGGATTTTTTTTTATTTTTTTTTAGAAAATAGGAAGATGGATCAGAAGAAAAAGAGGAAAAGGAAAAGGAAGGATGGAAAAAGGGAGGGGGAGAGGGAGGGAGGAGGACAATAAAAAGAAAAGTCTTTCTTGTTTTTAAAAGTTTTTTTTATTTATTTGAGAGACAGAGAGAGCACAAGCGTGGGGGGTGGGGAACAGGAAGGGCAGAAGCAGAGGGAGAAGCAGACTCAGCCCTGCGCACAGGGCCTGACGCGGGCTCGGGCTCGATCCCAGGACCCAGATATCATGACCTGAGCCGAAGGCAGATACTTAACGAACTGAGCCACCCAGGTACCACAGAAAAGCCTCTCTGGACCAAATAAGTAAAGTAGCCTCCTTCTTGATCAAATGTCCTGAAGTGTCCACTTCTTGGCTTCCCATTACCATCTTGACCCTGCTCAGCCTGGCTTCTGTGCCTTCACCTTCCCAGAGCTGAACTGACGACAAGCACACAGCGGAAGGGCACGTGGCTCAGTTCTGAGCCTATCGATCTTTCGAGGTATCTGACAGGGTTAGCCTACGTTGTAAGAGATCCAAGGGACCTGAAGCAATATTCTGGCACTAACCATACTATGATTGTTTTCTTCTTTCTTATGGGCTACAAGAGAAGAGCAGATTGTGAATAATTTTTTGTTGAAGTAAGAAAGAATGCTTAAAGACAGGGCAGCAGGTGAAACAGGCAATGCGTGCCAAGATCTTGTAAAAAAAAAAAAAAAAAAAATTCTCCCTGTTCAAAATGAATCTCCAGCCTAAAAGAGATAATTAAAAAGACTCAAAGCATTTCTCCCTCTTTGAGGTAGACTCCCAGCATCACAGATAACATTCGCCCGCTCGGCTTTCTCACGGAAGGGTTAGAGGAAGAGTAGCTCTGTCCAAGAATGCGCGGACATTTGGAAAAAAGAAGAAACTTTCTCATAACGAACTTGTGCCAGTTCAAGTCCTTCGTGAGGCGTATGCTAAGATAGAATTTAAATGCAAGGGAAGTCTGAAACAAAAGAGAGAAGGGAGCAGGAGTGGGCGGGAGGGGCCTCCCAAGGCCATGCAGGTCTGACTCCTGGGAGGCAAGAAGAGGGAGCAGGACTGGGGGTGCGGGGCACAGTGGGGTGTTGAGAACCCGTCCAC
>CM052809.1:110095127-110166653 GCA_028533885.1 Nasua narica
TATGGACCATTATTCGTCTAGTTTTAAATACCATTCAGGCAGAGTGAAGCAGCATAATAACCCTTGGACCCCTCTGACTGTCTTCCTCTAAGTTCCTGAAACTTTCATCTCATTCCTTATCTTAAAAGCATCAAAAGTAAGTCTAGTCTCAAAGTAAGGGAAGGGGCCCTGATTTGATAAAATGCTCAAGACAGACTGGGCTGTCGTCTTGAAACACACCCCACCCGGGGCGTCCTCCACACCCATCTCTGCTCTTCTCTGTTCCGTCCTCCTCTTTGCACCTCACTGACCCTCTGTCCGTAAGTGCCACCCTTCCTCAAGCTGCTCCTGGCCTTCTGTCCCCACTACCCAAGTTCCTGTCCAGAAGGGATCTTTGAAGGACTAATTAATATCCTTTTAATTAATAATATTAATAATGAGAGTATAATTAATTATTAATTAATAATGCGAGTATTAATAATAATACTCTTCTCTTACCTCATCCATTAACTCAATCCAATCATGGGAAGTGGGACAGACATTAAAAGCCCACAGTACTCAAATCTATTTGGGTTGTATTGCTCACCCTAGGGTCCAGAAGTGGGAGTGGGGAATTTACCGAGGACTGGGACTAGGGGGCAAGGGCCCATCCGGAGGGCAGACACATCTCAGTATCTTGATCTTTTCTCCTTTCTCTGCTTTTGCCAACCCAGAGAAGCTTATCTGGTCTGCAAGGCCTAGAGACATGAAACTGTCAAATCAAGACCCAAGCCCAAAATAATCTGCATTAATCCCTAGCAAAGTCACTCTGCCATTAGTGAAAGAATAATATGATATAAACTGGTGACGTTGGGGAAGAGAAAGAAAGGGCTGAGGCTTGAGGGGGAAAAAAATCAAGTCTTAGCCATGGAGTGAAGAGAGAGAAGCACATTTTGAAAAATAAAAGGATGTGTTTTAAACTGAATCAGGTACAAAACTTGCAAACAAAATGGGAAGGGGTAGATATAGAAACCTATAGGTAGAACAGAGCAGTCCTGATCTTAAATGTCTAATACTTTTTACCTCATTATCGCCTCATTAAACCAGCTTTTTACTGCCCAATTTTCCAGCAGGAGATGAATAATGAATTTAATGAGAATGATAATGAAGGGAAATTATCCCAGACTGAATTCCTGGTCCAGATGAAAATTTCTTTCTCTGAGCACCAGAAAACAGGTTTGCAGCCCAGGCCAGGTCTGGGTTTTCAGAATGTGGCCCCAGGATCTTCTGTGTCAGTGGTAGTCCCTAAGAGGGCATTCCTGAGGCTTACCCAGACTTACTAAATCAATCTCTAAGGGGAACCCTAATAATATGCAATTTTAACAACTACCTCAGGTGATTTCTATGTAAGCTCAGATTATACACTCGCTAGTTCAGAATTTAAGGAAACTTGCCAAGAGGGTGTGAAGAATGTTGACATCTTGCATTAAACAGTCTATATTTCTATTGTAGAATAATTACTTTACTTAAATAAAAAGTATGAACTAAAATCTTCTCTTCACTGCAACATCATTCAAAATCCTCCCGGCAATTCAGGTAATTATCATTCCTTCCCATCACTTAAATAATATATCCTATAAATAAAAAATTGTGATTAAGGTGGTAGGAATGAACATTTGATATGTGTTTTAGGATTCCATCTGGTAACTTTATCTTCCTCTTCCGTGCCTCTCTCTGATATTCTTGATGTTCTATGATATTTTGGCAAAATGCTGCTTCTCTCTTTCTTGTACGTGTGGCCACTCAGCTGGTAACGACATTTCCCAACCTCATTTACAGCTACATGTGGTCAGATGACCAAGTTTGAGCCAATGGAGTGTAATTGAAAGATATGTAATTTCCAAATCATCCCTAACTAAAATCAGGCTGGTCGCTCTGGAATTTGGCTTTTCTCACATTCTATAAATTGATCAAGGAAATGAGAGAGTGGGTTCAATTGTGCAGAAAAGGACAATGTCTGGAGAGAGGGGATAACAAGATGGAAGGAACTTAGTTCTTGATAAACCCTAATGAGAAGAGATATTCCACCAGCTTAGATAGGCTGAATTGTTACAGGAAAGAAAGATTAGTTCCCATATTATTTAAGCCACTTGATTTTTGCCTTCTCTTTGCTATGGTAGCTTAGCCTTTACCCTAACAAACACTAAAAACTGCCCTTAGCCAATTACCACTGAAAGCACTCATTAAATCAGATTTCTTAATCCTTTTAGTCAGTGTCATGTTTACCCTCCCCAACAGACACTATGCTTACATGGACCCCATAGAGCAAATAAGAAGGGAGCTATACCTTAAACATGAAGACGACTATAAAAAATTTCTAAGACATAAGGAAATGCAGAAGGTCACTATGCACGTAGGTAGAACCTAGATTTATGATGCTAGTATGATTTATGAGGCAGCTTTTCCCCTATGACCAATCTTTGTACCCCACTGGAATATACTCCTTTCAAACATCTCAACAAAGAACACACTTTTTTCAATGTTTAAAAAAAAAAGTTGGGGCGCCTGGGTGACTCAGTGGGTTAAAGCATCTGCCTTCGGCTCAGGTCACGACTCAGGGTCCTAGGATGGAGCCCGGCTTGGGCTTCGGCTTCGGTTTCGGCTTCGGTTTCGTTTCGGTTTCGTTTCGGCTTCGGCTTCGGCTTCGGGCTCTCTGCTCAGCAGGGAGCCTGCTTCCCCCCTCTCTCTCTGCCTGCCTCTCTGCCTCACTGTCAAATAAATAAATAAAACCTTTAAAAAAAAAGTAATCTTTATTTGGTTTCCTCTACAAAATATAAATTGATTTAAAGTGTTTAAGAAGGGATTTTCAGGTGTTGAAAGAGGTAAGTCATTGGATAGACTTCTAAATTTGCTAACAAAAAAAAAAGTCAAATACAAATTGAACACTCTCAATTTAGTACATAACATACCTAAAACAAGTGGTTCTGAGTTTTTGCATGTTTGACTTAAAACAATTGAACTTGTGCATTATATAAAGATGCCCTTAAATTATATTTCATGTCTTGAATTCAGACTTTCTTTAGATATCTGGAAAACCAATATTTTATGCTGCCCCAACACTATTTAATTTTGCCACATTCAACCCTGATACAGACTCAAATATGTAACTCAGTGCTGCCTGCAAATATTTACACAGAAAAAATATATGAAAATGTTGTTAGTGAGTTAGAGGACGACATTGCCAGTTACTCTGACTTATAAGATTAGAGACTATTTTTATGTTCCTTTCTTCTTTGTCTACTTCTGCATTTTTGAAACTATATATAACGAGCTTATAGTTTTATAATAAAGAGGAAACAGATTTATAGGATCTCACTACTGTAGCAGGATTTCTCATTCTCTTTCCATATCTTCTCAGTTCCTACTGCACCGCCTCCCACATAATCTATGCTCAATAAATAGATACAAGGGACGGAAGAAAGGGGGGGGGAAATGAAGGAAGAAATGCAGTAGAAAAGGAGAAATGCACTAAGTGCCATCTGTTTGCCCCTTCAGATTCACTCTCCACCCTGCTTTGAACCCGAAGCCTGAGCAACATGAACTGACCAGGTGAGCTCCATGTTCTCGGGTTTCTGGTTGGCTTTGGCCAAGGAGATGCACTGGAAGATCAGAGGTGTGGAATAAATAGCTATTTATTCCCTGGGGCAGCTCCCTGCAGGTCACTGCAGTCTGCTGTCCCCCTCAACCAACCAGACCCAAGACCCTTCCCATACAGCTCTTCTGGTTGGGGAAAGTACTGCCCCCTCTCTCCCTTCAGATCTTGGGGTGGCAGTGTACCTCACTTTTACTAGATCCAAGGTGCTGTACTCTCTTGCCCTGTTTTTACATCTTGTCCAGCCTTTTGTAAATAGTCCCTTTATGAGATGCTCCTCTAAGTATCCAAATTGAATATATCATCTATGTATTGCCAAGACCCAGACTGATACAGAATTTGTTGGTGACAAAGAACCCAAGTTCTGTCCTCCAGGAACGAATCTTGAAGAAGGATTCAGAAAAAGGTTTCTAAAAATATCCCCAAGTATTGCTCATTTCAAAAGTTTAAACAACAAAAGATTATTCTCATTGAGAAACTCCTGTTTTACGCCGAAGATTTGGTAGTTATGAATTCGTTATTATGCTTTTTTCTTAGAAAAATAAAAATCTACATGCATAGTCCTTTCTTTCTTCATTCTTGCAATAACTTTAGAGATTTAACACCCTCTAAATACTCAATATTGTTTAAAACATGCATAAATGAAGGATGCCTATTGTAGTATGAGAATGTTCTCAGAAATTAGTTATTCCTTTTCAAAGATCATTTTTTCATCTATTTATCAATATGACTTTTTTCCTTTGGGGTCCTTGAAGGTGAAAAAATTTTTTAACCCAGAAAAGACAATGTGGGGGTATTTTAGTACTTAAAATCAGTATTAACTTTATAAAAGTGATAAAATCAGAAACCAGAGGTCTTAATCCAAATTACAAATCTTTTTATTTTATTTCTACATCTAGTGAATTTTAACATCAACCTTTAAGTGGCTTTTTATTAATTTTTAGTATCATTTACAAGCTTAATTAAACTTCACTAGAATATTCTAAATATATCATATTCCTTTTACTTATGCTTGTAACTGGCAGAACTTACCCAAATGTTTAGGATAGTATTGAATCTAATAAAGTAAAATTGCAAAATTTGTGAATCTTAAGTTCTCTTAAACATTGCAATGCTTTCTACAAGCTTTGTAACCCTAAAATTAAAAATTCAATTATACATTTTAAGTTGAAATCATGAGAATATCAGATCTTTTAATAAGTCACATTACTTTAACTATTACAAAGACTATATATACATTTTTTAAAGATTTTATTTCATTTATATATTTATTTATTTATTATTTGACAGAGACAGACACAGCGAGAGAGGAAACACAAGCAGGGGGAGTGGGAGAGGGCGAGGGAGAAGCAGGCTTCCTGCTGAGCAAGGAGCCGGATGCAGGACTCAATTCCAGGACTCTGGGATCATGACCTGAGCCAAAGGCAGCCACTTAACACCCAGGAGTCCCTACAAATATTTTAAATATAAAACATATACAAATCATACCCAAGTAAATGCAAAATAATTTATTTCATTGGTTTTACCTCATTATTTCTGTATGTAAGGGTCAAATGAGAGAATTACATCATCCAAGCAAACTGGAATTGTTATCACAAGTAAATGGATTTAAACATCCCAAACAAACAAGATTATCTGCTTAGTGGCTGATAAGTGAACCAAAAGTTTTGACCAAGACACCTCTGGAGCAGCAAACATTGAGTTCAGTTAATTTATTTACTCCTTGATTCTATTCTTTTCATATTTTTCCTTTTGGTAGATACAATTCTTACAGATATTTTACTGCTACCTATTAGGCTGTGCATATCTTTTTTTTTTTTCTGTCATGTTAATGATAGGAATCTCTGACCATCAAGGCCATTCTTCTTTAGGTTACCATATGATAGCAAGGGCATGGATGAAGGATTTGTTTCATAGGTCTCTAGAGTAAGCACTTTAATGTTTCCCTGCCCTCTTGGGCCCTGCTCTTAGATTGTATGTCTTAGCCTGTGAAGGACTGGTCCTACATGACTTGGGGTGAGTGGGTCTGGGCTGAGAAGGCTTAGATTGGGGGGCCTGGGGAGTGGGTCTGGGCTGAGAAGGCTTAGATTGGGGGGCCTGGGGAGTGGGTCTGGGCTGAGAAGGCTTAGATTGGGGGGCCTGGGGAGTGGGTCTGGGCTGAGAAGGCTTAGAGTGGTGGGCCTGGGGAGTGGGTCTGGGCTGAGAAGGCTTAGAGTGGCGGGCCTGGGGAGTGGGTCTGGGCTGAGAAGGCTTAGAGTGGCGGGCCTGGAGAGTGGGTCTGGGCTGAGAAGGCTTTGACTGGGGGGGCTGGGGAGGGCATAGCTTGGGCTGAGTGGGTTTAGGTGGAAAGGGTTTAGCTTGGGAGGGCTGGGGCTGAGTAGGTTTTCTGTTGGTGGGTTCAGATTGAGAGGGCACAGGTTGAGAATGCTTGACCTGGAATGGCTTGGGCTGGTTGGATGTGAACTGGGAGCTGGGTAAACATTTGCTCTTGGACCTGGGATAGGATCCCATTTGGAAAGCTGGATTTGAAGGTCCATCCTGTGTCTTCAGTTTGGCTCCTTGCTGAGAAGCAGGTCTTAGAGGTTTTTGTATGGCTCCAGCTGGTTGAAAGGCCTGGGGATAAAGACCTTCAATGTGGGATGTCGTTTTTATAAGTTTCCCAGTTGTCCTAGTTGGCTGTGTTCTTTGGGCATAGGCTTGTTTAGGCTGTGGCTTCCCAACTGTTCCTGCTGGTTGCAAACCCTGAATTCCCTGAACGTTCTCAAAGTCTTGGTCTATCTGGATTCCCAACTCCCTGGCCAGGGAGCCCATGTCCTCCATGGACACACATCTGAGTGAAGAGGACATCACCTCCTGTAGAGCAGCGTGAAGACCCTCCATATTCTTCCCTCTCTCCCCAGCTTCCTCCCCCTCCCAAAACAGTAGCTGCGATGGCTTCAACTTTAAAGTCCTCTGGAAAAGCTCAGCCTCTTCACTCTCCTGGGCCTGGGGACTGAGGACAAAGTAGAATCTTTCAGTGGCAGCTTCTCCTAAAAACATTAGCAAGTCCCACTCCTTCTCACCTAAGTAGTCAGTGAAAAAAAACACAGCTGAGGAAACTTCCACCAAAAAACCAAACTGTGTCCAAAAACTTTCTAGGTCTCCATGGAGGTTGGCCAGAGCAACAGGCTTTTGGAAAAAACTGGGATTTTCCTTTAGACCATCGCTCTCAGGAAAATGCCACATTATCTCAACCAGGCCATCAGAGATTTGCCGCGGAAGCACGGGGACAGTAAAATCTTGATGGAGAAAGATTTTGTGTGATTTCGGTTGGGCAGGACCAAGCAGTCTGTTGAGGATTTTGGACTTGGAGAAACTACAGTATCCTAGGCGCACAAAGGAGATGATGGGAAACTTTTCCGTGCTCCCTGTAGGCCCTCCTGAAGACTGTGTTGACCACTTTTTCACAATGTCCTTCATGGCCCCTAGCATTAAGATGCTTTTGTTGTTTTCTGCATCTGGTAGGAGCAGGGGAAGAGCAAACCTGCACTGATACATGTTTGACATGACTTCACGCTGCAAGGAGCTGTCTGAACAGAGCATAGAGGCACAAAGAACATCAAACGGGTGAATGGTTGGTAGGTCCCTGATTTCCAAATGCTCTACTCCAGTCAGCAATTCCTCTTCGCCATCCTCTGGAACCCTGTGTCTGAGGACTGTATCTCTGGCTGTCACATCCAGAGCTTGAACTTTCATCAGGAAATTCCAGGCTAAGTCTACTGGAGTCTCGGGTGTCCACATACATCCTCGATCTAAGGAGAATTGTTTAACAACATCTGGCAGAAGCTTTCTGTTCCTATCCATGTTTAAACATGATAGGACATCTTTAAACACGTTTTTTCTTTCTGTAGGGAAGAAGACACTCAGTGAATGTCACATTCAGATTCAAGCTTCCTTCACAGAGTTTTAAAATTAAATAAGTAATTGACATTTTCATTGTGAAAAGACAGAACAACATAAAGTGAAAGTTCCCTTTCACCACTCTGCCAATTCTACTTTCCTTCAAAGAGATGTCAATGTGTTATGTATGTTTGCTTCCCATCCTTATTCCATGCAAGTACATGAGTATGCATGCATATAGAGAAATATATTGTTTGGTTTAGTGGATACTATTTTATTTTTATGTAAATGATATTATACTAAACAAGTGATTCTTCAACTTCTTTTCACTTAATGGTGTTCTTCGTAAATTCGTCCACACCAGTTTATACCGAGATTGACTTAATTCCTTTTAGCTAATCTATTACATTTCATGATTTAGATGGACCATTACTTATTTAACCATTGTCTACTGATGATCATTTAGGTTTTCCAATTTTTTGACTAACGTTTATATGCAGCAATGGAAAACACTGTT
Organism: Nasua narica; assembly: GCA_028533885.1. Classification (NCBI taxonomy): domain Eukaryota; kingdom Metazoa; phylum Chordata; class Mammalia; order Carnivora; family Procyonidae; genus Nasua; species Nasua narica. The sequence goes on from CM052809.1 coordinate 110,103,134, forward strand.
AATGCTTCATGATATATATTTGGAAGGAATTTTCTAGATTGATACTGATTTCTTTCTTAAGTGTATCTCTTGCTAAAGTTTGGAAAAATGGAAGATTTTATTTCCATTAAACTTTTCTCAGAATGTATATGTTGTACCTAATTTCTCCTGATCTCCCATTTTCTAATATATCTCCTAACCACTTCTTGGGAATACAGAAATAGTGCTTAGTAGAGAAAGAAGACCAGAGAACATTTTCTACTCCTGGTAGATGGCAAACTAGCATAAGATTCTTGGATCCCCTATAAAAATAACCTAGAATAGGGGCACCTGGGTGGCTCCATCAGTTAAGCATCCAGCTCTTAAATTCGGCTCAGGTCATGATCTCATGGTTGTGGGATTGAGCCCTGCATTGGGCTCCATGCTCAGCAGGAAGTCTACTTGAGAGTCTCTCTCTCCTTCTCCCGCCACTTCTCTTCCCATTCTCTCTTTCTCTCTCTCTCTCAAATAAATGAATCTTTAAAAAAAAAAAAATAGCCTGGGAGAAACAATAGAAGTGAGCAAAAAGTATGAATTTTAAGAATTAACAAAGGTAACTCTGAGAAATCCTCAGGCAGTCTAAAAGTCCCTTGAATTGGAATATGTTTTGGGGTACGAAGGTGAAGGAGGAGTTGAGGCTAGCAAAATGGGTTCCCAGAGGAGGCAGTGAGAGAATAGGTTGCAGCAAAGTTTTTAGGTCCTGCTCTTGCCTATCACCTATGTTGTCTTTGGACAACAATCCACTATTTCTTTAGCACAGAAACCAATACTCAAACAGCCCAGGCCAAGATGTCTAGTATTAACCAGGTAATAACAGATTTACTATGGAGCTCATTTGGGATACCACCAAGAGGTAATAGAGTAAATCTTATACACTGCAACAATGATACAATCAATAAGTACGGAGCTGGATTAAAAGAAAAAGAAAAATTTAAGAAGCAATAATATCTAGAACCTAATACATGCTTTTTAAAGATTTTATTTATTTGTCAGAGAGAGCAAGAGCATGTGCACAAGCAGGGGCAATATTCTGCAGTAGGCAGAGGGGGAAGCAGGCTCCCCGCTGAGCAGGGAGCCCGATGCAGGACTCAATCCCAGGACCCTGGGATCATGACCTGAGCCGAAGGCAGACACTTAACCAACTGAGCCACTCATGTGTTCTAAGAACCTAATACATTTTTATAAATTTAAAATTCATGAAAATAGCCCAGCTGAGGAAAAAGAAATGATCAGAGATTTTAGCTGCCACCCACTGAAAGGAGAATTTCGAGTTTGAGTCCAATTAGGTAAACTGGAAACTAAAACAGATCAAAAAAACGAAGATTCTTTGAAGATATTTAAAAAACTAGAGGGGTGCCTAGGGGATTTAGTCCACTGGGTCAAGCATCTCTTTTCTTGACCTGTTTCGCTGAAGGTGTTAAGATTGATTGCAAAAAATAGCCCCAATGAATGGCTTTCTGGATACATTTTGGCTTTCTACAATATTACTTTATAAGAAGTGGTATCTATTTTTCCCCAGTCCTTGAATTTGCACTGTCTTTGTGACACACTTTGACCAACAGAATGTGGCAGAAGTGATGGTGTTATGGGTTAAATTATGTCTAGTCCCCATCCCCCACCCTGCAAAAAACAAAAAACAAAACTGGGTTGAAGTCCCCAGTCCCTCAGAATGTGTCCTTATCTGTAAATAAAATCTTTACAAAGGTCAAGTTAAAATGAGGTCATTAGGGTGGGCCCCGTCCAATAAGACTGGTATCCTTACAAAAAGGGGAAATTTGAAAACAGAGACATGCACAAAGGGAAAATGATTGAAGACACATAGGGAGAAGATGGTCATCTATAAGCCAGGGACTAACCGAGGCTACCAGACACTAGGGAGAGAAGACTGGAATAGCTCTTTCCCTGATGCCTGCAGAGAGAGTGTGATGTGAGCTAGCACCTTGGTTTCAGACCTCAGGCCTCCATAATAGAGAGACAATAAATTTCCCATTGTTCTAAGCTACCTTTTGTAGTACTTTGGTGAGCCCTAGGAAACTAATATAGATGGCATGATAGTTCCGAGTCTAAGCCTCTTCCTCTCTCTTTCTCTTTCTCTCTCTCCCTCTCTCTCTTATACTCCTCTGTCCTCACCATAAGAATATGCCCCACGTAGTCTGAGAATAAGTCCAGACTAGCCTCCCAGGACATGACAGACTAGCCTATAGCCAGCTGACCAGAGACATAAATAAACTCAGGAAACACCAGAAGAACTGCCTAGCCAACTACAGACACTCTTATTGTTTTGATAAGCTCTATTATGCAGCACTACTGTTGCAATAAATAACCGATACAGAAAACAAGATCATACAAATAGTAACATGCAAGAAACACATCATATAAATGATATGATGAAATATCATCAATGAAATGTTTATGATAATAAACACATCATAATAGAATGTGACCTATGGAGGAATGGAGAATGAAGAAAAAGTGGAATAAACAGACAAAAGGGGGTTGTTGCAGAATAATGATGATACTATGCAATGAATAATTAAGTCAACCCTATACAGTAAGTGAAATGTATAAATAAATAAAAATTAAGAATGAGGCCTAAAAATGATTATGGGCTGGGAAGGTATAGGGGTGGGACAAGATTTGTGTCGTGGATTAAATTATGTACCCCTTAACTTCATATGTTGAAATCCTAACCCCCAGTATCTAAAGATGTGATGTTATTTGGAAATAGGGTCACTACAGATACAATTAGTTAAGATGAGGTCATTAGGGTGGGCCCTAATCCAATACGACTAATGTCCTTATAAAAGGGGGAAATGTGGACCTAGGGGAACACTGTCAGGGAGACAACTATGTGAAGATGAAGGCAGATGAGAGGGATATTTTTACGAGCCAAAGAATGCCAAAGATTTCCAGCAAACCACCAGAAACTAGGAACAGATTCTCCTTTACAGACTTCAGAAGTAGCCAACCTTATAGACACCTTCATTTCTGCCTCCTAGGCTCCAAACTGAGGTAACACGTTTCTGTTGTTTATTGTTTAAGCTCCCCCATTTGGATTACTTCGCTACAGCAGCCCTGGCAAATGAACACAAGGTATGATGAGGAGGATGTTACTCCTCCCCTACCTCGAACTGGATGGTGAATCCCCAGGATTTGAACTGAATGGGAGATGACAATTACGTTTCCCTCTTCTACTCACAGCTTGGTGATATTTATTTTTATAGACAATTTCTCTTCAAATGAAGCATTTCTCAGTTTTCGAATTTTCATTCAGAAATATTCCAAGTAGGGGCGCCTGGGTGGCTCAGTGGGTTAAAGCCTTTGCCTTCAGCTCAGGTCATGATCTCAGGGTCCTGGGATCAAGCCCTGCGCATCGCATCGGGCTCTCTGCTCAGCGGGGAGTCTGCTTCCCCCTCTCCCTCTGCCTGCCTCTCTGCCTACTGGTGATCTCTCTCTCTCTGTCAAATGAATAAATAAAATCTTTAAAAAAAAAAAAGAAATATTCCAAGTAAAGATACTGATATAGTTTCCCTTACCAAGATGGCAATTTATGACTAGATCAAGCCAAGTAACAATATTTTGGGATCTAATCCATTCATCACAGGCTCCTCTCTGATTTTCACTTAAGTAGTCAGGACCATAACCTCCATATTCTATTGGTCACAAAGGCACTAAAATGACTTAAGAGGCTTAATCTGAACAATAGAAGGTAACAACACCTAAAATTAGTGGTTAGCAACTTCTTATATGTATCATGGAGGGGAGTGCAGAAACCTATAAGCTGACAATCTATATTTATTTTTGCTTATACTGTAGGTCCTGGGTCTTCCTCTCTGTCAACACCCACCTCTAAGGAAATTCCAGGTTAGGGAGACATATAGAATCTCTGCGTAGCCGCTTTTCTGCTGACGTCTGGTGCCTTTCCTCACCCCTTCTCCCCATTATGGTATGGAAACCTAAAAATAAGTTGTTGCCCAACTATCACATATCATTCCCATACCTTCAATCCTTTTCTCTTCCTCCTCCTCCTCCTTCAACGACATGCCAGTTTCTGAATCCTCATAGCTCTGTTCTTCATCAGAGAAGAGCACGGTTTCTGAATAAGCAGAGCCCTCTTTGTCATCATAAACACTGTGCTCTGAGTCATTATAATCCTCTTCTTCCGCAACAGGCTCTGCATCTTCAGAGTATCCAAGGGATTCTAGATGTTCTTCTTTTCCTAGGTACAAAGAATCGTCTGGCTCCTCGTATCTCTGTCCATCCTGTAAATACACAATAGTTGCTGGAATTTCATATTCAGTGTTCTCAACTGAACGTGGTGATATGACTTTGGGCGTGTTGTATTCCTTCTCATTTTTGCTGGAGGTCCAAGAAGCTTCTTTATGACTAGTTTTCTTCTCCCCGAAGGATTCAGAGGTTCCCATATCCAGGTGTTCTTCTGTGAAGGATGCTGTGATCTCAGGATTCTCAGACTGTTTCTCTCCAAAGGAAAAAACATCTTCTGAATTCTTGCTTACCCCTATAGGGTGAGGAGGTTCTATATTTTCATGCTTTAAAAATTCTGAAAAGAACAAAAAAGTTGGGAGGGAGGTTGTTTCATTTTTCTAAATTAACAAAAAGAAATTTTATAATAACTTGAGTTTCCAAGACCTCAAAGCATCATCTCTCTTATAAAGATTTCAAAACTGGAGGATAGGAATACCTAGCATCTCCCACATAAATAACAACTCAACTGGCATTCTTTCTCTCACTGGAAAAAAAAAATCAGATCACATTCCTACCTTGCTCAAAAGTTTGAGTTCTTTGTAGCAAACTCAAAGAGTACACGAGTGAAACAGAAAATGTGAATCCTATGAATAGCGCTAACTTGTGGTTTTACTGTGACCCAAAACCAGCTCAGATTTCCTGAGACCATTGCTAGTGAAATTTGATCCCAATAATTTCTAATCAGGAAGCAAATAGCTTTAATTTGGAATAGTAAGTCTTAGAAATAGTATCTATTTCTCTAAGTATATGGTTCTTGTCATACACTAGAGACCATTAACATTAACCTTTTTATCTGAGCCTCTATCTAATATCTCTTAAAATAATCAATATTTTTTAGACTTGTAGAAAAAGGAGTACACATGCCTCTAGTGGTAATCTACAAAATTGCTAAATAATCCATTCTGGAAGAATTACTTCTTCATCTGCCACAAAATATCTTTAAACATTGAAGAATTAGCATTTGAGAGGCGCCTGGGTGGCTCAATGGGTTAAGTGTCTGTCTTCAGCTCAGGTCCTGATCCCAGGGTCTTAGGAAAGAGCCCCACCTCCAGAAGCCAGCTTCTGTCTCTCCCACTCCCCCTGCTTGTATTCCCTCTCTCGCTCTCTCTCTCTCGCTCTCACTCTGTGTCAAATAAATAAATAAAATCTTAAGAAAAAAAAGAATTAGTATTTGAATTGCACCAAAAAAGTAGGCTTCTGCTGGCATTCTCATCACAGAAAAAAATGAAGTTACTGATTCACCATGTATCGTTCTTCTATTTCCAAAATGGTTATACTAAGTGAAAGATGCAGCATTTTGTCCCGGGGTTGTTAAATATCCATGAATTTACATACTGAATAATAAGCAGTTTATACTAGCACTCAGAAAACCCTGCAAGTTTTAGATAAAGTTTCAACAAAAAATTATCAATCCCTTAAGCTAGCTAATAAGATACATTGTTTCCTGCTTTTAAAATACTGGACATTTTTACCATCTATCATATTTCTGTGAAAATTATCTCTGGGAGATAGACAAATGGAAACAAAAGACAATCATTTTCTTTTTTCAGGAAATCTGCCTTGTCCTTTTCACCCCCCAAAAAGTATAGAAATGCAACTTACCATGCTGTAAGCCCCAAATAGTAGCTGACTCTGGAAAAGTACTAAGTAAACACTTGAGAAAATGCTGACAGCTCTCTTCTCCCTTTTTCTGTATCAAAATTAACAGCTTTCGACTTTTCTTCAGGGGATCTGTAATATTCTCCAGAGTCTCATACTCTACCTCAGAAACCAGCCTCCGAGAGGTTAATGTATCTAAGACAGAATCAGGATCTTGTTGGAGGATTTCAAGTAACTTTTTTCGTTCTCTTTCCATGAGCTCAGAAGGAACACTCCCTGCAGCCATTGTTCTTCTGTCCTCTAGACCAGGAAATGAATTATGAAACCGTTCCAATAGTAAATAAATACAAGTTTTAAAAAAATGGCAAAGAGGGGCACCTGGGTGGCTCAGTGGGTTAAAGCCTCTGCCTTCAGCTCAGGTCATGATCTCAGGGTCCTGGGATCGAGCCCTGCATCGGGCTCTCTGCTCAGCAGGGAGCCTGCTTCCTCCTCTGTCTCTGCCTGCCTCTCTGCCTACTTGTGATCTCTCTCTCTGTCAAATAAATAAATAAAATATTTAAAAAAAATGGCAAAGATTAAACAGATCAGAGATGCCTAGTATTGAAGAGAGTGGACACAAACAAGCTAAAACAGTGTGGAGATCTAGCCCTGAGCCCACCAGCCTGGCTCCCTATAGATTATCTATCTACTCTTTTGATGACTTAAGCCAGTTGCATCTTGACTCAGCCCCAGAGTCAGTTCCTCTGAGAAGTCTCTCTTTTTTTTTTTTTTTTTTTAAAGATTTTATTTATTCATTTAACAGAGAGAGAGAACACAGGCAGGCAGAGAGGCAGGCAGAGGCAGAGAGAGGAGCAGGCTCCCTGCGGAGCAAGAAGCCCGATGCGGGACTCGATCCCAAGATGCTGGGATCATGACCCGAGCCAAAGGCAGTCACCCAACCAACTGAGCCACCCAGGTGTCCCTGAGAAGTCTCTCTTGAACTTCAGTCTGGACTAGGTACTCCCTCCTCTGGGCTCTATTTGTGATAAGAATGTGAATTGATTAACTCATTCTGGAGAGAAATCTGGCAATAGGCACAAAGAAAAGAAAGGAAGGAAGGAAGGAAGGAAGGAAGGAAGGAAGGAACAAATTTACACCATTCAACCCAGCAATTTCCCTTCTAGGAAATAATCAGACAAACGCCCAAAGATACATGTGAAGAATCTTTATTTATAATAGCAAAAATTTAAAATAACAAAGATTTCCATAAATTGGGGATTTGTGGAATAAATGTTGATACATCAATAGTGAAACAAAAAAGAATAGTTTTAATAATAAATATTTAATTAAACTATTTAATAATAGTTTTAATAATTTAAAAGGATGAAGCTGGCTCAGTCAGTAGAGTAGTCAATGCTAGAATACTCAATATTCAAGAGTAGACTCTTGATCTCAGAATCACGAGCTCAACCCCCACATTGGGGGTAGAGTTTACTTAAAAATAAATAAATAAATAAATAAATAAATAAATGGATGGAGTAAGCCTATGTATATTGACAACTAGTGATATCCATGGTATATTGTTATGAAATACAAAGTTACAGATCTCGCTTTTGTTTAAAAAATTAAAATTAAAATGTTATATAATGCACACATATAAAATGTATATACAGATATATATTTAAAAGAAGATAGGAGAGAGATTCCCCAATTATAGCACTGGTTATCTTTGGGGATATGATGACAGAGGGATTCATAGTTTCTAGACTACTACATATTTTAATAGTTTACATTTTTTGTTTCTATTAGCAGACTTCAGTTTTTATTTATTTTTTAGATTTTATGTATTTTATTTATTTTTTTGAGAGAGAGTGAGAGCGCATGTGCGTGCAAGGTTGGGAGCCAGGTAGACAAGCAGATCCGTGCTGAGAACAGAGCCCCTATCCAGGGCTTGATCTCATGACCCTGAGATCATGACCTGAGCTGAAACCAAGAATAAGACACTTAACCAACTGAGCTACCCAGGCATCCCTGATTTTTTTTTAAACGATCTAGTTGACCTTTTTTTTAAAAAATATTTATTTATTTATTTGAGAGAGAGAGAGAGCATGTGCGCGCGCATGAGTGGGAGGGGCAGAGGGAGAATCCCAGGCGACTCCAGGCTGAGAACAGAGCAGGACACAGGGCCTCTCCTATGACACCAAGATCATGACTTGAGCTGAAACTAAGTCATACGCTTAACTGATTGAGCCACCCAAGCATCCCTAGTTGGTCTTTATTTACAGTTCCATAGTTCACAAGAACCTGAAAACAATGTAAATAACTATCTAAACAGGATACTAGATAAATAAACTATAGTATTTAATATAACAGTATGCACCATTCAAAAAGAATGAACTTCAGTGACCCACAATATAATCATAAAAATATAAAAAGAAAACTTCATGTCCCAAAAGATTATGTACAGCATGATGCCCTTTTTAAAAGTTGAATGTAACTTAAATACATACACATGCATAAACACATTTTAGGAATGGAGTCATTAAAATTATATGAAGTGTGGGTGCCTGGCTGTCACAGTCAGTAGAGCATGCAACTCTTGATCTCAGGGTTGTAAGTTCAAGCCTCACATTGGGTGTCAAGATTACTTAAAAAATAAAATCTTTTTAAAAATTATATAAAATTTAAAGTAAGGAAATAATGAATATGAAGTTAAGAAGGATGGTTACCTAGGTTCAGAAGTTGGGGATAAGATGGGATAAGGGGACAGGAAGATCATGGAGTTAGACATAGGCTATCATCCAAGGATGAGTTTATACATCTTACTATATTATTAAAGGTAATTAAATCTGTAAATAAAGGCAGGGACCAATAATGCATAGACCACTGTTGAGGATGTATTAAGAATCAAGGATAATGATTAATTCAACTCTGTTGTCCCTGAGGTTGCAAAAGAAGATTAAGAAAGTCTTTATATAATACTAAAAATTAATTTTAGGTAAGAGTTTTAACTAAATGCATCTCAAAAGGGAGGCAGAAGGTGTGATAGGAGACTCTTACTGGATTTGAAGGGGCAAGGAGACAATAAGCCAAGGAATGACAGGCTCTAGAAGCTAGAAAAGGTGACAACAGATCTTTCAGAGCCTCCAAGAATATAATGCAGCCCTGACCACACTTTTGATTTGAGCCCAGTGAGACCAATCTCAGACTTCTGACCAGAACTGTAATGTGCATTTTAATTGTGGTTAGGAACACTTAACTAGAGATCTATCCTCTTAACAGATTTTAAGTGTACATACACAGTATTGTTAACTATAGGCACAATGAGGTCCAATAGATGCCTAGAATTTATTCCCTTTGAGTAAATGAATTTTTTAAAAAAGTAGTATAGCTTGTTTTGTTTTAAGCCACTAAGTTTGTGGTACCTTGTTAGAACAGCAGTTAAGAAACTACAACAGCACCTAATCCAGCAAGCCCCCAGAAATTGCAGTCTGGCCCAAGCATTCGAAGGTTGGCCTTCTCTTTATCCCCATCGACCGCTTCCATGGGGACAAGGACTGTCCTGTAAACCCCTGATTCCTAGGGTTCATTTTGTTCCGCCATCGGCTAGTCCGTCACTTTTGCTAGTATTTCACATTTGACAGGTAAAGAATTCTCGGTTTACATAGAACGTAAGCACATTACACGGCTATTTGGCATCTTTCTCCCAATTAACTCTTTAATGTTTGGATTTTTTTGTTGTTTTTGCGAGGGTGGGGGCGTTGCTCGGTAAGGGGTTACTATCGGATTACCGACTATCTAGAAGAACTGGAAACCACCAATTTGGAACCTATTTAGAAAGGGTTTAAGTACAGACTTCCAGGGCCTACCTAAAGGGACCGAATCGGATTTCCTCACATCGGGGTGCAGAAAATTATATTCAAAGAGTCCACGTCTGATTTAGCATACTTAAATTTTACCTCTAAACAACTAGTCAGAAAAAAACATGATTCGTCTTTCTTCCTAAGATTCGTAGCCCAGCTCCTCAGAGGCCGGTCGGTGCCTCCGTACCGCCGGCGACCTCTCAGAGAACCAGCGTCAGCCGTAACCTTCTGGCCGGGGTGAGGAGGGATCTGGAGGAGCCAGTTTCTCCCCGATCGTGATTCCAGTCCCATTCCGAACCCTCCACCACAGGCCGGGAGCGCGGACTCTGCACGGGTACCCTCAGGTTTCCCACCGGTTTAGGGACCGAAATCCGCGACGTGGCCACAAGTCTAACAACTCAGGGCGGCAGGAGAGCAGGAGAAACATCACAAAGAACCGACTGGTGGCGTCGAAGGAGCTCTCAAGAGAGGCGGGTCTCGCGAAAATACGCCCATTCCGACTCCAGGAAGCTGTGAGCCCTCCCGCCGGCCGAGCACCAAAATCCCTATTGGCCCTGCCTGGCACTGGATCCTCCTCTAGACCCCACCCACACTGCGGCGACGGACGTTTGAGAACGGGGCACCGTGCTCACCGGAAGTACTTCCCTGGGCGGAAGTTCCTGAGCACGATATAGCGGAAGTGCCGCCTCTTCCGGCCTCTTTGGGGCCTGCCGCGGAAACAAGATGGTGAGTTGTTTCCAATGGTTCTTAGTATCGCCTTCCATCCTCGTCTTCTGTGTCGCCCTCTCTGCTGTCCTGAGGGGCCGGGCGAGGTTCCTGATAGAGGGAGCGGGTGGGTAGGAAAGGGGCATGCGGTGGCCCTCAAGAGCTGGAAGAATGGCTTCTAACTGTATCTGGGGATGCTGAGTCTACAGCCGTGGAGCAGGAGCCACTCCAGGTCCCTTGTTTTCTTTTGATTTTTGGAGAAGCCTTGCCCTCGGATGAGAACTGAAGGAAGAAGCGTGGTCTGGGAGTGTTTGCTTCTGTAAGCAAAAAAATTCATTGTTGGTGAGGCTTTGCAGGAGCTCTTAGTTGTGGGGTCGGGGTAGGGAGGAAAACCACCACGTTATTTCGTCTTGCGGCTTTTTACTCTCTCCTGTAGAATGTAGCGATTTCAGAATAGAGCAGTTCCTGCAGAAGGCTTTAAATAACCCGCAATGCTGGTAGTGGCCTCTGACTCTGCATTTAAGAAGCTAGAAACTTCCGCCGCAGTTTCAGCCCTAGATTGTCTTTAAAACTTTCTTTTTAATTGTCTTTAAATCTTAACCAGTACCTAATTTTCCTGGAAACGCCGGGATATGTGTAGAAATCACTAGATCTCAAAATTGTTCCTCCCTTTTGCAGACGAAGGGGACGTCATCGTTTGGAAAGCGTCGCAATAAGACGCACACGTTGTGCCGCCGCTGTGGCTCGAAGGCCTACCACCTTCAGAAGTCCACCTGTGGCAAATGCGGCTATCCTGCCAAGCGCAAGAGAAAGTGTAAGTGGAATGTGCTTCAGGCCGACTGTGTGTCAGGTGTTGGGATGGATGTCGGTAGTCTCTTGTGTGTGGTGGGGGAAAGTGACTTTGGGACATTAGTTGGTACTCCAGGTAAAAGTGCACCTGTATACGAATGAAGTGGATTTAAAAAACAAGGCACTCTAAGTATATTGACCAACGGTGCCTATAACATAGGTGGGGAAAACCAGTTAGAACCTTACCTGAATTTTTGTTTTAGATAACTGGAGTGCCAAGGCTAAAAGACGAAACACCACCGGGACCGGTCGAATGAGGCACCTAAAAATTGTATACCGCAGATTCAGGTACGGTTTTTTGTGTTTCCATTGTGATTGGTTCTGTGAGCTTGGAGAACAACCTTCTTTATCTGCTGTAAAGTGAGGATAAGTACCCCGCTTAATGGGGTTGTGAGTGTTGGAAGGTTTTTTTTGTTTTTTTTTTTTTCTGCCGCTAACCTTCAGATCAGTTAATTTGGATTTTGTTACTCAATCAGCAACAGTATAAGCTATAAATGTTTAGAGTACGATTTGAGCTAGATGCCCCAAAATGTGATATTGGGGATAGGCCACACCTCACTTTTTCACCCCAAATTTGTCAAGACAGTAGTGGTGAATGGGGTCTGGGGTCGGGTCTTTACTTTTGTGGTTTTGAGCAAATCTGCTATACAAAACCGTGATAGTTAAACTGCATTTGTACAGAAAGAAAGATATCCTACTCTCATTTAAAGTCAGGCTCTAGAGTTGTTAGAGATGTAGAATTCCAGCCCCAGCTTAGGGAGAAACTGCATTTTAACAAGTCTTTTAAGGTGCCATTTAAGTCTCAACTAAGATAATTTGTTGAAGAGACTGTCCTGTGCTGTGTGATACTTTGCAGAATCCCTGGCCTTTGCCCCCTCAATTCCAGACTTTCTAATTTTAAAAGATGACCAGGCATTTTGGGGCTTTGTAAACACAACACCCTTGAATGTGTCGTGTGTTGAGGAGCTCATCTTTGCACTTAAAAACATTGCTTGTATTGCGTGGACTGCTGTGTAATGTAGGAGTTTGAGAGCATGAACTGAAAGCCAGGCTAACCTTTTGGTGCTTCAATTCAGAAAGCTTTAAGGGGGGCGGCAACAGTACAATTTCTCTTTAGGGTGTGTATGCATAATAAATGAGTTAAAATGTAAAGCATAGTGAAGCAGTTTAGAAAATGTCAGCGATTAAACACACTCCTTGTTTTGCCTTGACTAAAGGAGATTACTTAGGGTCTCTGCCTGATAGCCTAAGGACCTATTTTCACAAATGGGTCTCTTAACAAGCAGAAGAGAAGTACAGGCCTGGTGATTGGGAAAACTAAATTGTTGACCTTTTTTCCAGTCACAACTAAGTGTATGTTTAAAACAGGTATCTTGAAGCAGAAGGAAGTAAATGAAATAATATAGCTTATCAATGATGTCGTAAAAATAAATGTCTGAACATATGAATCTGATACTGATTTCAGCATTTAACTGAGATAAGCTCATTGAAATTTGTGTTAATAAAAATTGTAATGTATGTATTTCTGCTGAAGTAACTGTTTTTCCATTTTTAATATGGTGCAGGCATGGATTCCGTGAAGGAACAACACCTAAGCCCAAGAGGGCAGCTGTTGCAGCATCCAGTTCATCTTAAGGATTTCAACGATTAGTCACACAATAAACTGATTTTAAAAAAATATCTGGCATGCTAAGGTATTTTTAATAGACTTGTAGTATCAGTGAGTTGCCATTGGATTGGGGATGGGACAGCTTGTTAGATTTACTTGTTAAGTGACTGTTTTGGAGCACTAGCTCTTGGACTGGGTTGTGATACTGCTTAAGAGGAAAAGAAACCAGCAGAATTCCAGGATTCCTTGAAGCAGGTAACACTGGAAGATAATAGAAAGAATGCAGTATGAGTTCGCACAGCAGAACTCATGACACATGGGTATTTAAGATTTTAAGAGTTGAGGTGTCTGGCTGGCTCAGTTGGAGAGCACGCTACTCTTGATTTCAGGATCATGAGTTTGAGCCCCATATGAGGTGTAGAGACTTAAGTAAAACTTAAAAATGTTAGAGTAAATGAAAAAGCATAATTGCTTTTAGTAACATTCATCTGCTATAGTCTGTTGACTTTGAGGAGTGGTCATCAGCCTTATGTGATAGGATTTGGAGTACCAGTGAGAACAGGAAGGATAGTAATCGAATGAGTTGTTTTGGAAAAGTGATTTTAACTCCTAGTCTCCAAAAGGCTTGCTTGGTATCTAGCATATAGGCTTGTGTGTGATTTAAGGTGTCCAGCTGAGTATCTGAAGCTACTTGCTAGGTGTGAGTCAAAAACCCTGGAGTGGAATGGGTTATGAGGAAGTTGGGCCACATGCAAATGCCATGCATTGAGTACAAAGTAAAGGAAAGCCAAATATGTAACTTTTTTGTACATGAAAGGCAATGATAAATAGGTCCCAGTAGAGTTTCTTTAACCCTCAACTGAGTGATGACTGGTTTTTCTGGGTTAAAGGGCTCAAATTTTTTGCCATGCTTTCCCAGTTCTAGAGGTTTGTTGCCAGAATTTTGTAATGAGACAAGGCCAGCAGAGTTGGACTGCTGAGTGAGAGAGAAGTGGAGCACAGGTGTTAGAACAGTCACCATAAAGTGGCCAAGTACTGTAATTTGCAGCTTCCCGTTGATCACAACATGACCTGTAAAGGATTTTCATGATCTTCACTGCCTTGCTAACCTTAACTTCATTGTACCCTACAATGCTTCCCCAAGATACTAGCTAAGTCCTGCCTCCCAGCTTTTTTTTTTTTAAGATTTTATTTATTTGAGAGAGCAAGCACAGTGTGTGCATGCAGGGGAAGGAACAGAAGGAAAGAATCTCAAGCAGATACCCTAATGTGTGATCTCAAGATCCTAAGATGATCTGAGCTAAAATCAAGAGTGGGACGTTTAACTGATTGAGCCGCCCAGGCACTGCCCTGCTTTTTTTCTTTAGCTTCTAACAGATCCTTAAGATCACGGCTTAACATTCACTTAGGGGATCCCCAGCTCATCTAAACACATTGGGCTTCCCAGTGTGAGATTAGAGTAGATACTCTGTACTCCAGGCATGTATTAGAGCATGGTTCCTGGAGTCTCGTCTTTCAGTAAATTCAGTACAGTACTATCAACTTGATTCATTTTCACATTTTTTCTAGCTTATTGTAAGAATACAGTGTGTAATATATATATATATACACACACACAATGTGTGTTGACTGTTAACCAGTAAAGCTTATAGTCAACAATAGACTAAGGTTTTGGAGAGTTGAAACTTAGTGTTTTGACAGCCTGGGTGTTGGTGCCCTAACACCTGCATTGTTCAAGGCTCAGCTGTACCTGAGAGAACTGAAATGTGATTTGCTCTCAATATCTTTCTGAAATCTTCCAGTGTCATTAATGATTCCTGAGTAGTGGAAGGACCCACTAAGATGGGCATTGGCCAGTACGGAATAAGTAGGCTGTGGGGCAAATGGGCACTGACCTGAACACCTGTGAAATTAACTGGATTCTGTGTCAGGAAAAGTGTTGGTGCAAGGGGTAAGGGGCAGGTGGGCAGTGATGCATTAACAAAGGCCTCTGTTTATTGAGTGTAAGCGGACTTCATTTGCCAGTTCCTGTGGCCCTTACTACCGAGTAAGTTTGGGAAATTACTCTGGTGCTTGGTAATTATCCCCAAGGATCATAGAAGGCTCATGGACCAAATGAAACCACTCTGATCAGTTAAACTGATTTTAAGGCCCAGGAAGAAGCAATTGGAAAGAGATGGGGCTGGGTTAGCTAGCACATTTAGAATAGAGCGCAAACAGATTCAGATGAGTCATGGTTTGCAGAAAGTTCATGTCTTGTCTGATGTATCTGATGATAGGTTTCTGACCAGGGCAAAGAGGTGGTTTGTGCATTTCACTGAGATGGAAGTAGAATGGAGGCAAGAGGGGAGATGCTAAAGTTGGTTTTGTTGCAATCCCTGGGACATCAGGAAGAGGTGTTTAGGAAGAATTGAGTAAACCTGGTGGCAGTTGGACCAGAAGTCTGGCCTCGAGCTCTACACTGGAAGTAGTGAAGTTGGGAAAGGGATTTTAAAGGTTAGAATGGTGAAGATAATTTACACAGAGATAAGAGATGATGGTGAGAGAAAAGGATACAATTTCTTGACTGAGTAGCCATCCTCCTCAGTTGAAACTGAAAATATACAAATTCAAGAAAAAAGACAATGTAGAGAGGCTCAAAGAAGGATTTGGAGAGAAGTCCATAGATCAGAGAGTGGTTCATTTGTTCAACATACAATGTGCATGGCAATGTACCTACTATGTGGCAGGCCACGCTAGAGGTGCAGTGGGAACAAAAACGCGGTTGAAATTGACAGCTGACTCCAGTGCTTGCAGAATTAATTAGCCCATGAACTAGGACAGGGAGTCATACAAAGAAAGGGGATTATTTGAGGGGGCACTCAATTACCAACAAAAAAATGAAGGGTTTTTTGGTTTGTTTTTGTTTTTTGAGAAGAAAAATTTTGACAAGACTTCCAGAGGCGCTTGGGTGGCTCTGTTGGTTGAGTGTCTGCCTTTGGCTCAGGTCACGATCCCAGGGTCCTAGGATGGAGCCCTGAGTCCTGAGTCCAGCCCTGAGTCAGGCTCCCTGCACAGGTGTTAAAAGGTGTTAAAGGTGTTAAAAAAAATAATGCGGGGGACACCTGGATGGGTCAGTCGGTTAAGTGTCCAACTCTTGATTTCAGCTCAGGTCATGATCTCAGGGTGGTAAGATCAAGCCCCACCTTGGGCTCTGCACCAGGCACGGAGCCTGCTTAAGTTTCTCTCTTTCCCTTTGCCTTCCACCCCTCCCAAAATGGAATCTGAAATAAAAATTTCCTAGTACAGTAAGGCAGAGGGATGTTTTGTCAAGGAAAATTCCAATGAAAAACTGGTTCCTGTGTGTGCAAGTCGTTTTTAGAATAGGCATGGTGTGTGGATTGAGATAAAAACGTAACTTTATTTTTGTGTCCTTTCTTTATACAGTGGGCATATGCTCCAGTGCCCCAGGACGAAGACTTGGTCCGACCCATGTATTTTTAGAGCACTCACAGATCAAACAAACAAACTAAAAACTTCCAGTCGTGATTAGTTGCAAAAGTTTTATTTCAATAAGTAAAATGTCCAATCCTATGTAGTAAGTGAAAATTCAAAGATGACTTCACCTTACCTCACTTGCAGCTTGGGCTTCCTTTGGGCTGGAAGCGAGCAGTGGAGGAGGAGGTATGGTCCCTCTGGTTTCACTTTTCTCTCCTGTACATCTCTGGTCAGCTGCAATTTTACTCCTCCCCTGTACCTAGCAGAGGTTTAAGCTGACTTTTACTCTTGGGCTTTTGTATTACCTCTTTGGAGATTCCCTACTGAGATTCCTCTCCCATCTCAATTCAAAATGTCTTTTGTGACTTCTTCCCGCCCCTAGTATCCAGCCTCTTTCTCCTAGGGTTTTCTGTACCCTCTGAGGCCCTACTGGTGGGATCCAGAACTATCCCACGCTCTCTTTCCTCGAGTGGCCCACATTTGGTCCACAGGAAATATTGCCACATTCCTGACCTGACCATATTCTGAAGTGCAGCAGGCCTCTCCTGGCACACTGCCAAAACAGTCACAGGAAACACACTTCAAAGCTCTCTCAGTGGTTTCTTTGAAGTTTCCTTCACCAGAAGGTAGCAACCCCCTTTTCCAAAAGGTTGGATTAAATACTTAAAACTCTTCAAAGGAATCTCTTTGCTAAACTCTCCCTTGTACCCCTCTTATGTCATTGATCTATGGATTCTAAGAGCTATGACAAGGTTTTTGGATATATTCTATATTCTCTTGGGGGAGGCATGGAATGTATATCTCATTTTGGTAGTTCCTTGAGGCAAGAAAAGTTCTATTCTGATAGAGTGTTATATAACTCTGCAAATAAACATCTAGCAAGTATAAAAGTATTTGGTTTGCCCTTAAAATGCTTAAAGTGGGGGTGCCTGGGTGGCTCAGTGGGTTAAAGCCTCTGCCTTCAGCTCAGGTCATGATCTCAGGGTCCTGGGATCGAGCCCCGCATCGGGCTCTTTGCTTAGCAGGAGCCTGCTTCCCCCTCTCTCTTCCTGCCTCTCTGCCTACTTGTGATCTCTCTCTCTCTCTGTCAAATAAATAAAATTTTAAAAAAGACAACTGGTAAAATGGTATCAGAGAAAGGTCCAGCTTCCCCAAGTTAGAGTAGAGATGGTCGAGGTGGCTGAGGAGGAAGCAAAGGCTATCATGCCAGGTGGCAAATGGTATCATTTCAGGAACATAACTATCTTGGGCAAATGGGAGGAAGGGAGGGATGGCATACAATTCATCCATGTGAGAATGGAGACGGCATAGTCCAAGCAGAAACCGTTTACGGTCCCTGTGGCACAGAGGAGCAGCCCTCAGAGAAGCCTCAGCTCCCCAGGAGAGGAGACAGGAAGCAGGAAGCCTCTGAGAGAAGTATTGTCCAATTAGGGTTGGCTCTGGGGAGGGAAACCTCTGGGAACATAGCCCTGTGAGGTAGCACGTTACGTGCCTTTACAGTTGCAGAAGACTGGAGGTGGCATAATGTAACTTCTTTATTTTGGAGAGGAGAAAACTAAGGCACAGAGATTATTTATTAAGGGTACGTATTTTCTTTGGTAATAAAAATTCCGACAACCATGAGTGTTGTTGGAATGCATTTCTTTAAAAAGCCATTGCACAGGGGCGCCTGGGTGGCTCAGTCGTTAAGCGTCTGCCTTCTGCTCAGGTGGGATGGAGCTCCACATCGGGCTCCCTGCTCTGCAGAAAGCCTGCTTCTTCCTCTCCCACTCCCCCTGCTTGTGTTCCCTCTCTCGCTGCCTCTCTCTGTCAAATAAATAAAAATAATTAAAAAAAAAAAAGACATTGCACAATGTAAGGTTACTTTTGTAGAAAATTTGTCTTCATTAAATGGAATCCTTACTCATCTGTGGCCTAGATGTGAAGCCACAGGGTTAATCATATGTCATAAAGTACAGAGACCTAATATACTATGTACTATGTAGCATTAGATTAGCTTGTTTAAAAGGTAATAGCAAGCCATTTTCCAATAGTCTTGATCAGAGCAAATCTGCTCTTTCCTGATCCACTCCCTCAGGAAAGTCCTGTGAGAGAATATATTATGGAGTAAAATCCTCAATAGTTAAATTTTTGAACAGTTTAAAAATTTTGAATAAATTTCATATCTATTAGGAGATAATGTTTCATGTCTGAATAGATTAGGTATATTTAAAAGCAGTATCATACACATTCTCCCTTCTGGATTTTTTTCAATGTCATGAGTTTAGAGTTTACAAAAATCTGGGTAGATGCAAGCACAGATAGGCCTTTAGTATTTGCAAAATAAGAAAACTTACTGTACTAAAACTTGGTAGTTTATTACAGAAATAACAGAACTAACATGCAGAATATAAAATACAAACAACCAGTAAAAATAGTTGGTATCTCAGGCTTCGGTGAGACGGAAACCACACAGTAATTTGAACGGGAATCATATAAGGGATTGCGGTAATGAGGGATTGAATAGTAAAAATGAAAGAGAACTCTCTAGGAAGAGTGAAATAAGGAGCAGCCACTACCCCTAGTATCTGAGATAGAACACCAAAGGAAAAGGCCTCCCGGCCCCTGGAGTTGAGATCCAGATGTCTGAGAAGGTAGAGCATAGCACTTAGCTGGAAAGCCCAGGGGGATGCTGATGGGAAAGCCATTCACAGGGAGATGTGCTGCCCAACGGCCTTCTGCTGTGAAACTGCCCAGAGGGCCTGGGAGGGAAGCTTCTGGTCATTCAGCACCTGTGACCAGTGCAGGAGCCTGACTCTGCAGAAATCCTAGGCCTCTCTCTGAAGTTTACCAAGAATCATTTTATTTCTAAGTAATCTCTACACCCAACATGGGGCTCAAATTTACAATCCCAAGATCAAGGGTCACATGCTCTACCAACTGAGCCAGCCAGGTGCCCCCAGCTTAGAGCTCTTTTGTCAGATTCAACCTGAGTAAAATTTGTGCAGAGGTGGCCAATACAAACATCTGTAAAATATGCTAGACAATCATTGTCTAATAGCAATATAATGTGAGCCACAAATGCAAACCACACATGGAGTTTTAAATTTTCTAGCTGCCACATTTAAAAATATTTTTAAAAAAGGGGACACCTGGCTGGCTCAGTCAGTAGAGAAGGTGACTTGTTCTCAAGGTCATGAATTTAAGCCTCATGCTGGGTGTGAGACTACTTTAAAAAATGTAAAAAAAAAAAAAAAAAAGTGAAACTAATTTTAATATTCTTTTACCAGTATGTCCAACAAAACTGGAGATATTTTTCATTCTTTTTTTCATACCAACTCTTCAAAATACAGTGTGTATTTTACACTTTCAATACTTCTCAGTTCAGACTTCACATTTCAAATGCTCAGTGGCTTTGTGTGGCTAGGGGTTACCCTGCTGGGAAGCATGAACCTCGACATCAAGTTTGGGATTGAGCGATCATTTGGTAAAGTTGTCTTCACCAAAAAGAGTGCTGCATCCACCGTGTAAAATATATAGGTAAAATCAAAACACACAAAAGTTACTTGCTTTTGGGTTAATTAAGCCCAGCTTTTTACCTGTAAAATAGCAAAGTTGTACCTACTTCATAATGTTTGTTGCAAAGTATTGCTATGAGAACAAAATGAGATAGTACATAGAAGGTGCCAGCACCAGGCCTGGCGCATGGTCAGAGTTTGATAAATGTTCATGTTCATTATTACTATGTAGGTATCCTTCCTGGATAAGGGGTATCACTTTGATAATAGCAGAAAGACTGAAACAACCCTATAAAGACGACATGTATCTTGGTGAATCCACCACAGTCAATGATCTATGCTATATGCTATAGACTCTATAGCACTGTAGGCTCAGAAATCTGATTTGGTCAGAACAATGAGGTAGCTTATCTCTCAGATAAAGCTTCTATTAACCAATAACCAAGGTGACCATCTATCCAATAAACTTGTTTTAACAACATTCTGTCTCCAAAGGTAGACTGAACCCTTTGTGCCAGACACTGATCTAGGCATTGGGATACATCAGTGAATCAAGAGGGGAAGAGGGGACAGTGGTCATGGATAAGCCCAAGTCATGTTTAAACAAGATGACAGTCAACTCTTATTAATCAGGTAGGGGTGGGTCAACCATTTGGGAATTATTTCTGATTGAGAATCTACAGCTACTTGATGAGGATTTGGTTCAAAGGCAGAGGGAGCAGGGAAGACATGATCCTGAGATGCCTACCACATGAGTTCAGGTTTAATCTCAAGGTCATACATTCTCCATACTCAATTTCTTTACCACACCACGTACTTTACCTTCCTCCATGGTTAATCACTTGGTTAATCAGGAAACTGATTAACCCACTCCCAGATAATTAAAAATTGTTTGAAAATTAGCTTGCCAACTAATCAAAAATATAACTGTCAAACAATGCTCTGGAAGGCTTGACAAACACTTTAACTCTGAAAGAGCATTTTTTAAAAAGATTTTATTTATTTGAGATAAAGAGAGCACAGACGGAGAGGGAGAAATAGACTTGCCACTGAGCAGAGAGCCCAACGAGAGGCTCGGTTCTAGGCTCGATCCTAGGACTTTGGGGT
Source organism: Nasua narica (assembly GCA_028533885.1). NCBI lineage: Eukaryota > Metazoa > Chordata > Mammalia > Carnivora > Procyonidae > Nasua > Nasua narica. Next base: position 110,124,103 of record CM052809.1, read on the forward strand.
CATGACCTGAGCTGAAGGCAGACACTTAACTGAGCCACCCAGGTATCCTGAAAGAGCATTCTTATCTTTGTGTTCTTGAGAAAGCACCTTGCCATAGCTCATGAACTAACCAAAGAAGAAGGCAGGAAATCTTTGCTTTAACACAGAGCTAGTAGGTTGAGAGACTATTTAAGATCAGATGCAGTGCCTTGGAACACAGCCAAGATAGTCTAGTTAATTACATTCTAAGGCTACCCAAGTGGGTCTGGACTTTAAAGTACACATAATTACTAGGGAAAAGTGTGGGGAAACACTGATCTAGCATTCCCAACTGGAAGCATGTATACTACCCAATCACCATCACAAGGGGACAAAATTCTATGCCCATGGGCATTTGTTGTTGCATTATTTATAACATACGTATTTTTTTTTAAAAAACCCTACATTCCCTAAGTAGGAGTTAAGTAAATTATAGGACATTCTTGCAATGGAATAATAATGCAATTGTTAAAAACAACAACACACAAGGCCTTACTATAAAGCTACGGTAGTCAAAGATAGTGTGGTACTGGTCTAAGAACAGACATAAATCAGTGGAACATAACAGTCCACAAATAGGCCCACACATATATGGTAAATTGATTTTTAACAGAGGTGCTAAGGTTATTCAACGGAGAAAGAATAGTCTTCAGCAAATGATCATGGAAAAACTGGACATCCATATGCAAAAAACTTCTTTAAATAAAAAGAATCTCAAACTTTACCTTGTATTATGAAACCAAGATGCATCAAAGGTCTAAATGTAAAACCTAAAACTATATGAAAAAACAGGAAAATTCTAGGAAAAAAAATGGGAAAAAAATCTTTGTGCATTTGGCTTAGGCAAAGATTCCTTAGATATGATACAAAAAAGCACAACCCTATAAAAAAATTGGTAAATTGGACCTCATCAAAAGTAAGCATTTCTGTTCTCCAAAAGGAATAATTAAATACATAAAAAGACAATACATAACTTGAAGAAAATATATGCAAAACATACATGATTAATGACTTGTATTTAGAAGAAGTTAATAAAGAAATGTTTCCCATTTTTTTAAGTGAGCAAAAGATTTGAACAGATAGTTCACCAAAGAATAAATGCACATGACAAATAAACACATGAAAAGATGCTCAACATCATTAGTCATCAGGGAAGTGCACATTAAAACCACAAGGACATAGCACTACATATCTACTAGAGGGGCTAAAATAAAAAGGAAAGAAAACTGACAATACCAAATGCTTATGAGCAACAACTGGATTTCTTGTTCATTGCTGGTGGAAATGCAAAATGGTATAGCCACTTTGGAAAACAAGTTTTCTGTTTCTTATAAAGTTAAACATATATTTACTCTACAACCCCAGCAATCTGACTCTTGAGTATTTATTCAACAGAAACGGGAATGTAAAGACTTGTATGTGAATGTATATAGCGGGATATTCCTGCTGTAGGAATTGGAACAACGCAAACACGACTGGAGAATAGATAAATAAATTTTGGTAAATCCCCATAATGGGATACTGTTAAGTGATAAAAAAGCAATAAGCTACTGACACATGCCACAAGATAAATCTCCAAAGGGTTGGGCTAAGGGAGAGAAGCTGGTTGCAAAGATCTATATGTTGTATGATTTTCTTTGTATATCATTCTGGAAAGGCAAAATTATGTGGACATAAAAGGGCATGAGGAAATTTTATAGGGCAGTAGAGGTATTCTATATTTTACGTGTGGTGGTGGTTACAAAAGATTATGTAGGTTTTTTAAAACTCATTGAATTCTATACCTAAAAAAAAGGCTGACCTTTAGGGGTGCTTGGGTGGCTCAGTAAGTTAAGCGTCTGCCTTCAACTGAGATCATGATCCCAGGGTTTTGGAAATCAAGCCCCGCATCCGGCTCCCTGCTCATTGGGGAGTCTGCTTCTCCCTCTGCCTCTACCCCCAACCCCTTGCTCATGCTCGTTCTGTCTCTCTCAAATAAATAAAATCTTTTTAAAAAGTGACTTCTAGGGACGCCTGGGTGGCTCAGTTGGTTAAGCAGCTGCCTTCAGCTCAGGTCATGATCCCGGCATCTTGGGATCGAGTCCCGCATCGGGCTCCTTGCTCGGCAGGGAGCCTGCTCCTCTCTCTCTCTGCCTCTGCCTGCCTCTCTGCCTGCTTGTGTTCTCTCTCTGTTAAATGAATAAATAAAATCTTTAAAAAAAAAAAAAGTGACTTCTATTAAATGTAAATCACACTTCAGTATATTGTTTAAAAATAAAGAAAATTAGAAGACAATGGAGTAATGCCTTCAAAATTCTCAAGGAAGTTCTTTACAACTTAAAGCCCTATATCCAACCAAACTATAAAATGTAAGGTGGAATAAAGACGTTTTCAAACACATAAGCTCTCAGAAAAATTCACTCCCCTGAGCCCCTCTCATAAAGCTACTGGTGGGATAAGTTTCACCAAAACCAGGGAAAACAAAAGCAAAAACAGGAAAAAAAGGAGAAACCATGGTATATGCAAAATAATAAATCCAACACAGGACAAAGGTAAAGGGACTCTTGAGGAAGATGGCAAAAGGAATTCTGGGGTGGTAACTCTGACACAGGGGTAGAAGGCAAATAAGGTAAGAAAGGTCTACGAGAATCCTGTGCAAGAAGATCAACTGATAATGCACATTACATTTTAATGTCTTATGAGATTTTAGACAATTGGTGGAATTGGGTTGAATCAGTAAAAAGCACATAGAAAACTAAGCAAGTAAAAAATATGACAAAGTATGAATACTTCCTGCATATTATATACCTCATGCATTTTAATGCCGAGAAAAGATTTTAGACAATTGTTAGAAAGTTTGGGTTGAACTTATGGTAAGTGTGTAGAAATCTAAACAAGCAAAAAAACACGAAAAAGTTTTAGTTCCAGGCAAAATAAAGTCTACTAAAGGTCAATTTATAATATATGTAATTGAATAAGACACCTAGAGGATTCTCTAAGTTAGAATTTCATAGAGTCGAGTAGTCTAGAACCTTTTCAGGAAAAATAAAATATACTAGACTTAGAGCAAATTCCTAACACAAAATAAAATCCCCACATAAAACCAAAACCATCTTAATTTCTGAAATTAAAAGTTCTACACATTTGATAATATGCTTGAATTTAATTGTGTTTTACTCTATGTAAGAGAATATAGATATGAAGAATGGGAGAATTAGTAGTTTCATGTACTGATTACATATGTAAGGAATAATATTCTTCACTGAAACAGAAAACAAAATCAGGTTTTTCTTTTTTTTTTTTTCAAGATTTTATTTATTTGTTTGACAGAGAGAGACAGAGCATAAGTAGGGAGAACAGCTGGCAGAGGGAGAGGGAGAAGCATGCTCCATCCCCCTGGGATCATGACCTGAGCCAAAGGCAGATGCTTAACTGACTCAGCCACCCAAGCACCCCCAAAATCAGGTCTTTAACTCTTTTCTTGCCTACAAAATTTTTTAAAAACATTTTATCTATTTATTTGAGATAGAGACAGTGAGAGAGAGCATGAGAAGGGAGAAGGTCAGAGGGAGAAGCAGACTCCCCATGGAGCTGGGAGCCTGATGTGGGACTCCATCCCAGGACTCCGGGATCATGACCCAAGCCGAAGGCAGTCGCTCAACCAACTGAGCCATCCAGGCGCCCCTTGCCTACAAAATTTATTAGTTATTGAGGAAAACACCAAAGCTAAATAACAGAGTGTCTGTCGACCCATCTATCTATCTATGTATCTATCTGTCTATCCAATCTCTTTTTGGTACATTTAACATACCTTTTAGCAAAGCTGCACCATTGTCAGATTCTTTTAAAAGTATAGATTCTTGGGGCACCTGGGCGGCTCAGTGGGTTAAGTCTTTGCATTAGGCTCAGGTCTGGAGAGCCCACATCCGGCTCTCTCCTCAGCAAGGAGCCTGCTTCTCCCCTCTACCTCCCCTGTCTCTCTGCCTACTTGTGATCTCTCTGTGTGTCAAATAAATAAGTATTTAAAAAAAAATAAAAGTATAGATTCTTTTAAAAAAGTATAGAATATTTTGGGGCGTCTGGGTGGCTCAGTGGGTTAAGCCTCTGCTTTCGGCTCGGGTCATGATCTCAGGGTCCTGGGATCGAGCCCCGCATCAGGCTCTCTCTAAATGGGGAGCCTGCTCCCCTCTCTCTCCGCCTGCCTCTCTGCCTACTTGTGATCTCTCTCTGTCTAATAAATAAATAAAACCTTTAAAAAAAAGTATAGAATATTTTAAAGTATCTGAAGACAATATTTTAGAGACCAATCTTAAGTTTTAAAATATTGCATATTTTCCTTATTTCAAAAGCATTTAAAGGTGACAGAAAAGACAGAAATGAACCTTAAATGGTTACTGCTAAGGAAAAGAAGCCAGTCTGAAAAGACTCCATTCTGTATGATTCCAATTAAGTGACATCCTGAAAAGGGCAAAATGATGGAGACAGGAAAAAGAGGGCAGAGTTGATTATGTGGAGCACAGGGGATTTTTAGGGTGGTGAAAATATTCTGATACCATAATAGTAGATACATGGCATTGAGCGGTTGTCAAAACCCACAGAACTTTACAGCAGAAAGTGAACCTTAATTATGCAAATTTTAAAAAGTCATTTGCAAGGTTGTGGGTATAAGGCCTAATATTAAGGCTCAATATTACATGTTGCCTTGACATCTGGTACTGTTGAGAGGGCCTCAAATGGCCCAGCTATAAAAGTTCCCCTCCCCATTCCGCTCCTATAGATAAATTTCTGTAGCCAAACAACCCTCCTTACCAAAAGGCCAGGCATAGTTAGTGCTATTCCCCAAGGAGTGGGTTCAGTTCCCTGTCGGCTTATAGAATTATTCAAATAACTAGTCCCATTTTTCACAGGAACCAGGAGGCAGCCCACCCTATTGCTACTACAAAGCCTGCCTTCTGAAGGCACTGGTTGTTCCTTCTGCTCCTAAGTGCAGCCCTGAGTGCTATGTTGTGCCCGCCTCCCCTAGGCTGTGAGTGTATGTGACCAATAGACCGCTACTGATACATGTGGCCTGCGTTGGGTGCCGTGCATTTGGCCATCTGCAAAACCTTAGGGAGGGAATTCCTCGCTCACCAACACGGTGCGTAGGAGATTGAAACAAAGGTTGGGGCATCCCGGGATGGAAAGCAGACTGTGACAACAAAACCTATTGGTATTATACTTGTATAAAACAGCCTCACTGAGGAGGGTGGAAGGCAAAGTTTCTTTTTTTTTTTTTTTTTAAGATTTTATTTATTTATTTGTCAGAGAGAGAGGGAGAGACAGCACAACCAGGCAGAGCGGCAGACAGAGGCAGAGGAGAAGCAGGATCCCTGCTGAACAAGGAGCCCGATGGGGGACTCAATCCCAGGACCCTGGGATCATGACCTGAGCCGAAGGCAGCAGCTTAACCAACTGAGCCACCCAGGCGTCCTGAAGGCAAAGTTTCTTATCTAAAGAAATGGTGGAGTCCAGATTAGCACTTGGAAATGAGGGGAAATCTATAAGACTAAAGGCAAAAGAACTGCACACAAGCAGGGGACTCAAGTTGATACAGTTGTTGTCCAGAGGGGTAGGGCTAACTATTCTGATACCTCCACAAATATATATGCTACTCTGATTGAGCAATTAAGTAAATGATTGTTAGATAATGGAAGCTGAGTTTCTCACTGTTGGAGTGGGAGTTTACAGGTAAGCAAAGGGAAGAGACTAGGATACCTATGCAGTATTGGATTAGAGTTGGTTGTATAAAATCATGATTAGCTTATTATAGATAGGGGCAGTTCTAGAAATATTCAGAGATATGGGTATATTTATTGGTCAGTATATACATATATATCTCCTTGCTCTGTCAGCTGAGAGAGTCTAGAAGCAATGACACTCCAAATACCAAATCCTGGGTTCTAATACCACTCTCCAATAAAAGTAACCAGGACACCTTGGAGAAATAGCTGATCCTAGCCCAGGGCAGGAAATATACAAGATGAGCCTGGAACATCTTGTAGTGCCAGAAACTAAGAAAGCGCAAAATAAAAAAACAATAAAAATGACATTGATGGAGGCATGTCAAAAGGACATAGGAGCTAACTGAAAAAGCACCCACTGATCAAAGCTGGGACAATCTGAGCAATAAAATGAAGGGAGTAGTGGATTATAACCCAGTTATAAAATAAATATCCATGAGTCCACACTGATATAAATAAATGATTGAATACATGAATAAATGGAAGAAAAGAGGCAAATCTCCTGTGAAGAATGACAAATAGTTTATGTGAATAGCACAACCTAATGGAGGCGAGCATAACTCTCCAATCCGTAAGGGTGGGCTCTGGTTAGTAATTCCCTTCCAAGGCATACAGAAAGGAGTGTAGTATGGAAAGAAGGAAAAAGAGAGTAACTCCACAGTAGAGAAACCTGACAAACACAACCTTTGGCAGGAAAATAAGGTCAACATCAACAGTGATAAACCATATTGACAGTATGAATCCTTGATATGATGTAATTAAAATGGACCATTGTCTGCGTCCTTCCTCCCAAACCCATAACATCAGTCTAGTCTTGAGAAAAACCAAATTCTGAAAGAGAGCCATTCTACAAAATATCTGACCAATACACCTCAATACTGTCAAGGTCATCAAAACCAGGAATACCTGAGAAATTGTCACAGCCAAGAAGATCCTACAGGGACAAGATAACTAAATGTAAAATGGCCCTAGAACAGAAAAAGGACATTAGGTAAAAATTAAAGATATTGGAATGAAATGTGGAGTTTAGTTAATGATAATATATCGATACTGGCTCATTGTTACAAATATACCATAGAATGTAAGGTGTTGAGGTGCCTAGGTGGCTTTAAGCATCTGCCTTTGGCTTAGGTCATGATCTCAGGGGCCTGGACCAAGCCCCGACCTGGGCTCTCTGTTCAGCAGGGAGTCTGTTTCACCCTCTCCCTCCGTGATCTCTCTCACTCTTGCTCTCTCTCAAATACATAAATACAATCTTTAAAAAAAAAGTGTTGGGAATAGTAGATACTGGCTGTGGAGTATATGACAACTCTGTACTCTCTTTGCATTTTTTTCTGTAAAGCTAAAGCTGTTCTAAAAAATAAAGTCTACTAAAAAAAGCATCTTGAGGGGCACCTGGGTGGCTTAGTTGGTTAAGCGTCTAATTCCTCATTTCAGTCCAGGTCATGATATCAGGGTCCTGAGATCGAGCCCAATGTCAGGCTCCGCCCTGAGCACAGAGTCTGCTGGAGATTCTCTCTCCCCCAACTCATGCTTTTTCTCTCTCTTAAAAAAAGCATCTGGGAACCTTAAAGAGTAATATTTCCCTTAAAGTAAGTAATAACTGAGAAATAAGGAATTTAGGGGAAGGAAAATACAATAAACCCACGGATGAGGTTAGAACACTATAGAACATACTGTTAGTAACTACATAATTGTTAGAGGCAGGCTGTAAATTTGGGTGAGCTGAAGAGGCTTTGCACGTCTGTTGCTTACAGCATCCCCTCCATTCATCCCATACACGCCTGTCCTGAGGGGAGGACAGCTGCTCATGCCCAGAGGGAACCGAGCCAGGCAGCTGCACAGGAGTCAGTCTCTAAGGGAAACTACACATCTCCGGGGCGCCAAAATAACACTCATATTTTTATTTACCTGAACTCTTCCTGGAAAGGGGTGGTGAAAAAGAACCACTTTGCTAAATCACTGGGGTGGGATAAGAGCTCCCCCATTACGGAATACCTGCTTAGATGGAATGCGGGCTTGGAGGGCCTGTTGACTGTGTCTAAGAAATGAGGGTCTGGTAACAGCAGCCTCTTTGCTCCCTGGGACACTGCTCCAGCAATCCTCTATTCCGTGCCTTTCCACTTAGATAAAAGTTAAACAGAAAATTTTTTTTTTAGGATTTTCTTTTTTTTAAGTAATCTCTACACTCAACATGGGGCTCAAACTCATGACCCAGGGATCAAGAGTTGCACGCTCTTCTGACTGAGCTGGCCAGGCACCCCAATGTTGAACAAATGTTTAAAGAATATTGTTTTGAAGGGAACCAAACCAGTAGTCTGAATGGAGAGATAAATTATTAGCTCATTCAAGATATCCGAGTGTTTATTAGGTCCTCGTATTACCAAATTGAGTAAAATCAAGTCTAACAGCAACCCAAAACAGGACAGTTCAATTACTTTTCTCTCCCTAATAGTCTCAAGGATATTATTTCCTTTAGCTGATAAAAACAGCAAAGTTTAGAGTCACATTTTTTGGTAAATGAATACACTTTTTGCTGCTGATCACGGCTAGATCCACATGCCTGATACTCAGAGAATCAACTGGGAGGTGACCAGGGTTGAAGTTTTCTCATTAACAGCAAGTAAGCCAACCGGGATCAACCAACTCTCCGTACATAGAGGTAGGCCAAGGGAGTTCTCACAAACAGTGCTAAGATTTTCCCTAGAAAACGGTTGCGGGCCTCTATCTACAAGGGTAATTGAGGCTTAAAATTTGTCATCATAAGAGGGTTCTAAACATTTTGGCCTACAAAGTTTCTAATTAGGAATTAGGAATCATCTAGTTAAACAGGGGACAATCGTCCACAAACTAATTTGAATCACCCTAACTTTTTGGGAACTTCTAATGCAAATTGCCTTTTTCTATCTCTTCCACAGGCTTATATTGCTTCTAGACCCTTCTCAATATCCATATTCTCTAAGTAAGTCTTATGTCCTTGGATCCCTTGATTCTATGAACTGGGGAGATCTCAATCATAGTCATTACCCTAATTTATCTGCCATTTGTTTGGTGATGGCACCCAATCTGTCTCTAGGTTGACCTTTCTTTGGAGTAATAGACCTATATTATCAGTATCATCCTGGATATCTTTACCTGAATGTCTCTTAGATGCCCTAATGTTACAAATAGAATTCATTATCTCTATAGAACCTCTATTCTCCATTCCCTCAATAATCCCTCCAGATGTAAAGAGGTAACTAAGATTTCTTCCTCACCCTCTCTGTCCCCTGCTAATTCCATGTCTATGTCTTAAGCTTTTCCTCTGCATACATAGTGACTATTTCATCATTTCTTCACCAGATAATCACCAATTCTCCTGTCTTATCACCACTTTGGTCTTGTTCTTTTCCAATCCATCTTTCACACTGAATTCAGAACCTAAAAATTTTTTTCTAATTGTTAAATAGTTTTCGACTCTATAATATATGCATAAGGTACAAAACTAAAAAGTTAAGGTTCACAGGGAAAAGTCTGCCCCTTGCACCTGACTTCTTGATCACCCTTTTCCCTTACTAAAGGCACCCATAGCCATAAATTTCTTTGGTAAAGAAATTAATTCTAAAATGCATCTATTTCATGTCCTCTGTGGCTTATCACTCTATAATGTCCAAATTGAGAATTACATATGCAACTTTTCAGGATTTACTCCTATTTCTCTTTTGTTTCTTCTAACAAGTCCCTCTGTACATTCAGATTTCATCCCCTGTAACTACTTTGTTCTTCCCTGGAAAGCCAAAGGCTTCTTTCCCTCTGATTTTGCATATGTTCTTCCTTCTACCTGGGATGCCTTGCTCCCCATGTTTCCCCCACACCCCATGCCATCCTTCTTTGAGTATAGTGCAATACCCCTACTATTCCTCTGAATATATTCAATTGAAACCTTTATGGACCCCCACAAATAAAGGTTATGCCTTCCCTTCATGAAACCCTTTTAAAAACACCATATATAGGGGGCTCCTGGCTGGCTCAGTTGGTGGAGCGTACGACTCTTGGTCTCGGGGCTGTGAGTTTGAGCCCCATGTTGGGTGTAGAGAGTACTCAAAAACAAAATCTTAAAAAAAAAAGGATCATATACGTGTTTTTATTGTAGCACCTATCACATTGCTTTGCCATGTTGAAGGCAGTACTGTGTTCCTTTGTTTTTTGAGTTCTCAGAGTCTAGCAAACTAATACCTATTTGTTGTTTAATTAATATTGAATATTAGTTACAACATAACTACAACTAACCTAAGGACTTATTAGGCTATATTAGTAGAAGTGTAGTTCTGGCAACCATATTTAGAGAAAGAGATCGAAGAAGTATAATATCCACCTGACAGTATTCAGTGAACTAACACTGTGATGGCCTTAACAAGAAAAGGCCAAGAATGCACAGCTCCCGTGGACTCTCTGAAGGGCCAGAGAGGAAACAGCTGACAATTACTTAGCTTCTTCCTGACACCAGAAGTTCTCTATCAGGGTGTTGGGTCACTGTGGTATGTCTTCATCGGTGCTGAGATGTACTGCGACTTAGTTGTACTAATAAAGGTGCGGTACTGAAATCTTAAAACAATTTACCTTTCCCTCCCTCCTATATTAGTGTGCAGTCAAGTTGCTTAGGTACAGTCACTCCTGTCCACTTACATGCCAATATACTTTGCTTGAGACAGGGATAGGGTTACAATGATGGGTCTGGAAACTGGGTGTAAACCAATTCGCCTTAATTTCACTTCTACTCTAGGAGAATGTTGAGCATGTGAATACTATCTATCCCGGGTGGGAGGAACATAGAGAACTGTCACCCTAGACTATGAGCTTCTCAAGGGAGGGATCATGAATCTTCACTTTGTATTTATCCACAGCGTCTGGCAGTGCTTGAAGAAAGAAAGGAGTGAGGGTTTGAGGATGGATCAGTGGGAAAATGAAAGGAAGAGCATGGAAGCAAATGTGACAAAAACTTTTTAAAAGGAATGAAGGAAAGAGAAAAAGCAAAGGATTAAAGGAGGCTTATCATTTACCTTCTTAGAAACTGTTAATTGAATTCAGTTTCTAACTCATAAGGAAAAAAAAAAGCCATAAAAGCTGCTTAAACAGAGACTATGATAGACCAAATATGGTGACCTCTAGGTTCCTACTCAATCCTTTGATATAAGATTCTAGGTTTTATTTCCCCAACAAGGCTTTTGAGTGAATAGTGGCATTTAATGAATATCTATTAAATAAAACTATACTCTAAAATATTAGAACAGAAAAAACTGATGTTTCTGTTAAAAATTTTTTTATTTTCTTAATTGGGTTTTCATAGTTTCATGAAGAGATTGCACAATTTGTTTGCACAATTCAGCTTCAGTTTGCTCCTTTGTAAGATGCTCTGTGGCTTAGCTGCGCAGGGCTGAGGTACCTGGTGACTTTTTTAAAAGAAATAACAGAACTTTGCTAGGTTAAACTCTAGACATGATGCAAATTAAAGTAGTTTTAAGATGATACTCTATGGTAAGGGATCAAAGTTCTTTTTGTTTTGTTTTGTTTTGTTTTCCCTAAGAGAATCCAGTAAGCTATTTCTGCTTTGTAAAGATTCAAAATATCTGGGCTGCAGAAACTCACAAGGCAAACAAGAAAAGGTGAAGAAACCTTCAATTACAACAGTAAAATTACGACAGTAACCACTGCCCAACCCCCAAATATGTCGATAATCAAAGACTTCTTAACTTCATGCTCCTTCAGACTATGTGCAGTCCACAATACAATAGAAACTGATTATCCAACGCTAGTTGTAACTGTTGTAATTCTAAACTCAAGCTTTTGTTTCTCTTGCAGAGCGGTGCTTGGAACAAAGCAGTACTTAATGCATGTTACTTTGATTTCATAAACAGAAAGTATATAAAAATCAGAGGAGCTGGGTAACTTTGATTAGGAACAAAACGGGTAACATTTTTAGTCTTACTTTTTTATATTATTTTCTTGAAGAGTTCCACTCTTTGCCCATTGACACTGGCCCAAGTGCTATGACACTGCAAAGTTGAGATATCTTGTTTTTTTTTTTTGGGACACTTCATTTTGCCCAGCAGAATACAACTGAGTAGTGAACTCGCTTGAAAATTTAATACAAATAAGTATACTTTCTCTACTTCCCCTGTAATATGGCACATCCCACTTGTACAGATAATAGACTAAATTTTACTCATTGCAAGTACAATAAATATTTGTCCATTGACTTGTAAATATAAGCCTTCTTTTCAAAGTCTACATTTTGTCGGTAACCTAAAGATATTAATTCCTATGTCTGTAACAACCCATTCCTGAGCACACGTACGTTCACAGTATTTCCAACTTGCTCCTTCCAACAGAGCTTGCTTGGGAAGAAAATTTCAGAAAAGCAGCCAGGAGAAGGAAAGCTCGACAACCCTACTTGAGCCGTCGAGGTTCCCAATTGCAACTTACTGGTTCAGAGTAACAACAACAACAAAGAGCCAGGGGGATGGGTGGAAAAAGGGGAAACTCCATCAAAGATGCAAGTGACAATGCAAGTGACAAAAGCCAATGGCTTTTATATTCCATCCGCACAGGAAAAATGAAGAGGTTAGAAAACAGTGACAGGGCGGTGTCCCCTGCCATGTTTCGATTCACGGCGCACTAGTAACCAGACACACAGCTGCCTCACCCGAGTGGGCTTCCTCAGTGTCCAATTGTCCCCTCGGAATCGCACGGAGAGCGGTACCCCTCCCCAGGAGTAACGATTAGGTGAGATAGCCGCGGGCAGAAACTCCGCCACAGAAGACAGCGGCCGAGGGGCTGCCGCCCTCCTCCGCGGTTCAGGAAGCCCTCTCCGGCGCGCAGGTGGGCGGGCGCCCCAGGCCGAAGCGGAGCAGCGCGAGGAAGAGGGTACCGGTGGCCCTCCCAGCGACCCCTACCCGCCCCGCCAGGGGGAGCGTCTGCGCCGGACAGACGGCGGCGGGGACCCGGCGGGCAGCGCTGGGCGGCGGCTCGGCGGCGCAGCTGCCCTCCCGCGTCCCCACCCCCCCTCCCTGCCCGCCCCCGGCGCGGCCTTGCCCGCCCCCTCCGCCCCCTCCCGCGGCGCCATGCGCAGACTCAGTTCCTGGAGAAAGATGGCGACAGCCGAGAAGCAGAAACACGACGGGCGGGTGAAGATCGGCCACTACATCCTGGGGGATACGCTGGGGGTCGGCACCTTCGGCAAAGTGAAGGGTGAGGATCCCCGGGGCAAGGGCCGGCCCCAGCCCGCGATCCGGGCGACTTCCGCTTTTCGCACCTCTTCATCCTCCCCCGCCCCGGCGTTCCTCCTCTCCCGGGCTCGGCAGCCCCTGTCCTGGCTCCGGCGGGAGCGGAGCCGGAGGCCACCCCGGGACTGCGGCGCGACCCTCCCTGGCTAGGTGGGGGTGGGGACCGGTCGCCATGGCGACGGCGCCGCGGCCCGAGGGGCTGGCCGGTGCGAGGGGCGGGGATGCGGAGGTGCGAACTTTTCCAGGTGGGGCGGTGTAGGGCTGCGCTGCGCCCTCGTAGCGCTGGGGAGAGGTCTTGTTCGCTGGGGCTGTGCTCCCTCGGCTCAGGGCCAGCCCATCGCTTCCCTGGCAGTCCTCAGTATTGTCCGTATTTCCGTCCTCTTTAGGAGGTTCTCGACTTACCTGCCCGGGCTGATTCTCAAGTATGAAATGTGTCCCCCACCTCCCTCACCTCCCCCCAAAAGTAGGGTTGCTTTGGGAGTAGCTTACAGAATTTTTAAAAAAGGGCCATCTCGTTGGGAAGGAAGACTAATTTTTTTTCAGAGCAGTTAATGAATGTAAACTGGTCCTGTTATTTGCGATGCATGGTTTATGTTCTGAATGCAGACTCCGTGCCTTCAGTGTTTCTGAATTACCAGTTTTGCAGACTCTGTGTGCCAAACCTGGTAGGTAGTGCAGATGTTGCCTCCAGATAGTATTTATTAGCTCATTAATGTAGTTCGTTTCCATTCATTTTCTCAGGATATTTATGTTTTAATAACTTAGTGCACATCATTTGAACTTTTTTTTTTAAAGGAAAGTGGGAAATCTCTTACCCTTGTGTTTCAGCACAAATGACAAACTTGACCACACGTCCACCAATTCTGGCACAAAAAGTTTAATTGCACACTTTGTGAGGCATAGTATTTTTTTCTTTAAAATATTTGACTTTTTATTAGGGATGTAGAGGAAGGAAGCATGGAGCTGATAAATGTAATTCATGCATTGGCTTTGGATATTTGATAACCTATGACTTGCATATACTAAGCTCTTGGTAAATATTTGACTTGAAAGAAAAAAGTTGTGAAAGCCTGTACAGTGAATTAACTAACTGAGCCTTGCTTTACCAGAGCTAAATAAACATTTTCTGATTTTATCTAGGGATGGAAGAGGAGAACCCTTCCTTCTCTTGCTCTTTCTGAGTCATAGAACTGGAAAATTGCTGTATAGCCCACAGGGAAGCAACTGCCTAAACCTTCTTAAGAAAATCAGCAAGGCCAACAATGTAAGAAAGTAAGAAGCAAATGCCAGAATAGGGTAATAAGAGCCATCAGGGTGGGTCTGTATTAGGCCAGTAAGATGTCTCTGTACCCTCAAAATTATTTATTTTTGGCTATGTTGTCTCTTTACTTGTTAGCAATTACAAACTGCTTTTAGTTTACAATATTTGTGAGAAATGCTCATTAATGCCCCTGAATAGTGGTGACAGTCTTGATACCCTCACTCCTCCCAGGTTCTGCTTGGATTAAGATGCTCATCCTTCTAATAAAGACCTGTGCAAAGTCAGGTCTCACTTATTTGCTAAGGGCCTTTTGGCATGGCAGACAGGAAAGCAAGGGAACATTTTTCATTTCCTGGATTTGATCTGTGATGTGGCTGTGACATGAATCCTTTCAGTGAGTGCTGTTTCCTAACCTTCATTCTTCCACATATGCCTCTCTTGAAGTGTTAAATACTATCAAAGTCAACCTCTCCAAATTATAGAAATGCCAATAGTCATCAAAGAATCAGGTTTCATAGATAGGGTTAAATTTGTTCATAAATAAGTTAGTTGATTTTTTTTTTAAAGATTTATTTGAGATAGAGGCAGTGAGAGAGAGCATGAGAGGGGAGAAGGTCAGAGGGAGAAGCAGACTCCCCATGAAGCTGGGAGCCTGATGTGGGACTTGATCCCAAGACTCTGGGATCATGACCTGAGCTGAAGGCAGTTGCTTAACCAACTGAGCCACCCAGGCGCCCTACATTAGTTGATATTGCTCAAAATCCTCAACCAGTGCATTTTGAAGTTGTTAAACAGTTGGGATGCTTTTTGCTCCAAGTACGGTAATAGAAAATCCACCTCAACCTGGCCAAGAACGTCACTTTCTGTGGTTCTCTCTCCAGAGCTTGGAAGCTTCAGCACACCTCTCATGAGTGTCACTGGCTCATCCAGTCCCTGGGGCCAGGGATGCCATGTGCCACCTGGTTTAGGCTTGTGCACTAGGAAGGGAGATAGCATTACCCTTGGCGGAATATGGCCCACTACTGAATGTATATGTGTGGTGGGGGCATCTTCTTTTGAAGTATTTAGTGTGGGGAGACAGGATAAATACCTATACAGAATAGGTATTAATTTTAGGAGAGAGAAAGGCAGACGTAGATGTTCAGTGAGCTGGCAAAAACGGCTCTTACAGTGGTGATTTTGGTAACTTTCTTAGCCTTAATTTGACAAGAATTCTTATCAATGGTATGATTAACCAGATACTTCAATGGAGATAATTTGGAGTAGGTAGAGATTTTAAAATCAGTTACACGTTGGTGAATTTAACATAGAAAAGGAATCTAATAGAAGATATAATATTGATATGCAGGAAAATTCCCAATATGATAATACATGCTTAGAGGAAATTTAATTTTGGGGACGAAGGGGACCATAAATTCACAGTGATTATTTTGTTTCCTATTACAGGCTAAATAAGTCATTTGGTAACTTATTATTGTGAAGGGAAAGTTTAAACAGGGTACTGGGGTTGGTTTGGGATTATGTTTGAATTATCTTTTATTCCCAAGTTATCTTTTTTTTCCTCCCTTGGTTATCAAGGTGTTAGTCTCTACTCCCTTGCAGGATCCACTCCCCTTTCCCCAGATACAGCAATTATAAAAGCATGGATGAACAGAGTCTCATGTTACTATTGCAGTATATTAAAATGGCAGGTTTTGTTAAATTTTCTAAGAGAAGAGAAGACGGTCTCTTTAGTGATGTAGGTGGTCTTCAGCAAATGAGTTGTTTATATATGCAACCTATTTATTAAGTTGGTGAGTATTTGTCTACATAAAACTGCAATTTCAGGTAAATAGGTGACTATTCTCTTTGTCAATCAATCATAGTAGAAATTATTTAAAGATTTCTTTAAGGGGGGTGGTTCCTGGCTGGCTCAGTCATAAAGCATGCAACTCTTGATCTTGGGTCATGAATTCAAGACCCTACATTGGGTATAGAACTTACTTAAAAAAAATTCTTTAAGGGGGGGAAATACATATATATATCTCAAGTTTATAAGTTTAGGCCACAAAAACCAAAGAAGTAGAAGAACATGCATTGTCATGTTATTTATATAAATTTTAAAATGATGTAAAAACACCCGAATATTGCTAATGAGAGTACATTGTTGCCACCTCTATAAAGTGTGACAGTATTCATTAAAGTTAACCCAGCAATTCAGCTCTAGGAATTTATCCTATAGATATACTCGTATGAAATAATGAGTTATTCATTGCCATATTGTTAATAAATACAAAAGTTTAGAAATAACCTTTCTAGTAGGACAATAGTTAAGTTATGGTTATCCATACAATGATATACCTTGTAAACATTAAGAAAAAAACAAAGACTTTATATAATTTAGGAAGCAATTTCCAAGGTGTATTTTTTTTTAAGATTTTATTTATTTAACAGAGAGAAAGAGAGATCCCAAGTAGGCAGAAAGGCAGGCAGAGAGAGGGGGAAGTAGGCTCCTTGCTGAGCAGATAGCCCGATGTGGGGCTCTTTCCCAGGACCTTGAGATCATGACCTGAGCCCAAGGCAGATCCTTAATGACTGAGCCACCTAGGCTCTTTTAATTTTAGAGTGGGAATGAAATAGGTGATCAGAGTATCTTCAGCAGATAATTCTTTGTGGCATTCCTTTCCTATTTAAAATTTTCTGTTTCAAAGTATGATCTTGTTTCACTTCAGGATTAAATGTCTGATTAAAAGAGCATTTGTTTCAGTGTCCTACAGGTAGACAAAGTTCCCTTCAGAATGCACTAACAGGTTGTTAGCTAGAGGTTGACTAATTCACTGTTCTTTTGAGGGAGACATTGTGAATTCTGGTAACCTTGCTATGAGTGATCTGCAAGTCTTCCATGGCAGAAATACCTGTCTTCTCTTTTGTTAAAAAACAATCTCATTGGGGCACGTGGGTGGCTTAGTCGGTTAAGCTGTCAACTCTTGAATTTGGCTCAGGTCATGATCTCAGGTGTGTGAGATGGAGCCACATGTTGGGCTCCGCACCAGGTGTGGAGCCTGGTTAGGACTCAGTCTCTCCCTCTCTCTCTCTCTCTCTGCCCGGACTCACACTCTCTCTTTCTCTCTCTCTCACATAAATAAATAAAAAAATCTTAAAAAAACCCATAACAACCCAGTATCTTAGCACTACTGTAAAACAGTAACAGTCTGAAGAATAAAGTTTTGAGCTTTGGAAAGGGCGGGGGTGGTTCTCTTAATGCATATTCCTGACAAGGTCCACTTGTTATTGATTGATTGACTATGGAGCAGCAATTAATTTGGCTGCAGCTAAGCTTAGTCAATGGAGAATCATTTGCTTTGCTTTGAGAAAATAGTTCAGGGTTTGGGTTTTGATATTGCGCCTAGCTCCCCTGTCACCCCTGCAATCTCTCCTGCATATTGATGGTGCAGTAGATAGGTCATAAGACTTGAAGTCAGAAGGCCTATCCCAACTTGATCACTTAATAGCTTTACTTCATCAAATTACATAATCTCTTAGAGTCACATAGTTACCTATCGGTTTGTTGTGAGGCTCAAATGTGATAATATAAAACCGTATTTTCAGAAGTATTGTTACTGAAATTCTGAATTGAAGTTTATTGGTAATTGGGTTCAAGGCAAAATATCTGTTCCTATAATTAAGGAAAAGAACAGTTTATCATATGATAGCTTTAAATTACCAAGATTTTCCTGGGAAGAAAGAGGGTGAAAGACAATACTCAGAAGGGCTATTGCCTACTCTGAAAGAGAAAATATTTGAGCGATCAGTGTTGGGATATTATTTGAAAACCTTGAAGGGAATTAAGACAGATAAAAAAAATTTTTTTTAAAGATTTTATTTATTTGACAGAGAGAAACACAGCGAGAGAGGGAACACAAGCAGAGGGAATGGGAGAGGGAGAAGCAGGCCTCCCAGCGAGCAAGGAACCCCCTCAATGCGGGGCTCGATCCCAGGGTCCTGGGATCATGACCTGAGCAGAAGGCAGATGCCTAACCACTGAGCCACCCAGGTGCCCCAGGTGAAAAATTTTTAATAGGTCTCTTTATTAGGCAATCCAGAGCCATTATTTTGTTAATATGCATAGTAAGTTTCCAAAAGGGAGAGCATACATCCTTTCCCAGACTTCCTTGCTTACAAAATCTTTTTCTGTGTAGAGGCTTCAGTCCTAGTATTTTGTAGAGAGTAATTCTTAAAATTCATTTTAATAATTTTAGTTTTATGATTTTTCTAGCCCATAGAAAATTCAAATCCCCAAATTAGAACATTGGAGAGGGGGCTTAAAAGTTGACTCCTGATAGGCTGTGAAGGGTGAGACACAACTTCAAAAAGCAGAAAACTGTGGAGCTGGAACATAATAGCCTAGGAGCAAGAAGTCCTATCCAGCTAACTCCCACGGATGTCACTGTGTGAGGGCACAGGGGAGTAACTGATGCTCATACAAGGTGAACATTTGCTTGGTTCCCAGTCATTATGTACAGCGTGTTCCATTTAAGAATTCTTGGGGCATTTGTAGTGCAGATTAGAAAACCAGTTTTCAAAAAAGATGATTTTGTTAATTTGTTAATTTTAATGGTGAATATCATATTTTAGAAAAAAAAATATGTTTCCTACAGCTGCAGTAGGTGGCTTCAAAGAACAGAAATTTATTCTCTCAAAGTTCTGGAGGCCAAAAATCCAAAATCAAGGTGTTTGTAGGGTTACAGTTCCTGTGAAGGTTCATGGTGAGAGTCTTTCCTTGCCTCAATAACTTTTGGCGGCCCCTGGTGTTTCTTGGCTTGTGGTAGCAAAACTCCAGTCTCTCCCCTTGTCTTCCCATGGCTTCCTGTGGGTGTGTCTGTGCTCTCTCTTCTTTCTTATAAAGGATACCATTCATTAGTTCTAGAGCCCACTCTAAATCTAGGATGATTTCATGAACTTCAGATCCTTAACTGATTACATATGCAAATACCCTATTTCCACATAAGAGCACATTCTAGGTTCTAGTGGACCTGAATTTGGGGTACAAGGGCACTATTCAATCCATTACACTTGTTATTTTATATGCTTTTGGTTTTATACTCTTGGTTTCTCTTTGTAACACTTTAATGTTTGAGAAACTTTTAAATCGATCTGGTCGAATGAATAAAATATGTTCTTGGTATCTTGTCTTAAAACATTGAAATTGAGGGACGCCTGGGTGGCTCAGTTGGTTGGGCAGCTGCCTTCGGCTCAGGTCGTGATCCCGGAGTCCTGGGATCGAGTCCCACATCGGGCTCCTTGCTCGGCAGGGAGCCTGCTCCTCTCTCCGCCTCTGCCTGCCTCTCTGCCTACTTGTGTTCTCTCTCTGTTAAATGAATGAATGAATGAATGAATGAATGAATAAATAAAATCTTTAAAAAAAACATTGAAATTGATATGAGGCAGGTTTTTATTAGACTGAATTAATTTTCTCATATAGGAAAAAGATCGTAGTAGCAATGCCAGGCACATAGTAGGTGCAGGTACTCACTGTTTCTTTAATGAATGATTGAATTTTTAGAATAAAAATTCTTACTGGTATGGGGCAATTCAGTCTATTGTTCTTTTCAAAACTGTGAGACTATAGGCGTGCCTAGGTGGCTCAGTCGGTTAAGCATCTGACTCTTTGATTTTTGGCTCAAGTCATGATCTTAGGGGTCTCTTCCTGTTCCTCAGTTACCTGTAAAGTGTTACTAATAATGTCAGTCTTCTAGGGTTGGTTAGAGTTAGAGTATCAGTGGATTTGGGCCTAAAGTGGTTATGTTATGAATATTAACTACACAGTTGTATATCTTAATTATGTTATGTGTTACAAATCAACTAGATTTATATTTTTTAAAATCTGATTTAAACTCAAGACTGATTAGCCTGTTTTTAGCTCTCTGCTCTTGTATGACTAAGTGTTCCTGTAGTTTTTAGGTAGTAGGTGAAATCATGTCATGGACTTGGTGCTAAGTGTGTATGTTTAGCAATAATATGTTGAAAATTAACCAAAGTTAGGAAAGGGTTGAACTTTGGAAGCTAGAAATCTCAGGATTGATGTGATGGAAGAGGGAGGATGGAGCAGGCTGGTGGAATTGAAGCTTGTGGAAATGGGGAGCTAGATGCATAGAAATTATAGCTATTAATTATTTAGCACTTATTATGGGCTTAGGTAAAGGGATGCTACTAAATTTAAGTGGATGAGGACAACAAATCAAAGAACTGAGGTAATTGGCCATATAGAGATTAAAGCAGAAAATTTAGGGCTGATTAAATAGGGATGGGGGCAGGTTTGGGAACAGTGGAAAATAAATAGCTCTGAATAGTGATAGCCACCATTTATTTATCAAGCATGTACTGTACCAGATACCATGGAAAGTGCTTTACAAACCCTACTTCATGCATTCCCTGCCGTCACTCTTATATGGAGTATGTGGTATTCTTATTTTTACAGACAAGTGAATAGAAGGCTGAAGTAATTTAACTTGCTCAGGTCAAACATTAAGTAAATAACCTTCATACTGGAAAGAAGCCAGGTCTGTGTGGCTACGAAGTCTATGTTTTGTACACAGATTGCCTTCTCGTGTAGCAGGAGAATGGAGTGTTCAGCCGTATTTCTGAAAACGGTGAATTGAACACCTATCATTGTTTTTTTTTTTTTCTTTCCCTTTGGGATTTTTTAATTGTAAAGAATATAAAACAGTAAGTAAAATTTGAAAAAATCACTGTAGGATAACTTTTCATTTTAGCACATTGTCACTGTCATAAATATTTTTGATATAGGTAGAAAATGTAGATTGTATATATAATTTTTCTTTGCTTTTTTCATATTTGTAAACATTTTCTGTAGTTTTATGAGAGAGTCTGTTATGTTGGAATAACAATGTATTAAACTGTTCTCCTAAATTGGTCATTTGGGTTATTTGCCGTCTTTGTTCTTAAATAAGACACTATAATAAAAATAATTATGCACATTAAAAAAAAGATTTATTTATTTGAGAGAGAAAGAAAGAATGAGTGAGGGTAGGGGAAGAAGGAGAAAATCTTCAAGCAGACTCCTGTGCAGAGCTGAACATGGGGCTCGATCTTAGGACCTGTGAGATTGTGACCTGAGCCAAACCAAGAGTGGGATGCTTAACTGACTGAGGCACCCAGGTGCCTGATAATTATGCACATTTTAAAATTTACTTAATTCTAAGTTAAATTCTGAGTAAGGGAACTATAGATTTTTAAAAAAATACATAATGCTCTTAATGCTATTCTAGGATATCAGTTGCCCTTTTATTCCCCTAAAATGTTCTATTGGTATACCAGCCATGAAAGAGGAAATAGTGCACTAATTTTCCCTTAAAAAAAAAAAAACAAACTGATCATGTACCCTGCTTATTTACTTAGTAGTGTGTGTGTGTGTGTGTGTGTATGTGAGAGAGACAGAATTTGATCTCATTACATTTACTGTTATGACACCTTCCCCTCCCTTGCTGCTGTTCAATTTTTGTTTGAATACTATTTATACAGTCATACTTTTGTGATTTCTATTGCTTCAAAAATAAAGAAGATATGCCTCTATTTCCAATTAATTTATAATTTGATGAAATGTTCATGTATTAGAAAAAAGTTTTTAGTTGTACCTTGATTGGTTATTGATTTTATTCTGTTTATTTAGTCTTTTTTTTTTAAGATTTTATTTATTTATTTGACAGAGAGAGAGAGTTCACAAGTAGGCAGAGGCAGACAAAGAGAGAGAGGGAAGCAGGCTCCCTGCTGAGCAGAGAGCCCAATGCAGGGCTGATCCCAGGACCCCGAGATCATGACCTGAGCCGAAGGCAGAGGCTTTAACCCACTGAGCCACCCAGGTGTCCCTATTTAATCTTCTTTTGGAGGGGGCTTTTATTATTTGCAGGTGGAATAATATTCTACTCCCTATTACTCATGAGTTGAATTTTACTTGACTTCCTATTTGTCTATCACCATCCTTTCTTTTCTTGCTAATTTCGTCCTCAATTTTGGTATGTGTTCAATAAAATTTTCCGTCACATTTTTGCAACTTAACTGCTTTCTAAATGTTTTTAATTGTTCTGCTGTATAATTCATTGTACTCTGCTCTTGTAACTTATGTATTTTTTTTTAAAGATTTTATTTATTCATTTAACAGAGAGAGAGAGAGATCACAAATAGGCAGAGAGGCAGGCAGAGAGAGAAGGAAGCAGGCTCCCCGCCGAGCAGAGAGCCCGATGCGGGGCTCGATCCCAGGACCCTGAGATCATGACCTGAGCCGAAGGCAGAGGCTTTAACCCTCTGAGCCACCCAGGTGCCCCTATTTCTTTTCTTTTTTAATTTAAAAGATTTTATTTGTAAGTCATCTCTACATCCAGTGTGGGGCTCGAACTTAAAACCCGAGATCAAGAGTCCCATGCTCTGATTGAGCCAGCCAGGTGCTCTATAACTTCTGTATTACTTATAATTTTTTTTTTACAACATTCATGTAGTTCTTGGATGAGCATTATTGTCTATTCTTTTTGCTTTAGTCTTTTGTACTTTAAAAGTTTTTGGTTTTTCTTACTTTACAGTTATTTTGGTTATCTTCAGAGGCCAGGAAGGTCCCAGGGATCCAGGTTGCTTTTGGTTAGTACTGTTTTCTATGGCAGCATTACTGGCATATAGTAGATGCTCTGTACATGAATGAATTTGAGAGAATGCTTTGATTCTCCTATTCCAGTTCCTTATTTAATGATAGAGTATACATCTAGAGTTCCAGTAAGACCCAGTTGTTACTTAAAGTTAATTGGGGTTGAAATTAGGTTGAGCAGAGTGGGATATGAGAGGGGACTGTGATTGATTTGTGATGAATTGGAATTCATTCCCAAGTGGATTTTGCTTTCATATTCTTTCCAAATCTGTCTGCCAGTAGTATCCAGTATAGCGGCTATTCCCAGTCTTGTTTCAGCTATGCAGTTAATGAGGGAGGGTTTCTACTAAGCCATTTCTTGGAGATTTGGGGGTAGTTGGACAGATTAAATTACTACTTGTTCAGGTATCAATCCACTAGGTCTAAGAAAGAAGATACTTCCTGAATTGGGGCTTAACAGTCAAGTTGACTCTTAATCACATCTGATTGGTATAATAGATTGTAGAAAGCTTTGTCAGAAATTAGAATGTGCTTCTAATTTCCACAGTCCATTTCGGCTATAATTATAGGTTTTTCTTTGTCACTAATTTCATGTATATTTTAATGAGTTTTTGATGATAGTATGTCTAGTTCATTCTTACTCTGCCATTTTTCAGGAAACTTCTGTAATTTCTTAGCCATGGATGGTTTTGAGATTAGTTGAGCTATATAAATGGTGGTTATACAGACACATGAAAAAATGTTCGGGGCACCTGGGTGGCTCAGTTGGTTGTGCAACTGCCTTCGGCTCAGGTCATGGTCCCGGAGTTCCGGGATCGAGTCCCGCATCGGGCTTCCGGCTCCACCGGGAGTCTGCTTCTCCCTCTGACCTTCTCGCCTCTCATACTCTCTCTCTCTCTCTCTCTGTCTCTCTCTCTCTCTCAAATGAATAAATAAAAAAAAAAAAAAGAAAAAAAGAAAAAATGTTCATCATCTTTAGCCATCAGGGAGATTCATATCAAAACCACACTGAGATACCACCTTACACCAGTTAGAATGGCCAAAATCAACAAGACAGTAAACAACAAACGAATGCTGGAGAGGATGTAGAGAAAGGGGAACCCTCTTACACTGTTGGTGGGAATAAAAGTTGGTGCAGCCACTTTGGAAAACAGTGTGGAGATTCCTCAAGAAATTAAAAATAAAGCTACCCTATGACCCTGCAATTGCACTACTGGGTATTTACCCCAAAGAAGCAGATGCAGTACAAAGAAGGGCCACATGTACT
This sequence comes from Nasua narica, assembly GCA_028533885.1. Lineage (NCBI taxonomy): Eukaryota > Metazoa > Chordata > Mammalia > Carnivora > Procyonidae > Nasua > Nasua narica. The sequence continues at coordinate 110,148,302 of CM052809.1, forward strand.
CCAGTGTTCACAGCAGCAGTAGCAGCAATGGCTACAGTCGCCAAACTTTGGAAAAAACCAAGAGGCCCTTCAACAAATAATGGATAAAGAAGATACGGTCCGTATATACCATGGAATATTATGCGTCCATCAGAAAGGATGAATACCCAACTTTTGTATCAACATGGATGGGACTGGAAGAGATTATGCGGAGTGAAATAAGTCAAGCGGAGAGAGTTATGGTCTCACTTACGTGTGGAGCATAAGGAAAAACATGGAGGAAATTGTGAGAAGGAAAGGAAGGGTGAATGGGGGGAAATCGGAGGGGGCGAATGATAGACTGTGGACTCTGAGCAACAAACTGAGGGTTTTGGAGGGAAGGAAGTGGGGGGTTGGGCGACCCTGGTGGTGGGTATTGAGGAGGGCATGTATTGCATGGGGCACTGGGTGTGGTGCATGAACAAGAATCTTGAAACACGGAAAAAATAAACGTATTTGGGGGAAAAAATAAAAAAAAGTTTTAGAAAGTTAAAAAAACAAAAAAAAGGTGGTTATGAGAAAATTTAGAGATTCCATTTACATTGTAGTAACTTAAAAATTTTTTGATTCTGTGATGATCAGAGTTGACTATGGTGCAGTTAACACATTTGCTCATTTTCTGGAAAGACTTGCATTATAGAGGAACTGTACAGGTTAAAAAATCTGGACAAAATGGAAGGTGAACTTAGGTGGTAAGTCATATTTTTGAAAAGGATTCAGACTTACTCTGACTTAAATACTTTTCTTTGAGTCTTATTTAACAAAGAGTTTTTCACCAAATGTGAAATATCTATAACCTAACCTTGGATTTAATATTATTAATTAAAACATTTAAGGAAAGCTTAAAAAATTTCAAATGAGGAATTACTCCATCCCCTACCCCTCTCAACTGCAGGGGGTGTGGTGGGGGCAGAAGAGCCCATCACTTATTATCTTGGTTGATCAGTAGGAGGAAAATGTTGAATTGTTGAAAACCATTGGACCTGAAGATCTATAGAGTTCTCTTTAGTTTCTAAAATTCTATGCTTTTTATTGTTAAATCATCAAGAGTACATATTAAGTGAGGAGCAAGCAATGAGTCTTTTGTCTTTTAGATAGATAATTTAATTATCTTGTTGCTCCCCTGCTTTAGAGAACTGCAGTGGTTCATAATCCTTGAGGGTTTTTAAAGGGTGGGCAGACTCAGCTCCATCCCAAATCCCCAGATCAAGTGGGAAAGCCTAATTAGATTGGAATAATGAGGAAAAATTCTTGGTTTAAAATAATGTTTTAAACATAAGTTTAAAGTATCAGTGTTGAGTTTTCAACTTGGAAATAGTAAGAAGTATTGTATTAATCTACTCAGGGTTTCCATAACAAAATACCACAGACTGAATGGCTTTAACAACAGATATTTTCTCATAGTCTGGAGGCCAAAAGTTTGAGATCAAGATTTCAGTAGGATTGGTGCCTTCTGTGGCCTCTCCTTAGCTCGCAGATGGCTGCCTCTTTCCTGTGTCCCCCTTACACACCCTGCTGTCTCTCCGTGTGTCCACATTTCTTATTAGAATATCATGAGTCAGGGTGGTTTAGGACCTACCAAAACTGTTTCATTTTAACAGTCATTTCTTAAAAAAAAAAAAAAAAAGAAGTCATTTCTTTAAAGTATTCTCCAAATACTGTCACATTCTGAGACCAGGGTTAGGGTTTCAACATGTGAATTTTGGGGGAGAAACAATTTAGTACATAACAAACATAAATAAATAAGAAGGGATTTCTTATTTATCATTATCTTTGCTTTTCAGCTGGTAATTACCAAGATTGCCAGGGAAAGCTCTCAGCTATTGGTCTTACAAGCTATGTCCTAATTTAGAAAAGAATATTTTCTTCCTAAAAAGCTAACCCCCTAAGTCACTTATTTAAAAACAAAATAAAACAAATGAAACTTGATACACGTATACTTCAAAAAGTCAACTAGTGCTAAGAGATATAGTTATAAAACAAAATTCCTTACCCTCACTCTCAACTCTTCTAGTATTTACCTCTAGGTTGTTTTTTTTTTTTTTAATCTCCATATTTCTAATTGATCTATGCATGCATACAAACTATTTCTTAATTCTTATTGGTGGATTTTGTTGTTGCTGCTGACTTTCTATTGTGGTACATAAGGATTTCAGTTCTCTTATACCTTTTCCTCTACACCCTCATTCTTCTAATATAATTATATCATACTTTTAAAAAATCCATATTCAGGGGCATCTGGGTGGCTCAGTGGGTTAAGCCTCTGCCTTTGGCTCAGGTCATGATCTCAGGGTCCTGGGATTGAGCCCTGCATTGGGTTCTCTCTCATTGGGGAGCCTGCTTCCTCCTTTCTCTCTGCCAGCCTCTCTGCCTACTTGTGATCTCTCTCTGTCAAGTAGGTGAATAAAATCTTTAAAAAAAAATCCATATTTAGCATTTCATAATTATGACTGTGTAAAACTGTTTGCCAATCCAATACTGTGACTATTTTCTTTCTAATTTTTCCTGGCATTATTAAATTACCTTGTTTTTTCCATTTGCTTAGTTTTCTTTGAACCCAAGGCTAAATGTCCCTGTATCGTCAAATGCCTTTGTCAAAATCTTTCTAAATACAATATTCTGTACTTTCAAACCTGTAAGATAATTTGTTAGTCTCCCCTTCCCCCAGCTGTCTTGGATCCTCTGTCACATTTCTGTCTGAATTTGTTGTCTCTAGGCCTCCTACACATCTGTTACCTTGGACTTTGCTTCAATTACCATATTGGGGATTCTCTTAATTTTTCTCCTGTACTGGGTCCCTTCTTTACTGGATATTATCTTCTTGGCTTATTTTCCTGATTTTGATAGAATATATATTCTACAGTGAGTTCTAGAGAAAGGGTAAATAAAAGCTAAATTTTTGGAGACTAAATTCTGTTATCACCATTGATTATCTGGGCATAGCATTCAAACTGAAAGAAAATCATTTATTTTTTTTGTTCTTAAAAATAGAAACTGCATGTTCATGAACGGAAATTTGAAAGGTTCAAAGGGTTCTGGGTAGGGGAAGTGTGTCTGTAGCACGAGGGAGTTTTTTGGGATGATGAAACTGTTTGTGTTTGATTTTAATGGTGGCTTTACCAATTTCTACATGTTAAAATCCTTAGAACTGTTCACCAAAACAAAACAGTTGTGTGTGTTTTTAAAGTTCAGTTTATATGTATGATAGCTTAAGAACTAAAAAATAAGAATTTAAAAGGGCAAAAAGGTATACAGCAAAAAGGAAGTCTCTTTTTCTGTTAGCTTTCCAGTTTCCCTTTCTGGAAGAAACTACTGTTAATCAGTTTCCTATGTATTCTCCCATTTAATTGGTCTTGGACATGTAAACAACATTTAGGGACAAATCAGGCAGAACTGAAAGGAACTTAAATTTGCTCAGTATTTTTTGAGATTACTACTCTTAGAATACATCTAAAATGTTATTAATCAAGTCTGGCACTAATTTGTTAAAATTATTTCCCCTACAGTTGGCAAACATGAACTGACTGGGCATAAAGTTGCTGTGAAGATACTGAACCGACAGAAGATTCGAAGCCTTGATGTGGTAGGAAAAATCCGCAGAGAAATACAGAACCTCAAGCTTTTCAGGCATCCTCATATAATTAAACTGTAAGATCTGATTATATTAAATATAGTCATCATTTTTTAATCATTTTTGTTAACCTACTTAATCTGACAAGGGAGAAAGATGACTGACATTTTCGAATCATCCCTCAAAGTTTTAAAATTTCTGCCTGTTCATGTATTTATTTAACCACATTCATGGTCACTTAAACCTATGTCCATGTTTTGCCCTTGTGCTTATCAGCTGTTAACTTTCTCGTTCTTTCTTATCTTCTGGACATGCCGTCTGATCGATTACTTTCTGTGCCCCTATTGCTGTAGAAGCAACAACCATTTGCTAGTAGAAAATGTTGACCTCCACGTTTCACATGATGTCACTTAGCCTCACTAGAGACAGGAGAAAGGCAGTAGAAGGGGTTTTCTCCCAAGCTGCTTATATCTGCTAAAACAAATAACAAATGATAGAATTTCAGGAATCCAGTATACAGAGGGACAGCAGTAGTATTATGGTGGTTTTATAGCTACCAGTTGTAGGTCTGTTTAGAACTTATTTATTGCTCAGTTTTCTTATGCAGGCTGTCAGTTACAACTGCTGAGGCTTTTATTATATTGACCTGGCTGGCTCCAAATTTGTTTCACTCTCACCTCTTCTCATTTGCTGAGGTGCCATCATTTTAAGGTGCATATGGGTGCTGATGACCCCTCAATACACATCTCCTGCTTTCATACCTCTTCCCTGAATCCCAGTTTCATACACCTCCTGCCGCCTCTACATCTCCATTTGGATGCCAGAACTGAACTTTCTGTTACCCTCCCCCAAACCTGTTCTTCACACAGTTTTCACTCTCTGAGTTAATACCCAGTTCCTCAGGCAGAAACATAGGACCCATCCTTTACTTTGTTGTTTTTCTCACTGTCTACCATCCATGCCATCTCCTTCTTTAAAATAGACTTAGGATCTGAGTGTTTCTCAGTTCTTCCATTACCATCAAGCTCGTCTGAGCCACCATCATCTCTCTCATGGACTCCTGCAGTAGCCTCTTGCTTCCCCTTTACCATCCACAGTCAGTTCTTCACGTTGCTGCCATAGAGTGAAGTTACCCTTTTAATAGATCAGACCACATGACTACTTTGCTTAAAACCTTCAATAGCTTTGCATTTCCCTTAGAGTAGAAGCCAAAGCTTCATTCTGGCTTGTAAGGTTCTCTGTCCTCTGGTCTCCAGTTACCGCTTTAACTCTGCATCCTATTTCTCTCTGCCAGCTCACTCTGCTTTAGCCTTCTTACCATTCCTCAAACATGCCAGGCAGGCTTCTCCCTCAGGGCCTTTGCACTTGCTGTTCTCTTTGCCTGGTTCACCTTTTTCCAGATCATGGTATGGTTTGCTCCCTTCTGTCAGGTTCTGGTCAAATGTTACTTTATCAGAGTCCTCCCTTAAACACCCTGTATGAGAAATTCCCCTTAGTTTGCTGTGTTTCTCTTCATAGCATGTTCCACCACCTGAGATATTGCTTATTTATTTAGTGTCTGTTTCCTGGCTCCTGGAACATGAACTCCATGAAGGCAGAGAATTTGTTTTGTTCCTGCAGTTTTCCCAGCTTCTAGCACAGTGCCTGCTATATTATAGGCGCTTCGTAAATATTTACTGAATGAATGAATATACATGTTTTAATATTGGTAGATAATGTTTTCTCTCACCAGGTACCAGGTCATCAGTACACCATCTGATATTTTCATGGTGATGGAATATGTCTCAGGAGGAGAGCTATTTGATTATATCTGTAAAAATGGAAGGGTAAGCAGTTCTGATTTAATCCTGTATATATTTCATAACTCTCCTTATTCCTTACTAGCTTCAAGATGTCAGAAAGCAATTTTGTTAAGAGGTCTACTTAATAACCAGTTCCCTTAGTCATATATTTGTCTAGAATCATAGACTATTTATAGTTAGGAAAGACCTTAAGGTTTCCTTCCTTAGCCTGCTTACACAGATGTGGAAGCCGAGACTCAAAGTTTATGTATTTACTCAAGATCATGTGATTTATTAACGACAGAATTGGATTGAGACCCCAGAACTCATGGTCCTCCAACTCATGCTTTTGGGGTATACAAATACTTGTAACATATATCTTGAAGTATATGTTTAATCTTTACAAAATATATTAATACTTAAAGATCTAGGCCTTGCTCGTCAACCCTAGCCACATTTAAATTGCATTCGTTTTTTGGTTTCAGAAATCTGATGTACCTGGAGTAGTAAGAACAGGCTCCATGAAGGAGGTAGGAATTAGACTTAAAGAATTTAGAGTTGGAAGGAACTTTAAAAGGCATTTGGAACTACTAGTACCTTAAGTTACAGACCCAAAAAGTGAACACTGCCACCACCTCCTCCCCCTGACCTGCCCATGTTTTTTCTCATACCCAGGTTATGTGGTATGCTAAAACCTCTCTAGGAGACCTATATCTAGCAATGAGAAGCCATTTTTTTTCCCTCTCAAGCTAAAGTTCTTTGTATCATTTATTTGTTCTATATAGCATATCTGTTTACTTTCATCAAAACCAAGCTCATTAAATAACCAAGTTAATTTTGATTTTACCACTTTTGACAACAGTTTATTTCAGTTTTCAGGTATTCTACTTCTCTGTTCACTAACCCTCCCTCGCCCCCACCATGTTATGCCTGGAAAAATGGAAACAGGCACAAGTTGAATTGGTATCTTGTTTTCTTATCTTTTCCATTTGTCATTTCTTGATCATTTTGCTTTACATCATGGGAATTTTCTTCAGTTTTTACCTGTTGCATATTAACATTTCCACTGTCATATTTTCTATTTCAAAGATCTTTCTTGTTTTCTGACATTTTCTTTTTTAAATAGCCAATTCTGCTCCACAGATACAATAATCTTATCTGTCTGAGGATAACAATTAGGTTTTTCTTTAAGTTTTTAATTTTAATTCCAGTATAATTAACACAGTGTTATATTAGTTTCAGGTATACAATATAGTGATTCAGCAATTCTGTACATTACTCAGTGCTCATCATGATAAGTGTACTCTTAATCCCCATCACCATTTCACCTATCCCTCTCATCCCCCCATTCCCCCACTCATCTCCCCTCTGGTAACCATAAGTTTATTCTCTATAGTGAAGAGTCAGCAGTTCGGGTGTGTGTGTGTGTGTGTGTGTGTGTGTGTGTGTGTGTTTAAGTCTTCATCTATTTCTTGCATTGTTACTGTACCTTCTGTGTTCCATTTGATTGGTGGTGTTTTGTACATGGCCCTTCCTCAGATGTCTGGTGATTCTTGATTGTCCACTTATATTTGAGTGAGGTACTAAATGCCAAGCTCATGTAGATGGAACTTATTGATTGGTGGGCCTTCCCACTGGTTGCCCAGGTAGGGATCTATCCATTTTATTAGGGTTACCAAATGTCCATAATTTCAAGTATTTTTCCTTAGATCAGAAAGTGGCTCCAGAAGAAACCTTCCAATTTCCTTGAGGTTATTAACTTAGTTCTCAGTACTCTGAGAGCTGAATTGGGAAGAGGCCTGCAAGTCTCGGTAGTTAGTCTGTTGACTTCCACGTAATCCCCATGTTTTCCTTCTGGTGCCTCATCCCTGCCTTGGTGTCCTTGAGAACAGAACTGGTTCAGGGTTCCTAAAGAGTAAATCATGGGTCTTATTTACCAGTTGGGGTAAGTTTAAAACTTCTTACTTTAACCAGTTGTCCTGTTTTCAGTCCTCCTCTTATTCCTCCCTTCCCAAATTCCCAAGGCTTCTAAGCTTTTCCACAGTTCTGTCTGCAGGCTAGTTTACTATTGGTTTCTACCCCTGTGGGCTTAGGTTTCAGTTCTCTCTGTTTGGTGAAGTCTGTATCATTGTCATCCATTCTACAGTTTAGTGATTCCTCTTTTTTTTTTTTAATTTTAATTTAAATTCAATTTAGTTAACACATTGTGTATTATTAGTTTCAGGGGTAGAATTCAGTGATTCATCAGTGGCATCACCCAGTGCTCATGACATCAAGTGCCCTCCTTAATGCTCATCGACTGCTCTTGGGTTACTGTTGTCATTTCTCTTGCTCTTTTTGTCTTTATATGCAAATGTCATTTTAGTGATGTTTCAAAGTGTGAAGACAGAAGGTTCGATCTGTCATGTTTAACTGGAAGTAATGCTTTAACTTTTCTAATATTCTTTTGTAGACTTCCCTTCCTTCATGTTTTGTACTATATTTATTGTCAATATAGTGTAATTTTAATTTTTGTAGCCTGTTTGGTTTACCTGTTATATTTTGTTTAATCAGTTTTCTTTCACATTTAGAACACATTCTTATTTTCATTTAGTATATTTGACATAAAGTTGTCTTAAAAAAGTGAACCTACATTTCTTCTAGTAATAAATGAGATTGCTAACACATTGTTATTTTCTCTAGAGGAAGGGTATCTCACTACTTAAGTAGTTTTAATTTTGCTTTCAAAAGAAATTACTAGTTTATCTTTTATCCTAGATTGTCCATGCCTTGTGAAGTATAGAAATCTGGTTTTAAGAATGCTAATTTGTGGCCTCTGTTAGGGGACTGCATATTAGAGTTCTTTAGTCTAGAGAATTAATAGGCTGTTTATTAAATGTTACTTCTTGGTGCAGGCCCATCCAAGTAATGGTAATTACTTTTAGGAAAAAATATCAAGTAAGAAAATACAGATAAATGGAATGAGAAGTTTTTTTTTTTTTGAGGGAGAAGTTTTAAAATATTTTTTAAAATGTTAGTTGCTACATAAGATAATTTTTTTCAGAAAACAGACTAAAGATACATGCTTTTTATATTTTATAAAAGAAATGAATAAAGGTTTGTTGTTGTTAAAACTAAAATGTCTTTTTTCAGGACATATAATTTGATTGCTTGCTAATTCATTAAAAATCTTGAATGTTACTTCCTCATATAGTCTGACATAGTATCATCCATCCCAGCATAATTCTCTGTGGCCTTGTTCTGCTTTATTTTTCTTCAAAACATTCCTTGATGTTGTATTTATTTCTTTATTGTTTATTTTCAGCAATTAGATTAGGGCCTTTGTTTCATACATTGCCGTATCTCAAGTGTCTGAAACAGTGCATGGCACTTTTAAGATGTTCAATAAGTATTTGTTAAAGGAATGAAGGATTAAACATTTCCAATTTATAGGAGAAAACATGTCTAGTTTCAAGTAGAAATTGAAACTATTCGACATAGCTCATGAAATACAGAGGAAAGCAAGCTATTACAATGTAGTCATAAGAATGATAACAGAAAGTCAAGTTACTGATTTGCGTTCCAAGATCCTCTTAGCACACACACACAATTTGTGCTGTATATATCCATCTCCTCCCCATTTCAAAAGTATCTCAGGATGAGGTTCATTTGGAACGTTTCATGCATTTTATAGGTTGGAGAATTATAGGTAGAAGAATTTCTTCTGAAAAACACACCTTTAAAATGCCTCTCTACTTTTCTTAGCTGGATGAAAAAGAAAGTCGGCGTCTGTTTCAACAGATCCTTTCTGGTGTGGATTACTGTCACAGGCATATGGTGGTCCATAGAGATTTGAAACCTGAAAATGTCCTGCTTGATGCACACATGAATGCAAAGATAGCTGATTTTGGTAAGGAGATTTTTATAGTTTCATGTATTCATTATGTTTAACGAACATCAGTAGCATTCTTCAGATAATTTTTACTTCTGGTCAATGGATTGAGTACCCCAGAATAGTGTATCCTCAGTATTTTGTCTATTTGCATACAAAAAGGAGAAGAGATAAGGAATTCTCCTTTTAGCTTTATGTCTTTAAAATTGAGTCTTACGACAATAGGCAAATAATTTACGTTGGCAGCCTTACAAGCATCATTTGATTTGCGACTATTATTTGTGAAGGAGAAGTTAGCAACCTTATATCCAGTGTGTTCTTTTGATCAAGTATAGGGTAAAAAGAAAGAGATTGGAATGGAGTTACTCAAACTCTGAAAGAGGTAAATTATATGAACAAAATTATTTAAAAAAAAGGTAAAATATTTTAAATGATAGAAAAGCATAATTTTTGCTTGGAGGAATATTATTTTGATTGTCAAGAATGAATTTATTTTTCCTTTATTTTCTATGTAAGTTGCCGCTGACATTATTAAATCTAAGAAAATGAATCTCTGCAGCTCTCTTTTGCTTAGCTTCAGTTCAAATCGGAGGAGATTGTTATAACTGTTTTCCTCAGTTTTGGATAAATGTATTACAGAGATTCATTGAGCACTGCCAATCAGCTCTGAGCTACTGGTTTGCTGCTGCTGTTGAAACTGATTAAATTATTTGACTTTCTTATTCCTCAGTTGTCCTGATGATGATTATTTGTGTGTTTTTTAAAAGATTTTATTTTTAAATAATCTCTATACCTAACCTGGCCCTTGAACTCACAGTCCTGAGTGTAAGAGCTGCATGCTGACAACTGAGCCAGCCAGGTGCTCCTGTCAGGATTATTTTTATCTAGTGCATTGTTGAGGAGGCAGTGGTTTGTTCTTGGAGTAAAACTATGAGGAAACTTAATGGTATTTATTTATTTATTCATTCATTCATTTATTTATTTTAAAGAAGCAGAACAGGGGTTAACAGAAACTTTGAACTTTAATTCTTCTACTCATCTGTTGTATATTTTTTCTAGTAGTTTCTGTATTAATAAATTTAAATATGCCAAGTTTATTCTAGTAAGCAGAAAAACCAGTAGTTTAACATATGCTCATTAAATTCCACTAATGCACTAACTTTAAATGCTGAAATAGATTACAAATTTTAGGGCATAATGGCAAAATATTTGGGAACAGTAAAGACAGAATTTATTGAAGCAAAGGACAAAATGATGATTTATCAATTTAATGCAAACTCGATTTTATTGTTTAATGGAGTTTTGTTTTTATTTTTGTCCTTAGAAAGTCTTGAATAGTTGATTTTGTACGTTTCCAGGTCTTTCAAACATGATGTCAGATGGTGAATTTTTAAGAACAAGCTGTGGCTCACCCAATTATGCTGCACCAGAAGTAATTTCAGGAAGGTAGTATTTGACACCCTTTCTTCCACCCCAGTACATTTATAATTGTCTTTTTCTCTTATATTTTGTCTCTCTGTAGTCTCATAGTAAATTCTGTGAAAGGAAAGACATGTAAGGCTATTCTTTCCTTATCCAGAAAGTGTTATGTTTTAAGAGTAAAACATAAGTGAGTAAGAATTAAGGATTCCATTTAGAGAAGAGAATATTGGTTTGCAAGTCAATACTGCATATAAAGTAGTTAGATAAGGATACTTCTCACTTTTTTCTCCCAGTAGAAGAAATTGAAGGTTTAAAACTAGCAAGTTTTTTTTCTTTAAAGATTTATTTATTTTAGAGAGAGAGCACATGTGTGTCTGTGTGTGAGGTTGGGAAGGGGAGAGGGAGAGAAAGAATCCTAAGCAAACTCCCTGCAGAGCATGAGTCTGATATGTGGGGTGGGGGTGGGGGGGGACTCAATCTCAGGACCCTGAGATCAAGACCTGAACCAAAACCAAGTGTCAGAGGCCCAACCCACTGAGCCACAGGCGCCCTAAAACTAGCAAGTTTTAAAGGTTAGACATTAAAAATTTGAATATAGAAATACCTACTAGTTAGAAATGGTTTACTTAGGTGAAGAGTTAAAAGTGTAATACGTACATTTAATTTTTCAGATAGAAGGCATTTTTTAAAGATATATTTATTTTACAGAGAGTGTGAGGCAGCATGCACATGCATAAGGTGGGGGTGGGGCAGGAGGAGAGGGAGAGAAATCCTCAAGCAGGCTCACCGCTGAGCACAGAGCCCGATCCCAGAGCCTGATCCCAGAACCCTGAGGTCATGACCTGAGCCAAAATAAGAATTGGATGTTTAACTGACTGAGCCACCCAGGCACCCTGATAGAAAGGCATTTTGTAGTAGTAGCTTTATGTTTATAAGGTGTCTTGGGGAATTGGACTGAAGTATGATAAAATCTTCAGACTCGTTTATTTTGAATTTTTCATTTTTAAATCTTCTAGAGACTACAGTATCATAAGAATTCTAACCTCTCAATTACTGGCCACCAGCATTGAGAGCATGAGGATCTTTTACAGTGCAGCTTTTCGAATAGCTTAGATGGCAGGAAAATTTAATTTTTTAAAGAGTAATTGTACTTCACTCTCCTACTGAAATTGAAAACAGTTAAGTTTACTAATTTCTGTAATTGTAATAACTTTATACTCAAATCATGTTTCTTTGAATGATTCACATCCAAATTCACAATGCAGAAATTCTATGGTAGTTTTTGTCTATTTCATAAGCTTGCTGGCATAGTCTGCTCAGAGAAATTTTACTTGGGTAAAGGCATGGCTATGAATAAGGCAGAAGTATCTAATTTTAAATTTATCAAGGTTCATCATTATCTTTTTATATCAGCTTAATGTTCAAAAAATGTTTTAAAATTACTTCATTTGTGTCACATAAATTGTTTTGGAAGAAAATAGTTCAAGACCTGGCGGTAGTGTTAATTAAACAAACAAAAGAAATGTATTGTAAATATGCATATATATTTGGGTCTTTAATGAATTCCCCTTTTCCAGTTTGGATAGGTCTTCCTGTGAGGTCTAGATGAGGGGGAACTTTTACTCAAAGCAGTATTTATGGATCAGTTCAACAATTTATTTCATCACTTTATAGACATCCTTTCCCCAAAAGCAGACTTTGAGCTAACAGCCTGCGGTAGTTGAGTCAGTTGGCTACGCCGTATTGCAAATACCAGTTTAGAATCTTTTGTGAACCAGTCAGCTTGGCTTTCTTCCACAGCCTCAGGTCCCTTTTGCCTTGGTAGGAGGTCTTGGGCTATTGGGAGAAATGGGTTTAGAGTTCATCACTAAAGAACATTCTTAATTGATGTTATAAGGACTGTAGTAAGGTAGTAAGAACAGAATTTTAGCTATAGTCTAAACTTAAAAAAATTCTTGACTTTTGTTTTCAAAGATAATACTGATAGAATTAGTATAGAATCTTTATGTGTAGAGTGTGGCAATGACTATGGAAACCATACTCTAATAATTCTTTATGAATTATTTAAAATTTAAATTCATATTTAAAATTTTTGATTAATTGATTGACTCTCAAGTTACTAATGATTATATAATCCAACTTATATTTCCTGTTACAGATTGTATGCAGGTCCAGAGGTAGATATATGGAGCAGTGGGGTTATTCTCTATGCTTTATTATGTGGAACCCTTCCATTTGATGATGATCATGTGCCAACTCTTTTTAAGAAGATATGTGATGGGATCTTTTATACCCCTCAGTATTTAAATCCATCTGTGATTAGCCTTTTGAAACATATGCTACAGGTGGATCCCATGAAGAGGGCCACAATCAAAGATATCAGGTAATAATGCAGCTTGGAGATTATCAGATCTAATTATCAGACCTAATAGTCTCAATGATACAACTAAGTGAAAGAAAAAGTTGCAGGACGGTATGTACAATGTAATGCCATTTTTATGTTAAAAAATATAGTATATAGCACATTTATTTTATTTTGGAATTTAAAAATATACATCGAACAGGTTACCTTAGGGAAAGAGGATTAGTAGTAGGGAGGGCTTTCGCTTTTTACTTATGCATCTTTCTTTTGAAATTGTAACAATGAATATTATATTTGTCTTTAAATTTGAAAAAACAGCTAAGGTGAAGTAAAAAGGACCCTGGTGGGATTTTACATTTGTAGTGGCTCTTCAAGATTTTTTGTAGTTTGCCTCATATTTGACTTTTATGTATTCTCATTAGGATTAACACTTTTCAGTAGAATTAAATTTCTGTGTTGCTATTTGAGTTCTGATCTTTTGAATTACTCTGTTTTTTTCTTTTGTTCATCTCAAGTAATGAGGACATTTTAATTTAATGTGTGGTTTGGGGTAGTATACACTGAATCACATGTGAAATTACTGGTTTGTAAGTTTCATATGGAAGGGCATGTTTGTACCACTAGTGGAAAAGGACAAATCATTCTCTAAAATTTAAAATATCTAACTGAAAGATGCTTTTTCTTGTGTTTTACATATTTTTTCCAATTTAAATGTAATATGTGACAATTGGAAAAGACTTAGAAAACACCCAAAAAATAGAGAACTAAAATGAGCTCTAATTCTGTCACCCAGAAGATAGTCCTTGTTCTTTTGGGTGTTTTCCTTTCTTGATGTTTTTAGTTTTAGCAGTTTTGGACATAATTCAGGTCGATCATATCCTTTTATATATGAAGTTAGGAAACTCTCAGTTCCTTCATTAAAAATGCAGAGATATTTTTATCTTCAGAGAATTGCTTTATGAAGTGAGATAAGGTACAGTAAGTACTTAGCCTGAAACCTACCACAGAGTAAGCATTCAGTGAATGATACTTACCTGTTTTTGTTGTTATGGTTTTTCACCTGACATTATATCAAAAGAGAATTATAATGAAGCCACAGAATATGTTCTTTTTCTGAGCTGGAAGTAAGTTGCTCTTTGTCATTTGTTTGTCATTGTCATTTGTACCAAAACTTTAAATAAAAGTGTAGACATTTATTTTCCTGTTGGTACAGCCCTGCTTTCTCCCTCTTAAAACCAGAAGGAGGTTGGAGCATTTCCTCCAGTATATACAATGAAATGTGAGCCAGAAGACGAAAGTCTCAGTTTGAAAAAATGAAAATACATAAATATAAATGAATTCATATCCTAAATTCCCAACACTATTACTTGTAGTCTCATCTCTACTCAAAATCCTCCTCCTGACCCTGCCATTTTCTCTCAGGGAACATGAATGGTTTAAACAAGACCTTCCAAAATATCTTTTTCCTGAGGATCCATCATATAGTTCAACCATGATTGATGATGAAGCCTTAAAAGAAGTATGTGAAAAATTTGAGTGTTCAGAAGAGGAGGTTCTCAGCTGCCTTTATAACAGAAATCACCAGGACCCTTTGGCAGTTGCCTACCACCTCATAATAGATAACAGGAGAATAATGAATGAGGCCAAAGATTTTTACTTGGCAACAAGCCCACCTGATTCTTTTCTCGATGATCACCATTTGACTCGGCCCCATCCTGAAAGAGTACCATTCTTGGTTGCTGAAACACCAAGGGCACGCCACACCCTCGATGAATTAAATCCACAGAAATCCAAACATCAAGGTGTAAGGAAAGCAAAATGGCATTTGGGAATTAGAAGTCAAAGTCGACCGAATGATATCATGGCAGAAGTTTGTAGAGCAATTAAACAGCTGGATTATGAATGGAAGGTAAGAAAGAAACGGCATTCTGATTATAAGCACATTTGGCAAACCTGTAGTCTATAAAATGTTTTCTAGAAGAATTGCTTTTGATTTTGTTTTTGCTCATACCATACACTAGGTTGTAAACCCCTATTATTTGCGTGTTCGAAGGAAGAATCCTGTGACAAGTACATACTCCAAAATGAGTCTACAGTTATACCAAGTGGATAGTAGAACGTACTTACTGGATTTCCGTAGTATTGATGGTATGTACATCCCACAAAACAACATAGTTGACATACTAGACTTGTTACGTAACTTGGCTTTTTAGTCTTTGATTCTTTTGAAGCTTCTTTTTTTTTTTTTCCTTTGGAGAAAGTTTGTAAAACTTTATTGAGAGAATTTCCACAGGAAGTACCCCAAATAAGTGTAGTTTGCATGTTTCAGCTTGTCCTTGTTTAAATCTGGGGCTGTCCTTCACCTGCTTCTGGCATTTTAATGGGCTCTGAAAAGGGCAGATTTCTCCCCTTGACGTCAGGGTCACATTCTGTCCTACCCCCAGCCTTTGCCTGAGGCAGCTCCCGGAGATCCACTTCCGGGTCTGGTCCTTGAGCCACAGGTGCTCCTACAGCTTCCTTCCCTTGAGGAGGTATAACATCCTGACTCTCAGATGGTGCCTCCTGTTGTTTCGGTTGCTCATCCCTGGGTTGCTGCTCACCCACAGGCTGGTTAGACCCTCGGTCATCTTTTCTTTGTTTAGATTTGGATCATGACCTGACTTGGCCACTCCTAGTTCACCCAGTTGAATTCAGGTAGCGAGAAAGCTCACAGCAGAGAGAATATGACTGCCTCAATTGATTTCAGCTCCGCTCACCTCTTTTGAAGCTTCTTGAATTGTTCCTAGTAATTCAACAGCAAGAGTATAAAATGTGATTTTGTGCCTCTGTGATGTTAGCGGTTGTGAATCGTGTTTTTCTTGTAATCTTACAGTGTATTATCCTTTTAAGATTATCTTAAAGCCAGATGCAGTCTGATCCTAAAGTGATAGTTTCTGCCACATTTCTGTTTTTTGGTGTGGTTCATTTTGGTAAGATTAAGATGTTTTATTTGGAAATAAATGTTGACTTTTTATTAAGTATTTTTTATATCTGATATTTAATATTTTTATTTTCCATTTAAGAATTAAAGTACAGGGGCACCTGGGTGGCTCAGTGGGTTAGAGCCTCTGCCTTTGGCTCGGGTCGTGATCTCGGGGCCCTGGGATCGAGCCCCACATCGGGCTCTCTGCTCAGCGGGGAGTCTGCTTCCCCCTCTCTCTCTGCCTGCCTCTCTGCCTGCTTGTGATCTCTCTTTCTCTGTCAAATAAATTAATAAAATCTTTCAAAAAAAAAAGAATTAAAGTACAATTAGCTTTTAGAGTTGATTGAGAAGGCAATGTGAACAGATTTGATTAGTAGCTCATAGGACAAGAAATTATTTGTCGAGTAAGGTTTCCTGCAGAGGACTGAGAGAGAAGTGTTTTGGATAGGTTAAGGACTTATGGTTATTTTTCTCCTCTCACCTAGCCTTTTGTTCCCAGCCTGCCACTAGAGACCTATCAGAGATATGCATCCTTTATTAGTTTTATGAGAGTTCCATGATTCCAATTTTATCTCTGTCAATAAAGTGTTCTTAAATAATCACTTTTTTTTTAAAAGATTTTATTTATTTCACAGAGAGAGAGAGAGCGTGCGCGCGCACGTGCACAAGCAAGGGGAATGACAGGTAGAGGGAGAAGCAGACCCCCTGATGAGCAGGGAGCCTGATGCAGGGAGCTTGATCCCAGGACTCTGGGATCATGACCCGAGCTGAAGGCAGATGCTTAACTGATTGAGCCACCCAGGTGCCCCAATAATAGATCACTTTATATGAAGGCTCTGTGTAAGGATTCCTGGGATTAAAGCATCTTACGTTCAAGGTAACTGTCATAATTAGTTACAAGTGACATTGTTAACCTTCATTTTGGACTGTTGTCCATTTCTATTTACCTACAGTCATAAACAATCAGAGACAATCTGATGATCAAAACACTGAAATATTCAAACTTTTTAAGTTGGGTATTTTATTGTAATTGGTCACCAAATTGATGACCTTACCGCAGTATAAAATCTTTAAAGTACCTCCTTGAATTTTTTTTTTTTAAAGATTTTATTTATTTATTTGACAGAAATCACAAACAAGTAGGCAGAGAGGCAGGCAGAGAGGCAGGAGGAAGCAGGCTCCCCGCCGAGCAGAGAGCCCGATGCGGGGCTCGATCCCAGGACCCTGAGATCATGACCCGAGCCAAAGGCAGAGGCTTTAACCCACTGAGCCACTCAGGCGCCCCACCTCCTTGAATTTGTTTTAAAGGAACATTAAATATTGTTTTACTGTTTCAATATTTTGAAAATGAAAACCTGTACTTAGAAAACATGTCTTTGATTACCATTATGTATCATTTGCTAAAATATCTTAACTAGTTAGACTGATTAAGTTGAGGTACATTATTAATTGAAGAAAGCAGATGTTTTTGTTCTTGTTTTTATTTTAATTTTTTTGTTATTTTTAAATGGGAAAAATATGTGCTAGTGTATATATATATGAGTTGACTATAATAGACTTTTAGTAAATGGTGTGATACCAAACATGGTTCGAAATTTTTTTTTTTTTAAGATTTATTTATTTAGGGGTGCGTGGGTGGCTCAGTCACTTGTCTGTCTTTGGCTCAGTTCATGATTTCAGGGTCCTGGGATTCAGTCCCACATTGGCCTCCCTGCTCAGTGGGGAGTCTACTTCTCCTTCTCCCTCTGCTGCTCCCCATGCTTATGCTTTCTCTCAAATAAGTAAATAAAATCTTTTTTTAAAAATTTTTATTTACTTATTTGAGAGAGAGAGTGAGAGGGAAAGGGGCAGAGGGAAAGAGAGAACACCAAGCAGATTCCCCACTCACCATGGGGCCCTATCTGGGCTTTAGTCCCACGACCCTGAGATCTTGACCTGAGCCGAAATCAAGAGTTGGATGTTTTGGGGGAGCGTGGGTGGCTCAGTGGATTAAAGCCTCTGCCTTCCGCTCAGGTCATGATCTCAGGGTCCAGGGATTAAGCCCCACATCTGGCTTTCTGCTCAGCAGGGAGCCTGCTTCCCCCTCTCTCTGCCTGCTTCTCTGCCTACTTATGATCTCTCTTTCTGTCAAATAAATAAATAAAATCTTAAAAAAAAAAAAGTTGGGGGGAAGGAGACAAACCATAAGAGACTCCTAAACTCACGAAACAAACTAAGGGTTGCTGGGAGGTGGGGGGGGGGGTAGGGATATGGACATTGGGGAGGGTATGTGCTATGGCAAATGCTGTGAAATGTGTAAGCCTGATGATTCACAGACATGTACCCTGGGGCAAATAATACATTATATGTTAATAAAAAATTTAAA
>CM052809.1:110167153-110193374 GCA_028533885.1 Nasua narica
AGGAGACAAACCATAAGAGACTCCTAAACTCACGAAACAAACTAAGGGTTGCTGGGAGGTGGGGGGGGGGGTAGGGATATGGACATTGGGGAGGGTATGTGCTATGGCAAATGCTGTGAAATGTGTAAGCCTGATGATTCACAGACATGTACCCTGGGGCAAATAATACATTATATGTTAATAAAAAATTTAAAAAAAAGAAAAAAAAAGTTGGATGTTTAACCAACTGAGCTACCCAGGCACCCCTGAAATTTATATTAATTCAAATTTCCCATGTGTATACACTCTTAAAAACTAATTTATGTTATCAGTTAAAAAGCCTGATGGAACACAGGTGATTCATAATTCAAGTAAATAATCTCTCTATCCCAGCATTATTAAAGAGTGTAACTATGTTGGGCCCCTCGGTGGCGCGGTTGGTTGAGCGACTGCCTTCGGCTCAGGTCGTGATCCCGGAGTCCCCGGGATCGGGTCCCACATCGGGCTCCCAGCTCCATGGGGAGTCCGCTTCTCACTCTGACTTTCTCCCTTCTCGTGCTCTCTCTCACTCTCTCTTTCCTAATAAATAAATAAATAAAAATCTTAAAAAAAAAAAGAGTATAACTATGTATAAATGTTCTCTCACAAGAGAGCCTTTAATTAAGTACATGTTTATGGCAGTTATTCATTGGCCAAATCAATTCATCTAAGATTGTATGGAACTATTAGATGAAATTTACGTATGAGTTTTTTTGTCTTCTTTGTAAACCAAAGGATAGTACCTTTTTAGTATCAGAAAGACACAGGTTTGAGCGGTGATCTACTGGCTCGAGCTGTTGTCTGCTTATCTCTCTGTCCAGATGCCGTTGACCTGCTAACACATAATCATGTAGTCTGCGATAGGAAATGTATTTTATAGTTCTCATTGGATTTGCATCAAACTTATGACCTTGGGTTTATTAGCCCCTGGGTTTGCCAGTTGAATGAGCATTTACTGTTTTGTTTTGTTTTAAAGATTTTATTTATTTGACGTAGACAGAGAGCACAAGAAGGGAGCGGCAGGCAGACGGAGAGGGGAAGCAGGCTCCCCGCAGAGCAGGGAGCCCAATGCAGGCTCCATCCCAGGACCCTGGGATCATGACCCGAGCTAAAGGCAGATGCTTAACCGGTAGAGCCATGCAGGCACTCTGAGCATTTACTGTTTTTGTACTCTGTTTCCAACTTTAGTTTTTCCTTGATTTCTGTTTGTCGGAATCATTGCTCTTTTATGAGATCTTAACTACGAAGAGAAAGTGGGAGAGTAAAAAGCACTGAAATGATAGGAGATGCAGGTTCTAGATTTACCTCTCTGTTCATTTATTACCTATGGCAAGTCACTTCACATTCTGGGGTTTGTTTTTTTATCAGTAGAACAAAGATTTGGATGAGGTGATTTCCAGTATTATTTCCAAATTTTAAGTGCATTCTGTGATTTTAATATAGAGGGATTAATTTTTATCACTAGGGAAGGATGTTTATTGAGTCCCACGGTTATTAGTTTATTGGGCTTTTAATTTTGGATTTCAAGACTGATGAGTAATTATGTACTGTACCCAATCTTGATTAGCCATCAGGGGAATACATAATGCAAGGAAAAAAGGCAAATGGTTTAACACAGACTCATCACCTTTATTTTAGAAAGTATTCCGCTTAAACGTGGTCTTGATAGCTGGTCATTGGTCTCAAAGAAGCAAATTAAATACTATTAAACTTTTGGGGGGTGTCGTAGATTATATAATACATTGAAATTTTTTTTTGTCCAGATGAAATTACTGAAGCCAAATCAGGGACTGCTACTCCACAGAGATCGGGATCAGTTAGCAACTATCGATCTTGCCAAAGGAATGATTCAGACGCTGAGGCTCAAGGAAAATCCTCAGAAGCTTCTCTTACCTCATCTGTGACCTCACTTGACTCTTCTCCTGTTGACTTAACTCCAAGACCTGGAAGTCACACAATAGAATTTTTTGAGATGTGTGCAAATCTAATTAAAATTCTTGCACAGTAAACCTAAAACTTTGCTTATTTCTTTGATAGCAATAAGCATGCATAATAAATAATAGCCAAATGCTTCCATTTATAATCAAGTTATACCTAATTATAAATGAGGATTGGCCTTTTGGAATGCAGTTTGCACAGGAATTGGAATATGATTAGTAGTTAAAAGCCTCATGTGCAAAAATGAATTAAGATAATTTTGTTCATTGTTCAGTAGGCATGTAGCATAATGTAATATTCACAATGAATTATAGGTCTCTCAGGCTCACTTGATATTTGGCTATTTTATATTTAGTGTACACAGGGCTTTGTAGAATATTAATTTACCATAAAGGCCTTTATATATTATTACATGTTGATGTGTTATATAACTGCTTCATAAACTTATTCAATAAATATTTGCCTAGAATCCCCAGAGATCTTTATAGGTGATTTTGTTTTGGGGGCTCCTTATCTTCTTAAATAGCAAGTATCTTCTAACAGTAGTGACAGTCTGGATGACTCCTCCACATCTCTTCCCTTAATATTCTTTAGTATCTGGTAAGCACATCAAAGATATTAGATACAATTAAACTTTTCTCTTTAGATTGGTAAGTCCAAAAATGCACAGAACTTATATATTCAGATACTCTAGGCACTAAGGTAAATCTTACAGTTTATCTTACTATATTCTGTACATAAATTTCTCTTTTTGTCACAAGAGCGGAGTTGCATATACTATAAATAAATCATGTTTTTGTCAATCTCACAAAGTTCGCTGCTCATGTCAGTATTGAATGTATATAAAAAGTTTCTAGTCATTCAACTATGTATCTTTTAAATTGATTTAGCACACAGAAAGAACATTTCTGAAAAACTGTTTAAATGCTCAGATGACTTTTTCTCCCAAATTTTATCGCGAACACTTTTAAAAACAGAAAAATTGAAAGGCTGTAGGGTGATCACATGTGTATGTACCACTTAGATTCCACGTTGGTCAACATTTTGCCATGTTTAGTTTATATCTGTATATGTATATAGATATAGTTGTATATATGTGTGTGTGTGTGTGTGTGTGTGTGTGTGTGTGTATGCTTTTTCCCCCGAACCATTTGGATGTTGCTTACATACTTAATCACCCTCAACACTTCAAGCATCTCCTAAAAATAATGATATTTTCCTAAAAAAACCCCATAAAATTAGTAATTCCCTAATGTCATCTAATTATGCATATTTAGGTTTCCACAATTGTCCTCCAAATTTCTTATATAGCTCATTATTTCAAATCAGGATTCAGTGAAAGTTTACACATTGCATTTGGTAATGTCTCCTTAGTCAGATAGGACATTATTATTTCAGTAAAATATGGAACAGATAGTGCTTCTAAATGGTCACATATGTTTTGGATTTTAATCACTTTTTAAAAAGTAGTAGTATGGGAACTGCCTAAAGATGCTTAATTTACTTTGTAAGATATCTATGTTTTCTTTTCCTTGCTCTTTCCTTTTTCCTAGTAGTATTCCATAATAGTTGTAAATGAAAATTTAAAGTCACCTCAGTTAAAATTGGTGTCATGTGTATGCTAATAATAAAAAATACTATATTACCCATAATTGCCTTCTACTATTTTAACTTCAAGGTATTGATTTTTTGGTATCTATCATCTTTCCACTGCAAAAAAGCTATCTTATTTCTCATTTCATACCTTTGTATTATAGGACTGTTTTTGGCAAATACAGTGAGAACCTATGTATTCAGATAGTAATGTACTCAACTGTCTTGATAGCTTGCATAGTTAACTGTCAACGTAGATTTGGTTCCAGCACCCCTAGAAACATGCACTGAATTCAAAAGAAAAATCTTGTTTTTGTCCAGGGCTTCTCTATTCAACTTAGAGTCTGAAAGCTGTATAAAATGATAGGCGTTCAACTTAAATAATAAGTTCACAACTGTATTTATAACTTGTATGTGACCCTGCGTTTGGGGGAATATTGGCTTAATGTAGGGTCTATAAAAACGCAGCATTGTGTTCCTGATATTAAGAACAGAAGACTGTATTTTTAAAATTACAGATTTGTATATAGAACTAAGACATCATAATGTCTCTATAAGCTGTTGTGGGGGGATGGGGGAACAAAAGGAGGAACCAATTAAATAGGACCTTCTAAAAATTGTTAATTTTGTAAACTTTGCTTTTTATTAAGTTATTGTGATTCCTTTTAGTTACTGAATTTTATTTTGAAGATATTTAAATATTGCACTTGTACAAATAGTATGATAAACGCACAGATTATTGCAGTAAATTCTTTTTTTAAGGTGGGATATTTGAAATGACAACTTTTGGTTGAATATGTCAAGTTTGCATCAGAATTTCAAAAATTTGTAGTTTGCAAATTCTTACTAACTGAAGATATAAGGGAGTCAATGCAAATGATTTTTAATCTTTTTTAATTATCTTTTCAGCAATTTATATTTTTTGTGATTTTTTGCAACCATATTTTTACTTTGTCTTGACAACTGAAAGATGTATAAGGTTTTTGCCAGAAATGTACTGTATACATAGTTTTAAATATAACAGATTTTACTGATATGTAAAAAATTTTGCCATTTAAATAAATGATTTCTCACCAAGAGGAACTTTTCTACCAGTTTGGGGGATATGGGAGCTTAAATATCTAATTTAATTTCACTGAAATAAACTCCATTGCTTTTACTTTGATTATATTTTCTCTTGAGATGCTTTTGTAGTTTTTCAGAGTTTTAAATGATTTTATACAAAAAGTCCTGTGTTCTCACTCTCCATCCTCCCTTCCCTGCTTTTTGACCTCGCAGTGCTACCACTTACATAAATGCTTGGTGGATTGCAGCTGGATGGACAGCTCTGTGCATCTGTGCTCTGACTGATACCCTCCAAATGAAAAGACACGTGTGTGTTGTGTAAATCTTTTCCCTTCTTGTCCATCTTCGCCACCTACAGCAGAAATCTTATTTTCATTGTGAATTCTTTTGACAAGGTGATTGAAGTTCCACATACAACATAACTATAAATTGGTAATAGGGTAGAAATCAGTCTTTGTCATATAGTATCAGATGTGTTCGTGTATGTTTTGACTGGGGTATATTTAAGCATATAATTTAAAATATGCTTAGAAAATGGATGATAAAGTGGATTTAGTAAATGGATGATTTAGAAAATGGATGATAAAAACATCCTTTTTCATGTTACATCGTGCTTAAATTTTTTAACTTCTGGGAAAGCTAAAAAAAAAAAAGCACCTGTTCATAGCTGACCACTTGTGCATCTTTTTGACAATGTGTCTAAAATATAGTGCTTAAACACATCTTAGCATTCAAATGTGACTATTGTTTCAACCAATTACTGATTTTTGATTTCATCGAAAAGCTAACCACCTGAACAAAATACTAAGATGAATACAATAAAAG
This sequence comes from Nasua narica, assembly GCA_028533885.1. NCBI lineage: Eukaryota > Metazoa > Chordata > Mammalia > Carnivora > Procyonidae > Nasua > Nasua narica. Next base: position 110,172,593 of record CM052809.1, read on the forward strand.
CCAATGTAGTTACCCGTTTTCTTTGTTGTTAACATTGGATCTGGTTAGAATTCCACTACCGTTAGAATTCAACTATAATGAAATCTTATATTCCATATGGCATCATTAGGCAGGGCTTGATTGAGCTATAGATTGTTGGCATTCTAAACCTTTAAAATAGTTTGACAACTGTAACAAAACAGTACTAAAGAATGTTATGAATAACACAAAAGATTGTTCTTTAGGGAATTTATAAGTTGCTCTAGATATTTATTTTCCCTGACTGTATAAAATTGTACAATAAATTCTCTTTGAAAAATCAGTATTTATTGAACTGTTCTATCGTAGACAAATAGACTGTTCTATTTATTGTGAATGCCAATAAATGTTAACTATGACAAACTGAGAGGGTTTCCAGCAACCTGGAAGATGATCATACTGTCAGTTAACAGCATGAGAAATGTATTAAATATACTAATAGGTACTTCAAGTTCATAGGCTAAAGTAAGTGGTGGGTAAAGTGTGAAAACTTAGTGTTGGAGGTCGCCTTTACCAGAGTAAAATTATGAGAGTTTCAGGAAAAGACCCTTAGGAAAGGGTACAGCTTCAAGTACCACTTAATTCACTCTGCAAACTATATCCCCTCCTATAGCTACTATGAACCAAGCACTAAGAATGTGACCATAAGGCATAAATCCTGCTCCGAGGGTCCTGTCAGGAAGATACATGTTTTTTAAAGGCTTCTGGAAGTATATAACTTAGAAAAGTGCACAAATCATAAATATTTGGCTTGATGAATTTTCAGTGTTTTAGGTTTGCAGTGAACACGGCCATGTCAGCTTCTCCCCATACTAAGAAACATGCTACTATCTTTGTGTCTTTCATAATCAATATGAGAAGCCATATACTTCTATATGATACACTTCTATGATAGGACCATATTGTTGGCAACACCATGAATTGTTTTTCTTGAAGTTAACGGGTTCCATTTGTTTACTTTCATGATAAGGCCTATCACATACCCAAGCCTGAATAACCAGCTGGATTGCTGGTTGTTTTTCTAAGAGTTGTATTCCACAAAAAAACATCTATTTCAGTTTATAATGCAATCTCACAAGTGCTGTTACTTGAGACATCATACTTCAATACACAGCAGAAGTACATTTATGAGTATCAAGGGTCATTTTAATAAGTTTTACTGCTTCATGAAGGATATCCTTGAGTGACTGCTTTTTTTTTTTTTTTGGGTACTATGAGTGTGGTAAAGAATACAAGGACAGCTAGCACAGTTTGGTATCATTGCCTTGATTGCTGAGCTGCCATCAGTTTTACCCACCACTGCTTTTCCATTATCAGTACAATATCAACATTGTGAAATGGCAAATGATGTCTGTGAACATGAAGATAATTTGAAAAGGTCTTGGCAACCCTCCGGAGTCTGAGGCTCACCTTGGAGCATCCTTGTTCCACAACAGCGGTTCTCAACAGGGCAGGGGTGGAGAAACGATTTTTCTTCCAGGGACATTTGGCAATGACTGGAGACAATTTTGGTTGCTGCTGGTGGTTGTGGTGGTGGGAGTGGATGCAAATAGAATCTAGTGGGTAGATTCCAGGGATGCAGCTGAACATCCTACCCCGCACAGGGGAGCTTCCCTTTCCCCAACGAAGATGATGCAGTTTGAAATGTAATGCTGAGGCTGAGAAAGCCTGGTCTACAGAGATGATCTTCCTTTGCACAAGATAGCTACATCGATAAATCAACGATCTTATTTTTTCAATTTCCTAAACAGTTCTCTGTGTTACATTTCCCCAGTAATTATTTTCAAGACAAACCACAACTACTTTCCGGTTATAATTCTGGACCCAACTTACCTGTTTTTTACAACGTGAAGCCTACAGTCGTACCACGGGCCTCTCCCTGATCTCCCCTGGACCCCTGTCCAATGGAGTTTTGCTTCTGTCCTTTTGTGTCTGGCCGGTCTCTTGGATAGGCTGTAAAGTCTTTAGGGCAGGGTCCTATGATAATGCTATGAACTACTCCCAAATCCTTTCCCCCAGCCTCAACAGTTTCACCTACCCACTGAACGGGGCGTGCACTCTGCTGCGGAGGCCTCTGCGCGCACCTCAACGTGCGCAGCCATAGTTTCCCGCGCTCACGCACTGCGGTCACCCGTGCGCCAGATGCTCCCGGCTGCTACTAGGGGGCGCTCGGAGCCTGGGTAGCTTAAACTACAAATCCCAGAGGGTAATGGGGTGGGGACAGCCGCAGTGACTTCTGGGATTTGTGGTCCCGAGAAAGGGATTGGCAACCGCAAGGGTTCTGAGAGTCGCCTTTTCCCTGCCCGTCTCTTTGCGTGGTTCCGACGCCCCGGGTCGGCCAGGCCAGTTTCTTGGGAAGCCTGGCACCAAAGTCAGGCAGGTAGGAGGTCGGGCATGTTAGCTTCCGGTTCCGGTGGGTAAAGGCAAGCACGATGTAAACACGGGACCAGGGGAGTGGTCATCAGGTAACTGGGGTTTACGCTGACCGTGGTGGCCGCTGGCGGAAGAATTGCTAAACAAGGCTGGTGGGTCTTGTGGTTAGGGGGGAAAGGAGCTTAAGACGTCGGAGTTGACACCCGACAGGGGTGTGGGCAGAGCCGGGAGCTAAGGTTGGTCTCTGGAGACGAGCAGTTCTAGGGGGTCGGGCCCTCCCTTACGCCTGCGTCAGGAGCGGCTTCCGCGTTTCCAAGGCGCCCGGGGCGGCTTTGACCTTCCCTTAGCGGTGGGAGGAGCGGACCCGAGCTTGCTTCCCACCCCGCGGTGGGGGTGTCTGCATCTGAGGACTCCTCGGCCTGGTGAACTCGCGGGTGACGTCCAGGGCAGCCTTTATGAACTTCGCACGGGGAACTTGCTAATACAAGTTTCTTTCTTACGGTACCAATTTCTGGTAAATTGCTTCTCGAATTTCTTACCTCTGAATACATCCCGGTACCCGAAGGATGCTATTTCGATTTCCTAATGGTGTTCATCTGGTGGTTTCACGTCTTAGGTGCTGCATCCTCCGATGCAGTGAAGACTGGCGTTCTCGGTTTGTGGCTGGGTGAACTGCCCAGCTACAGTAATTGAATGCCTGCTGTAAGGATCACTGGACCAACTTAGAAGAATTTAGAACACAACTTTGTCGGTTAGAGTTATCATGGTGTTCATTAACTATAAGTCTGTATAAAATGAATTTGTGTTTCATGAGTTTAACGTGAAACCTGTATGATTATGATTTACCCATATAACTTCTTATCCAGGTGAAAAAACGTAAGGGCTAGGATGTTGGCGTCTTGTGCATCTAACTATAGATTCAGGAAAGCCTTATTTATAAGAAGTTTTAATTTGACGGTCAGATAACCTTAGAGGAACAACAAACTAGTACTAATTAAGATACCTGAATCAACTCTGAGTGTTCAGTTTTTCAGGCTAGAGACTATTTTGCATATATCCTAGGACTCACCCTTCTTTTAAGGCTGGCTAACTTTTATTTTTCAAAATTTGTCAGCCTCCCCTCCAGGAAACCTCAAGTGTCTCCACTGAAGTCATAGTATCCTTTGTTTACTATCTAATAGCACTTATCCTGGAGTGTATTGACTATACTTATGTGGTCTCCACTTTTGAAGAAAATACAAAGCTCTGCTGATGGTCTTGGTAACAGATTCATGCTTTTTAATCTGAGGGGGCCTTTGATACTGTTTGCTATCTTTATTCATCCTGTACTGTTGCTTTTCCTATTTTCCCATTCTCTATAGTGACTATTTTGGAACTTCAAAACTATTTCTTTTCCTTTACTTGGAGCAGATGACTGGCTGCCTATTTCTCTAGGAAATGTGAAGCTTAGGGATAGGAAATCCTTCGTTATCTTTTCCCCCTGTCCCTGAACTTGCCTCTGCTTTTCACTCAATATTAAGTCTTGTCTGAGAGGAATGTATTCTTTTTGCTCTCTTCAAGGCTAAACTTGTCAATTACTAGTGGTCATCAGGCCTTTCGAACACATGTAACCTCATTCTTTCCCGACCTCCACAGCCTCTAAGGAGCTTAAGGATTTCTGGAGGAAGATGGCAGAAACACCTGAGGCAGTGTTGGGTGTGACTTTTTCATACATGGTTGAGAACCACCATCTGGGGTCTTAACCTGTCCCTGTCTTTGACATTTAGAACAATGGTTTGGGTTGGAGGTCTGTCTCTCTGTTCCTTTTTCCTTTCCTCTCCACGTTAACCCCTATTCCCAATACTATATAGATCTGACCGATGATTTTTTAATGTAATTTGCCTTTAGTAAATATACGAAGTTTTCCTCTGTTAACAGGATTTCCACATTACCTGGTTCCTCACATTGCTGATTTAGAAACACAGTTCCATTTGGAAACTTGAAGCCAGAAAATGTAATCGTCCTCATTCTTGTCATAGGGACAATCATAAACACTAGAGTTCTTATCTAGATATCTTAACCTGATATCTTATGAGACCTTCCTAATGATTTATTCTCTTACGCTGTCTTCACTCTGTGCCGCTCGCCTTCTTTTCCACAGTAACCACTTCATTTGGAGCCATTTCTTGGTTCTTCCCCTAAGTTACTGATAGTCCTCTTCAAACACAGGCAACACATTCTCCTGTATTATAATGGGTCTGAGAAGAGAGTTTGGTATTGTCCTAATTCCCTAGTAGAGCTTATAATACATTACTCCTCCGGGCTTTTTGAACAATCCCTGCTCCAGTGGAGAGCATGCGGTTCACGTGTATCTGCCTGTGCATTTCTTGATTTATACAGTTTATTGAAACTTCCTTGTATTAATTAGGAACTTGGGCAATTTTCTTACCTGTAGTTTTCTTACCCCTCAAGTTCTGCCATTATCTTGGGCCTTTCCATGTGAATAACTTTATAGTCCCTTTTACTTTTTTGTCCCCTTCCTTCTATTGATTACTTGTATTTTAGTTCAGCCCTGTGCATTGGTGACAAAGACCTTGACATCTACTAGAACTTACCATTATTTCATTTCTCTCTCTCTCTCCCTTACTCCCACAATGCCCATTCTTTGATAGTTTTATAAACACCTCTTCTTCATTGCTTTTCCTTATCCCCCTAGTTGATTATAATCACCCCAGGGTTATAGACTCCCTTGAGAATAGAATGAAAGCTCAGGCGCTCTTCTCCAGAATGCACACAAACATAAAAAAAATTTTTTTTTAAAGATTTTATTTATTTTATTTATTTATTAGGAAAGAGAGAGAGAGTGAGATAGAGCATGAGAAGGGAGAAGGTCAGAGTGAGGTCAGAGTGAGAAGCGGACTCCCCATGGAGCTGGGAGCCCGACGTGGGACTCCATCCCGAGACTCCGGGATCATGACCTGAGCCGAAGGCAGTCGCTCAACCAACTGCGCCACCCAGGGGCCCCATAAAAAAAAATTTATATACAATTCCAGGAGTTTCTCAGTGTCTTTAAGCTCATCCATGCAAATAGTAAGAGTTCTTGGATTCCTCAGTAAATCCCTTCTCTAAATAAATAAATAACTTGTTGAATGCTTCTATGGTTTTCTTTAATTTTGTTTCATCAATTGATCTTTCTTACCTTTACATTTGTGTATCAGTGCTGATTTACAAAACAGTTCAACATTTGTTATCTTTTAGATTCACCCAATAGTTCTGTGAATTAGGTTATTTATCAAGTTTGACTCTTTTAAAAACTTTTTTATTGTTGAAAGTTTCAAATGTGTACGAGAAAGGAAAGTACAAGAAATCCCGGGTACCGTATCACCTAACTTTTATCAATTATCAACACAGAGTAATCTTTTCATCTATATCTTTCTCCTCTGTTGCAACCCCACCCCTGGTGATCACTTTGAAACAATTTCTAGATATCACTTAATCTCATGAAATATTTTAGTATATATTTCTAAAAGATAAGCATTATTTTTATAAATATAGTTACAATAGTATTACCATACCTTAAACAATAGCGATAGTTCCTTGATATCATCAAATATCAAATCAGTGTTCTGATTTTCCCTATTCGTAAATATTTCCCCCCCATTGGCTTTTGTGAATCCAGAACTAAACAAGATGTATATGTTATATTTGGTTAGTATGTCTCTGAAGTCTCTTTTTATCTCCCATCTTTCTCTTTTTTTCCTGGAAGTTTATTTCTTGAAGAAACCAGTTTTATTTTTCTTCAGTTTTTGTTATTTGCTGTCTTCATCTCCGACGTGTTATTTAGCATTCTCGTCTCCATCACAGGTTTCTTATAGACTGGCGGAGTTTGGGAGGCTAAATCTGATTCAGGATTAATTTTTGACTTCATAGGTCAAACATTTTTGACCTTCATAGGAACTTCATAGGTGGTGTGGTCCTTCCACCAGGAGATACTGTACAGTTGGCTTTCTTTATGATGTTAGCACCCTTTGTTGACTATTGCCTTGATTCACTATTTAGGTAGGAGTTTAAAAAGTGGTGCCAGTCTGATTCTGTTATGCCTTCTTCGCCCATTATTTGGAGAACTTCTATAAAAGGCCAAGTTTGAATTTTAAAGCTGTTACTTTGTAATTTCCCAGGATGGCTTCCTTTGGATGGAAGAGGAAAATTGGTGAGAAGGTTTCAAAGGTGACTTCCCAGCAGTTTGAAGCTGAAGCTGCCGATGAGAAGGATGTAGTTGAGAATGAAGAAGGGAACTGGCTTCATGCCATTAAACGTAGGAAAGAAATGCTCTCTGAGGGCTGTGCTGAGAAAAGTAAGCAGCTGAAGGATGAAGGAGCCAGTTTGGCTGAAAATAAAAGGTATGTTTTTAGAGTTTTCCTATAGAGAACAGTTTACATTTCTGTCAGTAATGAGATGAAGAATTATGAATTCTATAAACTCATGTTTTAAAAATCTGATCTAGGTGCTAACTTAATCAATTAAATAAGTTTTAAAGACACCTTTAAACATTCCCATGGAGTCTGGAAGTTTGTAAAAGAGTCTTTAAGATGCTTGGAATGTCTGCTTTGCCATAATTTTTGTTTTGTCTGAAGAGGAGTAAATGCTAAGTAAAATGTAATCCAAATTCGTGGTCGGTAGGAGATAGTTTAATTTCTGGTACTTTTTCCTTGTGTTATTATATACCAGAAAAATTAGGTGTTTCCTGAAGGACTTTGAAGGCATGTAATTTTTTTTTTTTTTTTTTAGTATATGTGCTGCCAAAGCGAGCACAACTTTTTTTTTTTTTTAAAAGGTGTTCAGTTACCCTTTTTCTTTGGCTTTTATATACTTCAATAAATATGGTTGGTGCACAGGAATTTGACAATAGGTTTATTTAGCCTCAGCCCTTCCTCAGCTAAGCGCTTAACACTTCTGCTATTCACCCTTTACCCTTTTCTGTTTACCATTTTTTCCTGTGTTCTTGTTCCTTTTCCCCTGTCTCTGGTTAGTTCTTTCAGTGGGACTGAAAATCATTCTTTCATAAACCCATTGGTTAGTAGAGTCTATAGAGAAAGCTGAAATTCTCTATATAAGAAAAGAAAATGGTCTGTATCTAATACCACATACAAAGTTGGACTCTAGAGAGCTAAAAAAAAACTCAGTGTGAAATGTAAAACTACACAGTTAATGAAAGAAAATATGGAATGGTATCTTGATAACCTAAAGGTGGAAAAGGACATTTTTATTTTTAAAAATTTCAAATCTACATTAGAGTTGAAATAATAGTTCAACCCCTGTATTCCCTCTAGCTAGACAAAAAAATTCCTAATAATTGTTTTATCTATCTTTATACATACATATACATACACTGACATGTAATTATAAATTAACAATTTTTTTGTGATATTTGAAAGTAAGTTGTAGATATAGTGACACCTCTCCTAATTTAGCATGCTTTTTATAAGAATAAGGATATTTGGGGCACCTGGCTAGTTCAGTAAAGCGTGCAGCTCCTGATCTCTAGGTCGTGAGTTTGAGCCTCATGTTGAGCATGGAGCCTACTTAAAAGAAAAAAAAAGAATAAGAATATTCTCTTACTAAACACTGTAACTATCGAAGCTGTGTACGCGAACAATTCTGGAAACTAATATGCAGTCCATATTTAGGTTTTTCGAATTTTCATTGAAATGTCTTTTACAGTTTTTTTTTTAATCGGGATCTAATCAGAGTTCACACATTTCATTTCATTGTTTTAGCTTTTTAGTGTCTACTTAGGTCCCCTACTTTATCCCCCATGATAGTGACTTTTTTGAAGAGTCTAGACCAATTTTCTCTTTGATTGCTCCCTTATGGAAGTCATCTAACATGTTCCTCTATTTCATGTGTTTCTTGTAAACTTAGGTATGGAGATTTGATTTAGATTCTGATTGACTTTTTGGCATTGTACTTAATAGGTTTGTACTTTCTCCTGTATCATATTGAGAGAGGAATAACATCAGGATGTCATCAAGGCAGCTATTTGAAAGACATCATGCCTATGTCTGTCTGTTTGCTGTGCTTAATATCTGCTGAAAGTCATAGTTTAATAAAAAATCTTGAAATATTGGGGCCTGGATGGCTCAGTCAGTTAAGCATCTGCTTTCTGCTCAGGTCATGATCTCAGGGTCTTGGGATCAAGCCTGCATCAGTCTTCCTGCTTAGCAGGGAGTCTACTTTTCCCACTCTCTGCTCATGTTCTCTCTCTATGTATATCTCTCAAACAAATAAATAAAATCTTAAAAAAATCTTTAAGCATTTATCTTGGTGAAGGAAATATTTGAAGAGAATTACACTAATCAATGTGAGGAGTGTTGTTTATTATTTGCACTAAGGGTATGATTTTGAGAAGATACATGTGTGGTCGGCAGGAGTAGTATCCGAATAGGTCTGTGTTTAGGACAATACTCTTCAGGTCATCCAGGGGCCTGATTTTAGATCTCTTTTGGGCACCAGGGTGGCTCAGTCGGTTAAACATCTGCCTTGGGCTCAGGTCATGATCCCAGGGTCCTGGGGTCGAGTCCCACATCCGGCTCCTTGCTCAGCGGGGAGTCTGCTTTTCCGTCTACATTTCACCCCCTGCTCCTGATCTTTCTCTCTCACGCTCGCACTCTCTCTCAAATAAATAAATGTTTTTTTAAAAAAAAGTTTTCGTTTGTAGAACTTTGCAAGATTGACCATTCTTAGAAGAAAACCCATTATAAATTTTCTACATTTATGAAATCATTTTTCAGAACTTCGATAAAACATCTTTAGAAATTCCTGTAAGTGCCTGTTAAAAGTTAATTAACTTTGTTTTTGCCTTTTTCTCTAGACCACACTAGTGTGCAGGAGGGAAAAGCTATTCAGTTATTGCCATGGGAGTCCCTCTGAATTTCCTGTGGTACAAGGGAGATAGCAACTCTGTAGATAAATAAAATAACTCTTGTTTTCTGCCTGCATGTCAAAACATTGAGTCATTTCACCAAAATCAGCTGGGTTGAGTGCTTTATTTTGAATGGAGAACACTGTGAAATGATTGTATTTTATGCTGATTAGCATTTGTTTTGGAGTAATATATACACAGCTTTAGAAGATAACTAAACAGAATAAAAGGAATCTAGTGGGATTGAACAGTTTGGCTGTGCCAAAACTAAAGAGAAATAATAGTTAAAAAAGACCTAAGATAATATTAAGTTGATTTAAGTAATATGAGGAATAAAAAATAATATAAGGAGGAATAGTGAAGCTAAATTTAAAAAACGCAACACTTACAAACCTCAGTGCCTGTCTTATGAATCAACTTCATCTTTTTTTTTTTTAATTTTATTTATTTATTTGAGAGAGAGAGAGAAAGTGAGAGAGAGAGCAGGAGAGGAGAGAAGGTCAGAGGGAGAAGCAGACTCCCTGTAGAGCTGGGAGCCTGATGCGGGACTTGATTCCGGAGCTCCAGGATCATGACCTGAGCCAAAGGCAGTTTGCTTAACCAACTGAGCCACCCAGGCGCCCCCGAATCAAGTTCATCTTTAAGCGTTCTCTTTATCACTACATTTTAGCCACACTGGCCTTCCTTGTGTTTTTGAACAAAGTTTTTATACAACTTTGTCCTACGATGCTCTGTCTGAAAAGCTCTTATCTTCTGTTTTCTAATGTCTCTCTTCTCTACTCACATGTGGTCATCTCCGTGAGCCCCTCTCTGAGCATCTAGTTGGAGGTAGTACCCCCAATTTAGAACAATTTGTGGCACCTATCAGACCCTCAGATCAAGCTGTAAACATAATGAAATTCCAATCAAAATCCCGGCAGGCTTGATTTTGTAGTAATTGACAAGCTTATCCTAATATTCATATGAAAATGCAAAGAATCTAGACTGGCCAAAACAATTTTATGGACCAAAAAATATGTAGAGAACTTACGCTACTTTATTGCATCAGCACATTCTTGAATGCCATGCCTTAATAGTGTTAGTGTGAGAATGGACATCTACAGATCATGAAAAGAATGCAGAAATAATTCACATTTATGTGGTAGTTGAGCAAAGTTAAAACATCTGTTTATCAAAAGGCATATTTAAGAAAATGAAAATTCAGGCCACAGACTGAGAGAAAACATTTATAATGCATATATCTGACATAGAACATTTTCCTAGACTATGTATGGCACTGGCACAACTCAGTGGCAAGACACTAGCCAATTAAAGATTGGATACAAAGTTTGACCGGAAGGTTTACAAAAGAAGATACATGAATGGCCGATAAGCGCATGAAAAGCTGCTCAGTATGAATAGTCCCCAGAAAACTTCAAATTAAAACCACAGCATACTACTATGTAACTACTAGAATGCTAAAATGGAAAGGACTGACAATATCAAGCAAGGATGTGGAACAACTCAAACTTTCAAGCCGTTGTTCATGAAAATGTAAAACAGTTTTACTACTTTGGAAAACCATCTGGCTATTTCTTGTAAAGTTAAACATACAGTGTACCATACAGTCTGGCAATCTACTCCCTCCTAGATATTTGTTCAGGAGAAAGGAAAATATATATTCACTCAAAGACTTACCTAACAGTGTTCCTAGTAATATTATTCATAGTGACCATGAAGTGGAAACAATCAAAATGTCCATCAGCAGGTGAATAGATAAATAAATTGTGGAATATCCGTCCAGTAGTGTCCTACGGAGCAATGAAAAGGAATGATTAATGCATCAGAAATTATTATGCTCAGAGAAAGAAATCAGAAAGAGTGTATATTGTGTGTTTCATCTATGTAAATCTTTCTAAAGGCTAATCTATAGTGACGATCCTATTGAGTGATGAAAAGGAGTGATTGGTGCATCCAAAAATCGTGTTCAGAGAGAGAAGTCAGAAAGAGGGCATTACTGTCGGATTCGATCTCTGTAAATCCCTACATGGACCTCGAATGTGTAGTGTTTGTCTGGGACCGGAAATTGGGGTGGGTTGCCTGCGAAAGGGCCGAGGGGACTTTTTTGGGTTAATAAAAATGTTCTTTGTTATGAATGGTTGTGGTATTTACATGGGTGTCCACATTTGTAAAAACTCATTGAAGGGCATGTGTAAAATGGGTACATGTTTTGGCATCTAGATTATACTCCAGTAAATTTGATTAAAAAAAAAAATCAGGGGCACCTAGGCGTCTCGGTCGGTTTAGCATCCAATTCGTTTTTTTTGTTTGTTTTTTTTTAGCATCTAATTCTTGATTCAGCTTGGGTTATTGTCTCAGGGTCACCGTGTTAGCCTTTTAAATTATTTCCTGTGCTCTGGGAGCAGTGGCGGAAGTCCCCAGTCTGGAAATGGGGGTAGGGGTGGGGAATTTTGCAGTTGCACATATTCCTGATTCTTGGGTTAGAATCTCACCTCCTCAAGTTAGCATCTCAGAGGTGGTATCAAATCATGTCACCTTTTTTATTTTTTATTTTTGTTGTTATTTTTAAATGATGGTAAAGATTAAGTGCATCAAAATATGGAACAGCCTTGAACTTGGCATGAGTACTAATCATTAGAATGGCAGAGAAGTAGGAATGCCTCTGGAGGACTTGCTAGAGATGGAGGAAGGGAGAAAGATTAATGAAGAAGAGGGAGCCACTTCTACTTCCTAGGATACAAGCTTTTGCCTCATGATTTTCTTCCTTCCTCCCCTTCTTCCTTCCCTCTCTCCCTCCTTCCTTCCTTTTCTTTCTTTCCTCTGTCTTTCTGTCTTTTTTTGTACTTAATATTTTATCATTTAGTTTTATTTAGCACTTAGAATGTGGTCTGAACACATGAAATATAGCACAACCCAAGTGTGTTAATGTCATCCGCAAAAGGCAGCACGATTTTTCGGCATTATAGGGTCCTGCTGTCGGTTTACTTCATTAGTAACTAACCACTCTTAGAAAACTGGTTTGCAGTTGAATGGTTTTTAAGATCTGAAGTCCTACGTTATAGTATTCATGATTCTTTGTAACCAAAAACTGGTGTTCTCTTCTATCTAAACACTAAGTGATCTTGATGCACAGGGATAGAATTGCGAGCATAGTGATTAAAGAGTGTGGATTTTGAAGTCATCTTACCCCTGTTCAGATGCTAGCTTTATCATGTCTGTCTGTAAAACTTTGGCAGATTATTAACTTCTTAAGTGTCAATTTCCTCATGTGTAAAATGGTAAGATTTATCCCATAGACTGTTGGGGGATTAAAAGTCAAGTCCGTGTGAAAGAGCTTAATATGTCACCTAGCACCTCAGAAACATTCAATAAATGTACTTCAGTTATTATATTTTAGGATTTTTTATGTGATTGGTACATTTCATGTAATATTAAGATTTTTTATAAGTTACTTGGTGCAGACACCTTTTTCTAGAATTGTTACTAATTGGGATATACCTTTCAGGAGGCACGGTGTGAGTCCGAACTTTGGTATGTTGGCTTTCAGGTTTCAACCACTAGATGGTGATATTTGATTATGTAGCTAAGTTGTCTGATTTTTCCTCTGTGGGAATTAGTGTGTTTGTGTGTGAAGCAGAACTCTAATTAGAATTTACCATGAATCTTATCTCTCGTCTAGAAAAGTATACCTATCAAAGTGAACATGAGGGCAGTCTGGCTGCGTGGCACGCATTTTATTGACGTCAGCATGGATCTGTTTAATGACCGCGATCTTCATTTGGATGTCATCTGTTCCAGCCTCTCTTTTGGTTTCTTCTCACTTGTGTATGAACATACCGTGATAACAACCACTTAGAAAGCTTCTCTTGCCTGCACATGCCCTACCATTTCTTCACTCCACTTTCACCACAAACTCCATTTCTTGATGAATCATCCTCTGGGTCTATTCCAGTCAGGTTTCTATTCCCGTTGGTCCCCTGCAGCCACTCTTGTGAGGCTTGTATGACCTCTGGTCATCCTGTCTCTGTTGTCATTCACTGGACCTGTCATCCTTCAGCATAGTTGACCCCTCTCTTCCTAAATGCACCGCTCTCTCCTCTATAGTACCAGGCTCCTGGTTTGTCTTTGGTCTCACTGTCTACTTCTTAATCTTCTTTGCTTCCGCCACTTGTGTTCATTTTCTAAACCCTGGTGGGCCGCAGTATTTAGGAAGTACCTCTTCTCTTTTCTATATCCTTTTTTTTCCCTTCTTCAACTTAAATAGTCTCCTGGTTTCAGTACCCTCTCTATACCGCTGACTGCCAAATGTGTCTACAGTGCTGTCTTCCCACCTGAATTCCAGACTCTTCCATCTCCAGTGCTTACTTTATAGCCACTTGGATGTCTGGTTCGTATCTCAAGTTGAACATGTACTAAGCAGAACTCTTAATTTTTCTTGCAAATATCTGGTACTTTTTGGTCTTCCCCACGTCAGTAAAAGGCATCACCATTTACCCCGGTACTTAAGCCTGAAAGCCAGAGTCAACTCCGTGGGTTTCTGCACCAGTGCAGAGTTGATTGGGCCCAGGCACCCCCGGCTGCCTGCCCCTCACGCTGTTCTTGGGGCCATAAAGACGTGGCAGCTGCTGCTGTTGTTCCAGGCCAGACAGGCCGCATTCACGGGGCCGCACAACAGGCCCAGACCGTCACACCTTGACACTGGCCAGATCGGACCTGTCGGTGCTCTGGAAGGAGTGGGTCGCACACTGAAAAGTGTGAAGGGTTAAAATCTTGTGCGGTAGACCTCGGTGGGAGACAGGGTAAGGAAGGGAACCGGCAGATAAATTCTTTTCCCTTCTCATTGGACAGTTTCCAAGACACATGGGTTTTATACAGTCTTCTGAAGAAGTTTTACAAGATTAGCAGTCATCTGTTTGCTTTTGAAGCTGTTGCCAGCTTAGCAGACGCCTTGTATTTATTCTCCCTCCTTCCTGCCTTACTTTTTTTCCCCCTTACTCTTCCTTGCCTGGGATCCTGTTCCCCACAAAGAGAGAGCTTAGGCCTCAAGCTCTGTTTCCCAGGGCACCCGAGCTAAGACGTCATCCTGGATTCTTTTCTTTCTTTTGCTCCTCATATCCAGGTTAAGTTGACTTTATTTTTTAAACATATTCTAAATCTTTTTTATTCTCTCTGTTTTCACTGCTATCATCCCAATCTAATCTACTCTCATCTCTTACCTGGATCATTCTGGTGGTTTCCTAATGGCTTTCCTGTGCTCATTCTTATACCTCTACAGACTGTTCTCCTCCCTGGGCCTGACTGATCTTTTCAAAATGTAAATCATGTCTGTGTGTTGCATCAAATTCCTACATGGGGGATTCCCCATCACGCATGCGATTAAAGCCACACTCGTAACCATGGCCTCCTAGTTCCTAAGTGATCGTGGCTTTAGTTAGCCTCTTGCACCTCTCCTCTGCCTTCCTCCTACTTCAGCCATGCTGGGTTTCTTTCCTTTCCTCAAAACATGAGGTGTTTGGCTCTCCCTTGGCTTGGGCTCTTTCCGTTGTCTGGAATGAACCTTCTGCAGATCTTCAGTTAGCTGACCGCTTTTTGTCAGTCAGATCAAAGCTCAAATGCCTTTCTAGAGAGATCTTTTCTGACCATACATTCAGAGTAGCCATCCAGTCACTCCCTTTCACATCCCTCCACTTTTTTTTAACCCCCACTCATCCTATTTTAACTTAGGTTTGTTATCTTTCTCTGCCTTCTTCCTGCATGCAAACATTCTAGAATGGAAGATCTAGAAAAATAGTAGGGTCATTTTATATCTTGCTGAATGCTGCATCCTCAGTACCTCGAAGACTACCTGGCCCAGGGGAGATGCTTAATAAATATTTATCAAATGAACAAGCTGATAACTATAGAGCTCATTAAGCTTGAAGCTGTAGTAAATTAGAAATCTAATTGGGAGCAAAGTAGTTAAACACTTTGACATTTCTGTTTGATAAATGAGTGTGCTCACTTGCTTGGCTTGAGCACCAGCTGTTCTCCCCGTCGGTGTAGGGCTTACCTCGTCCTGCCCTGTGCGATCCCTGCGCCCATTCCCTTGGCGCTAGCTCACCGGCACACGGCGGTTAGGGTTGTCTTTAAACTGGCTGAATCAGACTTTGGTCACTTATTAACCATCATGACTTTAAACCAAGTTTTTATCTTGTAATGCTTCCTGTCCAACAGCTGCAGTAGGGCCGCGTCTGTCCCGTCTGTTCCAAACTGAAGTTGGATTAAGAGATATGCTGGAGAAGTTATGAGAGACCATCGATTTACCGGGTGCCAAGTTTCCTGTGATCCAAAAATGGAGGAACTGGGTGGCGGCACCCTTTGATTGTAGGCCAGGAGAAATATATTAGAGAGAAATGAAAACTGAGGGAGGAGAGGGAATTCAGTAAGCTTAGGATGGTGAAGTAAATGCCCACCTGTTGCTGCTGCTTTTCAGTCGGTGGAAATTCACTCACTTTTTCCTTCGAACCGTTGTAGGTGCTGTGGGCATAAAGCACATTTCACTTAGCAAAGCCTTCAGAATAAAAGCAGCACCACTGAGGGGGTGGAGTGGCCTTTTTTCCCCCCGTTAAATCTGTGTGCCTGTGTTTGCACAGGTATGCGTTTGTACGGGTTCCTGTGTACACGTGCCGCCTGATGAAAAGAGAAAACAGAACTCACGATGGTCAGTGTTATCTTGAACTTCTCATTTTGGACTTTATGATAATGGAAGCAGCTTGAGTGGGGGAGGCCGCCCTGTTTCTCAGGAACAGCGATGTTGGCATTTTGGGCAGGACAGGTCTTTGTTGATGAGGATTGCCCCTTGCCTTGCCGGATGTTAGCATCCCTGGACCCTTGTGACTAGTGCCTCTCTGTCACAATGACAACTAGAACCACCTCTGTGAATTGATATAGATGCCTGCTGTGGGGTGATAACGGTGCCTGGTTGAGTTAGGCAGAAAATAGGACTGAAAGTGAAAGGACATTTGACAAATGTGACATTTTAAGTGGTTGGACCAAGTAATGTGGTTTTTATAAAGTTTTTATAAAGTTTTATTGGACGCAAGCATGCATCTTTGTTTATGTGTTATCTATGGCTGATTTTTGTGCGACAGCAGAATTGAGCAGTTGTGACAGAGACTGTGTAGCCCACAGAGCCTGAAATACCGAAATACTGAAATATTATGTGGTGCTTTACTGGACTGAGCTTGGTCTCCGGACCAGCCCCCTCTTTAAAGCCACAGACTCCTGAAACCTCACACATCTCAGCATCTTAAAGTCCTTCTGCTCTACATGGAATCTTAATCTCTTAGTTCTTTCTACCCATATTTCCATTCCCCTGGTCTTGGGATTTCTTGTAAATTCTACACCTGGAATGGTAAGATGGAACAAAGTAAGAATTAAGGTACCTGCTACTTTTAAGGTAAAATTTGTTTTCATTTCTTTCTTTTTTTTTAAAGTGTATTTTCAGCAGGCTAGTTCTTGCCCCCACTTTTCATGTCTTTCATGCTTTTCTTTGCTGCTTTCCAAGACTTCTCTCGGAGAAGGTAAGATAGGTAGGTAGAATCTGGGATATTAGCACCTTCTGTGTGCCTGGCCATGTTTCGGGTGTTGTAGAGAGAACAGGTGAATCTACCCTTTGGTCCCTGAACTCACTAGTGAAGGGAAGACAAAAATACATGGAAAATATAGAGAAAAATGAAGTGGGAGAAAGCATTGGGGTAGTTGGAAAAACATTAGTCTTGTAACTGTAAGAGCTAGCTTCCTGGTTTTCACAGGATTAATACTATGTGCCTGTGGACTGGTCCCATAGCTGCTCTCTACCTTTGTTTCCTCTTCAGTAAAATGAGAACAAGTAATGCTGATCTTGGAGGACTTTTATGAGCACTAAGGGAATGGAATTTTTGTGAGAATAATTGTTTATTAAGTGATGGTATTGAAAGTACCTTGTAAAACATAAAGTACTTCAGGAACACAAGTGATGCTACATGGTCAGGGAAGTGGTATTCGTACGGTCTTCATGAAGAACGGAATTTTAACTTGGTGTTCGAGGAGAGTGAGCCTTTGAATAGTGAAGAGGGGGAGGAAAGAAATCTTAGAGATACATATAGTTGTGTACTGGGGGACCTCCCCATGAACAAAGAATGGCATGATATGTGGGTGGGGACTGGGCACATATGCAGCTGAGTGGAGCAGAGGTGTGGGTGGGAGGGTAGTAGAAAAAAGATTGGACTGATAAGCTGATACTGGAAGAAATAGATTCACTAGTTTTAAGTCCTACAGAATTTACTACTACTCCGTTTCTTAGACTATTATGAGTAGGAGGATTATTATGAAGGAATAACTTAACTTTTCAGAGACTAGAACATGGCAGATTTCTAAAGTTTTTCATGTTGTGTCTGAAATAATATTTGGAAATAGTTAGACATAGGCCAGAAGTCACCCATAATTCACTCTCTTTTTAGGTGACATAGTAACCGCTTTTAGACATAGTATCATTAAAGCTTAGTGGATAATTGCACCATGAAACTAAATTTCTGTGATGTATATACTTTTTGTTAAAAACATAGTAGGGAATAGCTATAAAGAGTTGAAATGGGTGTTAAGTATTGTTGAGTGTCATATACTTTTTTCCCCTCTGTTATCTGTTACATTTGAGTTTTTCTAATGCTTTTCTGAGGTGTATCCTCCATGGTCATGTGAACTTTATACTTTTGGATAAGTTGCTGGGTTTAATTTGTTAATACTTTAGGATTTTTATATTTAGCTTATGCACCAGAAAGTCTTCAGTGATTATTAAGGATTTTCTTTTTTCAGATAATGTATCTTTCTTAGGACAAAAGCATTTCTTATTTTTATTGCTAGATCGTCCAAATATGCTAAAATGCCTTAGGACTCTTAAGACTACATTCTTAACTGTGGTATTTAAAACTACGGCTTAGGCAGTGGCAACTATTTTGTGGTCAGGGCCACATTGTCTTTGTTTGTCCCACAAAGACTGTCTACCACTCCTGTGTCTACACAGAAAATTATTGACATGTGTTAGGGCCTATTGTGTTAGGTGCTACAGCTGCATGTACCTTGGGGTACATAGAGGTTCTGATTTCACAAACATAGAAGTAAACATAAAGTTTCAAGTTCTATAAAGAAAAATAAGTGGGTATCATGAGCCACTTTTCACAAGAGTGATTAAGGCAAGGGGGTCAGCGTGAACCTCTCTGAGGAACCAGGAAAGCAAGTTGATGGGGTTTAGCTAGGGAAGGGAGTCCTATTTATTGTTTTGCCTTTTGCATAATTTGTGATTTTGTCATATATTTGTCATTATAATAAGGCCACTTGCTCTAGTCCTGCCCATTTACTTACACGTTTTAATTTGATCCAAGTTATTCCATGATACTGGAATTAATTTCTCGTGAATTTTATTCTATGACATTTGTGTGTATGCTCCATGAGTGGATAATATAGATGGGTAAAATAATTTTTAATCATCTCTATATCTGAAGTAGAAATTGGGAGATTAAAATTGTTACTTTTTACTTGTTTTAGACAACAGGTTGTCTAGTATGGCAAGGAGGAGAAGAGGGCAATTGCTTTCAGTACAAAAACAACTAAGAAACATCCTGCACTAGGTAGGAGTTGACATCATTGTTTTAATTTGCTTCGGAAAATGACCTTTATTCAGTGTGTGTCCACCTTGATGTAATTTCAGAGCTCCTTCCTACTGTTTCCAGAGGCAATTGATCCACCCTAAATTGTTTGTTCTTGTCTATAATAAATTAGGCACTTTTAAGATAGGTTTGTTCTTTGTGTAAGTAAATAGTTGAAGTTTAAACTGTTACTGAACGTGGGCTTTTTTGACTTGACCTAACCCTGTGTCACCATAATTTCAATAAGCGATAGTGACAAAAACTCGGAGCAGTGTAGAATTTATTTTTAAAGTGTACTTCTGACTTGTCCCTTGCCTGATATAATCACCCAGGGGACTCTGGTCTGAGCATCATCTCAGCACCTCTTCCCAAACCACTTCCCCTTCTCCTAAATATGTATGTCTTGAGAAGATATGCAATGATTAGGAAGTACGTTTTTTCTCTTTTATTGCCTTTTTGTTCTTTTTTCTTTCTGAGCTTATCTTAAGCTATGGAAATTAGGTTCCTTATGACAAATTTTCATTGCATTACTCGCACATTATTTTGTCCTTGCTTTCTTCAGAGTGCTATTCCAAATTCTAGACAGAGAAACTCAAAATAACTTAACCATTTTGGGGGAGTTTAATTCAGAAAATTGATAATTGTCTAAAAGTTGAAACTTAATTTACCTACATTGGAAGTCACACAGCTTTCACTCAAATCTGTCAAAAACTACTTTCAAAATCATTGTAATGTCTCTGTGAAAGCTCTTACAAAATCAAAGAAGAAAACTAAACTTTTTTCTTTTTTAAAGATTTTATTTATTTATTTGACAGAGAGGAGAGAGATCATAAGTAGGCAGAGAGGCAGGCAGAGAGAAAGAGGAAGCAGGCTCCCTGCTGAGCAGAGAGCCCAATGCGGGGGCTCGATCCCAGGACCACTGAGACCACGACCTGAGCCAAACAAAGGCAGAGGTTTTAACCCACTGAGCCCCCAGGCGCCCTGAAAACCAAACTTTCAATTTTAAATATTATATTCTGAAAAAAGGAAAGCCACTTGCAGTAAGAAAATATAAACTGAGCCAGAAAAGTTATTTCTATCATGAAACATTTTTGGGCATTATTGTAAATATTATTAAAAATTTAATATAAAAACATCACCAAAGGCAAGGGAAGCAAGGGCAAAAGTGAACGATTGGGACTTCATCAAGATCAAAGGCTTTTTGCACAGCAAAGAAAACAGTGAACAAAACCAAAAGACAACTGACAGAATGGGAGAAGATATTCACAAATGACATATCAGATAAAGGGCTAGTACCCAAAATCTATAAAGATCTTCTCAAACTCAACACCCAAAGAACAAACAATCCAATCAAGAAATGGGTAGAAGATATGAACAGACATTTCAGTAAAGAGGACATCCAAATGGCCAACAGACACATGAAAAAGTGCTCAACATCGCTTGGCATCAGAGAAATACAAATCAAAACCACAGTGAGATACCACCTCACACCAGTCAGAATGGCTAAAATTAGCAAGTCAGGAAACGACAGATGTTGTTGAGGATGCGGAGAAAGGGGAACCCTCCTACACTGTTGGTGGGAATGCAAGCTGGTACAGCCAGTCTGAAAACAGTATGGAGGTTCCTCAAAAAGTTGAAAATAGAGCTACCCTACAACCCAGCAATTGCACTACTGGGTATTTACCCTAAAGATACAAATGTAGTGATCCAAAGGAGCACATGCACCCGAATGTTTATAGCAGCAATGTCCACAATAGCCAAACTATGGAAAGAACCTAGATGTCCATCAACAGATGAATGGATAAAGAAGATGTGGTGTGTATATATA
>CM052809.1:110193874-110304829 GCA_028533885.1 Nasua narica
GGTAGGGGGGTAGGGATAGGCTGGCCGGGTTATGGACATTGGGGAGGGTATGTGCTATGGTAAGTGCTGTGAAATGTGTAAGCCTGATGATTCACAGACATGTACCCTGGGGCAAATGATACATTATATGTTAATAAAAAAAATTTAAAAATACAACATAAAATAAGGTGAAAACTTTAAAGTTTTTGATGACATAGTTTTTAATGAGGAAATAAAATTATGAATGTTAATACTATCTAGGGATTTGCCAAAAATATAGCTGTATAGAAATAGCTTTTAGGGAAGGCGCCTGGCTGGCTCAGTTGGTAGAGCACACAACTCTTAGACTCAGGGTTGTGAGTTTAAGCCCCATACTGGGTGTGGGGCCTACTTAAAAAAAAAAGAAAAGAAATAGCTTTTAGGAAACAACTTTTTTTTTTTTAATTTAAGTAATCCCTATAACCATTGTGGGATAGAAGTAGCATTTAAATTTGTCTTGATGTTTCCATATAAGGATGTAAAATTGTGTGATAGAATTCAAATAGAAATCTGTCATGATACTAGTGGAAAGTGATACTCATTTGTGGCTACTTACATTCTATTTGACATGGAAAAAATGCTATAACATTTCTTCTTAAGTACGGTCAACCCTCTTTCATGGATTCTGCATTTATTTTTTTAAAAAAAGATTTTGAGAGCGAGCGAGCGAGCAGGGGGAGAGAGAGAGCGTGAGCAGAGGGGAGAGATGGGGGAATGGCAGGGGGAGAGGGAGAAACAAACTCCCTGCTGAGCAGGGAGCCCTATGTGGGGCTCGATCACAGGACCTGAGCTGAAAGCAGACGCTTAGCTGTCTGAGCCACCCAGGTGAACCTGGATTCTGCATTTATGAGCACTCACTAAAGTATATTGGTAACCCCAAAATCAATACTCATGGTGCTCTCACAAGCATTTAGTGGACATGCACATAGCTGAGAAAAATTTGCGTGCCTGATGTGGCTCTTCCCAGGTGAGTCAAACAAGGTGCAACTGTGTCTTCTTATTCCAGCTTTTTTACTGTAGACAAGTATCCTTTTTGTGGTCTAAGTTATATTTTCCACACATATGTGCCTTTTGTTGGTGGTTTTGATGTTTAAAATGGCCCCCAGGTGTAGTTCAGAAGTGCTGTCTAATGTTCCTAAGGACAAGAAGGCTGTGATGTGTATGATCACAGATTTTACAGAGAAAATATGTGCGTGTTCAGTAAGCTTTGTCCAGGCATGAGTTACAGGGCTGTTGGCCATGAGTTCAATGTTAATGAATCATAAATATTTATTAAATAAGATGTCTTTAAACAGAAACACATAAAACAAGGCTATATATTAATCATTTGATAAAAATATGACCAGGGGTTTTCAGGAACTTAACCCTGTTTTCCCTACGAGCGATGATTCAGTATTTGCTAATTCAGTTTTTACAGTAACTTTATAGAACATAACTATGGGAATGAGAATCAACTATATCTAGAATAAAGCTTTTGAGTTTAGTAGTGTTTTAACATATGCTACTTTTCTTTTTATCAAGAATTTAATCAGGAAAAGTAATTAAAATTTACTCTAAAGCTGTGTAGAATCTAAATCTTTCTGGTTCCCGGTTTTAGAAAGTAAGAGTCTGGACCGTAAGAGATCTACTGTACAGGCATTTTTTTTTAAGGCAGTTCTATACGTAATAATACAAAATTATCTCCAAGATATAGTAAGGAAAAACGGCAAGGGAGAGAATGGTGTGTATATTTAGAATGTTACCAGTTGTGATGTTTTAAAAGATACATAGGTCCACCTGCTTATAAATCTAAAGATTATCTTTGGCAGGATATCAAGGAACTGGTAACTGGTTGCCTGTGGGAAAGTGAGCTAATAGACCAGAGGACAGGAGTGAAGGCAAGATTTGCTTTTCATTGTACATATTTGGGGGCATTTGGGTGGCATAGTTGGTTAAGTGCCTGACTCTTCATTTTGGCTCAGGTCATGATCTCAGGATCCTGAGTTTGAGCCCAGCATGGGGCAGCACAGATTCTGCGTAAGATTCTCTGTCGCATCCTCTCCCTTCATGACCACCTCCCCCAATGAGCATGTTCTCTTTCTCTTTAAAAAAAAAGGCATATTTTCCTTTTTTAATTTTTTTAAGTATATTGTTACCAAAATAACAGATGGGTTTTAAAGGTCAGATGCTTAACCTACTGCGGCATCCAGGAGCCCCGGCAGGTCATATTAATAGAAAATCTGAAGGGGAGGAGTATAGACATATATTATAGTAAATATAATATTTAATAGAATGTTAATATTACTAATAGATAATATTAATATAATATATAATAATATAATAATTCTTTCTTCCCTCATTGACTTTTTTCTTAAAGGAAATTAATGAGAATGATATCTTAAGTTATACCATCCTTCCTTCTAAAGTGATGTCATTTCTAGTCAGTTTTATATCAAGTATAATATGTGTGTATTTGACCTCCAAAATACAGTTTTCCTTCTTCAACAATTATTCATGGCCCACTTCCTTCCATAAAGGTAGTTGTAATGGCCAAAGGATATTTTTTTCTAGTTTCATTGAGATATAAATGATGTATAACATTATGTAAGTAAGTTTAAGGTGTAGAATGTGATGGTTTGATAAACATATATTGCAGAATGATTACCACAGTAAAAGGTTAATTGACACATCCATCACCTCACATAATTGCTTTTTTGGTGTGGTGAGAACATTTAAGATTTACTCTCTTAGCAGCTTTTAAGTATAATGTCTAACAGTAGAGGATCCATTTGAATGAATTTTGTATTGAAACAGTAGTAATCAGTCTCTGAGCATTATGCTACAGAGAAGCACTTGATAATTTAAAGACATAAAAAAAATGTTTCATATGTGTAATATATATAAAAATGAACTGGAAGAATATACAATAAAGTGTCAACTACATTAACTATGGTTGTTGTCTTTAATTTCTGTGTGGGGGGGGTATGGGTGTGTATGTGTGCAGTTTCCTATATTTTCTGATTCTTCTCTGTGTATTTGGGAAATAATTTTTTATATCAAAACACGTGTCATTTACGCAGGTATAGAATACAAAGAAGACCTGATTTAAGAACATTTTGTAGGGCCCCTGGGTGGCGCAGTTGGTTGAGCGACTGCCTTCGGCTCAGGTCATGATCCCGGAGTCCCGGGATCGAGTCCCACATCGGGCTCCCAGCTCCATGGGGAGTCCGCTTCTCACTCTGACCTTCTCTCTCTCACTCTCTCTCTTTCCTCATAAATACATAAATAAAATCTTTAAAAAAAAATTAAAAAAAAAAAGAACATTTTGTATTAAAAACAATCAAATACTTCATGTAAGGCGAACACGTGTTTTCGTTGGCAGCAAAGATTTGTGGTCTTCGGCTGCCGAAATAGATGTACACGTGCGGGTCAGAAAAGGAGGAGGCCCATTGGAATCTGCAGATCCGGCCTTCCTCCTCCTTCCCTTTCTCTCTTATCCGCAAGCTGTGGTCTTTATCCCCTTGAGTCCATCAGTAAAGTTCAGACTTTCTCGTTCCTTCTCTCTAAGTTCCTTTCATCTTCTCCTTTGCTGATTTGAGTACCAGGTGAGGTACTGACATCCTTTCTCTGCCACCATTCTTTTTAAAAATTATGTTTTGCTTAAAGGAGGCTACTTTCTGGGGCGGGGGGGTTGCTGAGAAAGGAAGGACTATAAGAATGGCACTTTTGAGCAGTTAGCACATGAATCCAAATTGTGTGATCTGATAGGTGGGAACCTTACAGAAACAGCTAGTTAATTCTGTGTAGTTGATGGTGGCGTTTTGGGTTTTTTTGTTTGTTTTTTGTTTTTGAGAGAGAGTGTGAGCACCTGCTTGTCACGGGGTGGGAGGCGGGGAGGGTGGAGAGGGGCAGAGGGAGACAGAGAATCCCTGATCGCAGGGCTTGTTCTCACGACCCTGAGATCATGACCTGAGCCGAAATCCAGAGTCTGATGCTTAACCGACTGAGCCACCCAGGTGCCTCAGTTGATGATGTTTTAATAGAGGGAATTCATAAATAAGAATTTTGGTGGCATCTGAAAAGTTACCTTAAATGGCTTACTTTGAAGTGTATTAGGCAGTTTCTAGCTAACATGACATATGAATTATCTAAAAATAACTGTTTCAGAATCCCATTCAGGGTAGCTGGGAGCCAGCGGCAGGACACAGTGGTTTAACCAGCCCCTGTCTATCACCTGGGAGCACAGAATTTATATGGAAAATTGTATGCCAACCACTCCCACCCGTACAGGACACGCTAATGGGCATAGCCCGACACTGTGCAGAAATGTCCGAATATGTGGAAGGCAGAGAGACCTCTGGTGCACTCCAGAGGGATCCCTGAGAGTGAGAAGGAGGAAGAGCGCTGACAGCAGCCAGTGAGACTGCATGTTTCCACTATTACTTTCCACTTTGGGGACCCTGGTTCTAGATAGATGCTCAAGTTTGGGAAAATCCTTGATAATGAAATAATTTTCAGTTAGCAATGCTCTTAGGGGTTTGATTTATGACAAATATAAAGATTCGAAAGGATACATGCACAGGGATGTTTATAGCAGCATTATCAACAATAGCCAAACTATGGAGAGAACCCAAATGTCCATCGACTGATGAATGGATAAAGAAGGTGTGTGAAACACACACACACACACACACACACACACACACACACTAGAATATTACCTAGCCACCAAAAAGAATGAACTCTTGGGGCGCCTGGGTGGCTCAGTGGGTTGGGGCCTCTGCCTTCGGCTCGGGTCATGATCTCATGGTCCTGGGATCGAGCCCCACGTCGGGTTCTCTGCTCAGCGGGGAGCCTGCTTCCCCCTCTCTGCCTACTTGTGATCCCTCTCTCTGTCAAATAAATAAATAAAATCTTTAAAAAAAAGAATGAAATATTGCCATTTACAATGACATGGATGGAGCTAGAGTGTATTCTAAGTGAAATAAGTCAGAGAAAGACAAATACCATATGAACTCATATGTGGAGTTAAGAAAGAAAACGGGTGAAAAAAATAAAAAAAAGAAAGAAAACAGTGAATGTGTGGGAAGGGGAAAAGAAAAAAAAAGAAGAGAAGGAAACAAGCTATAAAAGACTCTTAACGATAGAGAACAAACTGAGTTTTAATTGAGGGAGGTGGGGGATACTAAATGGGCAATGGGTATTAAGGAGCACACTTGTTATGATGAGCACTGGATGTTGTATGTAAGTGATGATCATGTCACTGAATTTTACTCTAGAAGCCAATATTGCACTGTATGTTAACTACCTAAAATTTAAAAAAAAAGATTTTCTGTTTTTTTTTTTTTTTAAAGATTTTATTTGAGAGAAGGAGAGAGCAGGAGGGTGAGGGAGAAGCAAACTCCCCACTGATGAGAGAGCCCAATGCGGGGCTCGATCTCAGGACCCTGAGATCATGACATGAGCTGAAGGCAGAGGCTTAACCGACTGAGCCACCCAGGTGTCACCCCCCCCCCCCGCCCGCCAAGAATATTTCTGATACAGGTAGAAGCAGGGAAAAACATACAGCGTTGTGGTAGCACATCATAAAAATGAAGTGAATAATGGTCAAATTGTGTTCCTAAAATTCTAGTAGTCTTTCACCCAGAAGTAAACACAGTGTTCAAACAGGTAACTCTTCAGTACTCAGCAGGGGCCCCTGTTAGGGAAGAAGAAACTAACTGTGGTCCAGGCAGTAGTTGTGATAGCCATGTCTGCATTTTCAGATTGGTTTGCCTGAAGCAAATACTGCCAGCTGTTGCAGGGTGAATCTGAAGCGTCTAGCTCTGTCTAGCCTGCTGTTACCAGGTAGCGGTAGCCACTGCTAAAGCCTATCACGGCAGCTCAGGTGGGATGTGTGAAGCACACTCCCGCCATGTTAGCCCTCACCCTGCTGCTAGCCGTGGAGCCGGCTCTGTGGCAGACTTATTTACAGGTGTCGGTAGCCCATCTTCAGTTGCCAACATGGTATGAGACCCCTGGAAAGGGCACTGCCCATCCATATTCCTTGCTAGTCAAGGAACTCTCTAGCAAGGTGAAAACAGAATGCACTTTTTTATGTTCTTCAAGCTTTGCATTTTCTCTCAAATGTCACCTTTATTTCTTTACTCCGCTGTCCTCTGTTTAAGTAATAATCAGTGCATATTGGCCCACAGTTTGATTGTTATATTTGGTTTGGATCTTCACATATTCAAGTAGGAAATTATGCAGAAGAACACATACGGAGGAAATGTAGGGTCTGGAAAACAGGTAACAATGAATGATTCCATAGAAGATAGCACATTGATAGGTCTTAGTATCCTACGAAAGATATTATCAGTGGTTCACCACCTTGGTGTTTATTAGCATTTCCTGGTTCAGAAAATATAGATGCCTGGGCCCTCCTCTGAGAATCTCTGTTTTAGTTCAGCTGCGGCTAGGACCAGCTCTGTGTATGTGTGTGGTGTGTGTGGTGTGTATTTCTTCCCTTCCAGAATCTCCCTAGATCATTCTGGTGTAGCCAAGAATTAAAACTAGTGGGTTACATATTTTCTGTTTAGCTTGAGAAAGCAGAATTAGTTGCACTGGGGAAAAGGTACAGAATGGAAAGTTTCAGCTCACTGTCATGGAAGATATATTCTGGTAAATAGGACTTTCTAGAAATAGTCACATGTACATGAGTTAACCACTTGTGAAGGATGCTGTGAAAATACCTGCTTGGGATAACACGTAGGACTTTGTTATTCCTTAATTTTACTTAAAAAAGAAAGTGCTGCAGTGCTTCTGCAGCTTTGGAACGTGGCATGCCAAGATCCATTTGAGGCAGGATAAGTTTGCAGTGTCTTCGTGGAGATGCCATTTGGCCATCTGGCTCTGGAGCTCACAAGAAAAACCTGACTAGGAGGACATCAGTGGAAAAGGGGTAGTGCAAATCACCATCTCTAAGCTGTTTTTCATTCATTTGACCCATTTTTTATAAGCTTACCCTGTATTAATAGTAATGAAAAGATATAGTTCCTGAGCTCATGGAATTTACAGACAAGGAAACTTAAAACTGAAGAATTTTTTTTAAGATTTAATTATTTATTTTAGAGAGAGAGTGCGAGCGGGGGGGGGGAGGGTGGGAGGCGGTTATATTTGGCAGAGGGAAAGAGAGGGAGAGAGAATTCTCAAACAGACTCCCCACTGAGTGCGGAGCCTGACGCAGGGCTCAATCTCATGACCCTGAGGTCATGACCTGAGCCAAAATCAAGAGTCAGACGCTCAACCAACTGAGCCACCCAGGCGCCCCAAAGCTGAAGAGTCTTTACACGGTTACCAGGCAACTTCTTAAAGTGTTCTGTGTCAACTAGATTGTTTCAGTAGAGCCCAGGATTGCAACTGGATTATAAATTCCTCAGAAAAGTCCTTTGTAATACTTGTGACATGTATGACAACATTTGCAGACACGTCGAGGTTGATGAAAGAAATGGGATATTTTGGTGGTGATTTCTCAGCCCAGAAAGTAAAATTGGAGAGAGATTTCTAAGATCTCTATCATTTATATTTGTCTTTTTCTCTTTTGCTGTCCTTTCCCTTTATCTCTTAATTTTCCTTGCTTTTGTAACATTATTATTATTGTCAGTTCTTGAATAGAGCTATTTCTTGATATACAAGTATTCCTTAGTACCTGATTTTAAAATTTGGTCATCTACTCTCAAGGCCTTATTAAAAATATGATACGAATGTAACTTAATCACAGATATCGAGAGGCAATTCAAAAATGGGATGAAGCGCTGCAGTTAACCCCAGATGATGCTACCCTGTATGAGATGAAATCACAGGTAATGATTATGAAGAATTTCACTTCCATGATGCAATCTCACTGTGTTGTGTTTATACATGTTTGGTGAACAGTAATGAACCAAAATGGCATTTCTTTCCATTTTTTTTTTCAAGTATGTCTTCTTCAAATTTTTTCAACACTTCCTTTCCAAAATATGTTACTGTGTTATTATTGGTGGGCCTTGGGTGATAAAATATTATCACCATATTATTTATGGCTCTGCCTTTTGCATGACATTAGAAATTCATTTATTTTCACAGTGAAGTTAACTTATTTCAACCTATGGTAAGATATGAACAGATCGCTATCTTTAGGAAGTCAGTGGTGATTTCTTAAATGAATGAAATGTGTTTGGTTTCCTTGGAAATTAATTATAGTGAACTGAGCAATAGTTTTGTTTCTTCAGAATGAGGATGGTTGGACTCCGAATGATATTTCTCTAAAAATGGCCTAATCCTTAGCAAAAGGTCAGAATAAACTCAATTTATTAATAGTTTAGAAATAACATTTAAATCTTAAAAATACGTTTCTATTATTTTGTGGGAAAGTCTATAAAGAAAATATCTGAGCACTTGGATTAAGTTATCCAAAAGACTTTAAAATCTCTAACGGAGTATCAAACATATTTTTGGCAGGGAATAGTTGCAATTCAGCCTTGATCTACACACCTTACAGTTACCTTTCGGATGATGATCTCAAACATAAGACACATTCTTTATCAGCTTTGATTTTAGTTTAGCTAAGAAAACCCCAAATAAATAAGTGTCCACTGAATGAAGTGCTATGAGGACCTTCATTTGGTTAAGTCTTTAACTTTCAATCTTGACTGTGTATATATTAAAGACAGTGTTTGTGGTGAACTATATGAAATGAATTGTTTAATTTGTAGTCTAATAATGATAGTTGTGTTAGAAATCTTGTGAAATGTGAATGGTCCCAAAGATGATAGGTAAAATCTCGCCCTTTCCCATAGACTGAAGTGGAAGGCTCTGGAACTCCCGATTTTTCTGCTTTGTATGGTTTGAAGAACCCAGTTGTGGGGAGGTCTATGGAGCATTTAAATGATTTCTGTACCAGAAAGATGTTGGTAGGATGGGCGATTGAACAAATTAAAATTTACCTCATTTAACAGTAAAACATGGGGTCCCCTGAAAACCACATTAATAGAATAATCGGAAGTGGAATTAAAAGTTCAAATATCTCTGAGCCACCAGGGCTAGATCATGACTACCTTATTTTAACCGATGGGCAAGAGGGTTCAATAACTGAAAGGGGATAGTTTATATTTTCATAGTTATTTTAGAAATAGGAAGAATAGTCATTCCTGACGCTGCATGGCAAAGGAGTGGGTTAAAACCACTGAGATGCTATATTTTCCAGACTAAAAATGTTTTTTTAATGGAAAAGTTTACATATGGTTATTCATTAGTAGTTTGCTAGTTTATGAATATTACTGACAGGTTTTATTTCTTTTTTTTGGCCACAGGTCCTAATGTCTCTTCATGAAATGTTCCCAGCGGTACATGCAGCTGAAATGGCTGTCCAGAGAAATCCACATTCATGGGAGTCTTGGCAAACTTTGGGACGTGCTCAGCTTGGGTTAGGAGAGATAGTCCTGGTAAGGAAGTGAGATTATTATAATGATGAAATTTTATTCTGATGTGTTTTTGATTAGCCGAGTCAAAAAGTAAATAGCCATTTATCACATCTATGCAAAAAGTAAATAGCAAATTACCTCTTAAAGGTAGTAAGCCATAGACACAGATCATAGCTCTTATTGAACATCTTTTTCCGTTGTAAATATCAGTTATATTAGAGTCAGAATATTTTTTTCATGAGGTACCCCAGTGGTTCAGGCGGTTAAGCGTCTGACTCTTGGTTTCAGCTCAGATTGTGATCTCATGGGTTGTGAGATGGAGCCTCCTGTCAGGCTCCATGCACAGTGGGGAGTCTCCCTCTGTCTTTCCCTCTCTCTCTCTCTCTCAAATAAATGAAATCTTTAAAAAAAATAATTTTTTCAGGTATTAGGTAGCACAGGCTGAAGAGATGAGAGTTGGCTGTGACAGTTACATCCTGTTTTTGTTTTCGTTTTGGCAGGGCTGGCCGCTAACTTCCTAGAGTGTTTGCAAATCTAATACAGTAGTGCCAGATTTTCTGTTTGTCATTAAGATTTTGCATGGCTTTGTTTGCCTTTCACAGTTAGAAAAAAAAAGGTAAATAAAAAATTAAAAATAGTTTCTTTAAAGGCTAATGAAATGACTGGTAAACCCTGAATTTAACTTTACTAGCAATAGCTTTATTAAGTTATGGATAACTGATTTTTTTGATAAATATTATTTCTATTTACAAAAAAAGGTGTTTATCAAATTCTCAGAAATAATAAATAAGAAATTTTGATGAGAGAATAATTGGTGTCAAGTAACTTAAACATGATAATCTGAAATGAGATTTACAGTGATGGAAACCAGTTTAACCAAAGTCCATTTTCTTTTTTTTACATGAAGACTTAACTCATACTAGAGTTGGAAAAAAGATATTGAATAATCTGAAATGAGATTTACAGTGATGGAAACCAGTTTAACCAAAGTCCATTTTCTTTTTTTTACATGAAGACTTAACTCATACTAGAGTTGGAAAAAAGATATTGAAATTCATGGTATTTTGTTTTTTAATGGGTTAACAGGAAAACAAAGCCTATTATATAATACTTTCCCCCCATTTCTGCTTTATTTAAAAGCTTACCCCCCCAAAATAAATAAATAAAGCTTTCAAAGCATTATCTCTTTTGCTTGTTAAGTGTCTATGGTAATGGGAAAAAATCTCTAGGATTTAATGTTTAGCAAAGATTGTCCTATAAAGAAAGAAAATACTGCAGGTGACACAGTAGAGATACTTTCAGTCACTCAGTAAAAGTAAAATTTTTTAAGATTTTAAGTTGTTTTGAATAAGGGAACTAGTTGTTTAACTGTTATTTTTTTTTCCTGTTGATACGGTTCTGTCCGTTAAAATTATGAAATTCTTGGAGGGATTAAGTGTTATTTTTTCCTCATTTAATGTAATTTTTAGGGCTATACTTGGAAAAATCCAAATTTGTAATTTTTATGTAAACTTAAGCTATTCTTTTGAAAGACTGGAATGGTAAGAAAAAAATGACTTTACTCAAAATGTTTTAAAGAAGGGTCACTATGAAAAATATATTAAAAGCAAGCTAAAAATGTTAACATCTAACCATTCTTCTTAAATTTGCATATATTTGGATGAACACACAAGAAAATACATAGATAAATAGACTAGGTGGTACATTAAAAGTCAGTAGGTGGGGATAGCCCCAGCAGTAATTATTTAGGTTTTTACATAGACTTGGGTGTTAGAAGTGATGAATCATTAAATTCTATACCTGAAACTTTCACCATATGTTAACTAACAGGAACGTAAATAAAAACTTGAAACTTAAAAAAAAAGAGAGAGAGTTAGTTCGGTGTTGGTAAACAATTATAGGCTTAGTTCTTCATTTTCTAATTGAGGTGTAAAATTAGCTTTTTAATTGAGATCTTTCTTCTATAAACTTCCCTCTTAGTTCTGCTTTTGCTGCATCCATAAGTTTTAGTATGTTGTATATTCATTCTCACTTGTCTCCAGATGTTTTCTCATTTCCCTTTTGACTTCTTCTTTGACTCATTCGTTGTTGAAGATTGTGTTGTTTAGTTTCTACTTATTTGTGAATTTCCCGGTTTTTCTTCTGCTATCGATCTCTGGTTTTATTCCATTGTCATTAGAAGAGATACTTGGTATGATTTCAGTCACCTTAAATTTGTTAAGACTTGTTCTGTGATCTGACATGTGATCTCTCCTGGAAAATGTTCTTTGTACTTGAGAAGAGTATGTACTCTGATGCTGTTAGTTTCTCCCTTCAGTTCTGTCCATGTTTGTTTTATACATATAGGTGTTCCACCATTGGAAAGAATATATCTTTATAATGGTTATATCTTCCTGGTGAATTGACCCTTCTATCATTCTGTAAGGTCCTTCTTTGTCTTTTGTGACAGTCAATCCATGTTAGCATTATTTGAATCTAAGCTTTTGGCATTAAAGGTAGGCATTCCGGTATGTACCTTCCTGATCATGGTTTAGCCAAGAAATCCCTAGATTCTTATAGCTGCCAGCCTGCAGAAGTGGAACAGTGCATTTGCCTTGTATTGAAATATAATAGCATTACCTGCACTTTGACACACTTACAGTCCTCTGCAGAATTTGTCAGGCACTTTCTTCCGCAGTTCTTTAACTTTTTTTTTTTTAATCATAATCATCATCCAGTGTTTAGGGCACAGCCCTAATTTCTATCCTTACAATCTAATATGTTCTAAAAAAAGATACACACTATATATATATATATATATATATACACATTTATACATTTATGTATATATATATATTTTTAAAAGAGATAGAGATAGATATTATGGATTATATTAAATCGACTCATTTTTTTTAAACAAGGCAAACAAAAAAAACTCTGATTTTTTTTTTTTTTTAATTTCCCTTAGGCAATTCGAAGTTTTCAGGTCGCCCTTCACATCTATCCAATGAACCCTGAAATATGGAAAGAAGACCTTTCTTGGGCAAGAACGCTCCAGGAGCAGCAGAAGGTTGCACAGAAGATTAAAAAGTGTGAAACGTCAGTGGAAGTAACCCATTTCTCACCAAAGTCAATTCCTGACTATGACTTTGAAAGTGATGAGATTGTTGCCGTTTGTGCGGCGATTGCTGAGAAACAGAAGATGGTTCCAGCAAATAAAACGATGGTTATCGTGTCAGCTTCTGGGACTGTAGAGACGGTCACTGAGAAGGAAGATGGGGCTACACCACCTGACGGCTCTGTTTTTATCAAAGCCCGATGAACTAGTGGGAATCCTTTGAATCTGTCTTTTTGATTGCCACTTAAAATTTTAGGCTAGGGACGTTAACTGTGGAGGAACAGAGCAAAACTCGTGTTTGTAAAATGAGTTTTGCAGATGAGGCATATAAAAACCGAATGGTAGAATTACGGTATAGCGTTTGGACTATGTTTTGATAAGTTATCATTTAAATTTCTTAAGATTAGAATTCTGAGTACAGTGGCTTTTGATTCATAAACTTAATTTAATCCAAAAATATAAATGAATGCATTTTAAAGACACAACTTGAGAAGTGAATTCTCTAATAGTGAATCACTTGATGGCCAGTGTTATAAAAATGCTGACTTGTTGACTTTTGTACCATGATAAAGGAAGTCGGTGATTTCTTTTCCTCCTTTTAGAAATACACTGCTCTTGCTATTCACTCTTCTGTTTTTCTGGTTGCATTAGAGTAAGTCTGCCACAAAGCTCGAATAGTTTTGACGTTCTTTTTGATTCAAAGTAGTAATTTGGTTATATGTGGAATCTTTGATAGTTTGGCTGAAAATGCGTGCAAATATGTACATTCTAAACATTTTCCGAAGTTTCTCTTAATTCTGATTTGTGCTTATATTTTGACTCTAAGATTATTATGACAATAGTAGTTGCCTCCTTCAGTATTAAATATGTAAAATAGTGATAAATATCAGAATGATGGTCTTATTTTTTTAGTTAAAGTGGATAGTGTTCCTTTCCACAGGTGGGCCACGTTTCAGATGTGCATTTTTAAAAAATGAATGGCTTTTATAGATGTGTCATAACAAATTGTCCTAGTGTGTTGTCCCAGTCAAAAGCAGTATTTTCTTCTCCTTATTTTTAAAAGCTTAAAAACTCAGAAAATAATTTATCTTGTGCTTATAATTTTGCAGCTGGTAGTTTGGAAGTCCTTTTCTAGATAACTTTTTTGAACTACTCAATTAAATTACAATTACAGTTTTAAGTAGCTAGATTTTATCTTTCTAAAAATAAAAAAGTAAGGCTGTTAATGAGTGCCAGTGAATGAATAATTTAGGCACAACATACATTGAAACTGAAACATGACTATGGTTCACTACGTGAATAAAGAAGGATATATTTAAAGAAATATTTCATTGAAAGGCCAGTCATATTCACAAATCAAAAACATCATTGTTAATGTGAATTATTATTTTTATACTACATATATTGTAGTACAAGAGTGTAGACTACTGGGTACTGTTATTTCTGACAGGAAGCTATTATTGCTGTAAAATTAATTTTATCCTTGTTAGAAATGAAAGTAAGCGATTTTATTTTAAAGAATCTTACCTTAACCTATTGGAGCATGTGAGTAATGATCATTTTTCTGAGATAATTTTTTTTCCTTTTTAAATTTTTATTTAAATTTTAGTTAGTTGATATACAGTGTAATACTAGTTTCAGGAGTAGAATTCAGTGATTCATTACTTCCAGACAACACCCAGGGCTCAGCATCACAAGTGCCCTCCTTAAAGCCCATCCCCCATCTAGCCCATCTCCCACCCTCTGAGATGATTTAAAAAATTTTTCCTTTAGTGGAATGCTTACTTCTTTTTTTTTCAGAGTATTGTATTTTTCCCCAAAGTTATATCAGAAAGTTAGCTCTGGTTAGAAAGGTTAGTTTTAGAGTAATCCAAAAAACAAATCCTAATTACATTTTATTTCATTTAATAAAGGATATTCTTCCAGGGTATATAGTTGGGCATCTACAGAAATGAGCATTCACCCTTTGGTATGTTGTTTTGAGTATTGGGTTTTTGTTTATCGTGTCATTTGTGAATAAATAGTTTCTTCCTGCATTTTAAAGATTTGCCTCTTTGTGTTGTTAGCTTTTGAAAAATTAGATTGATTTATTTAATTTCTTTGTTATGTGAGAATAAAATATGTAAAGCACCTTCGATGGAGTCTTGCATAGGATGTACTCAGTAAATGTTAGCTATTTCTCTGAAGAACTTGATTTAGTTTGGAGATATTTAACCTGTTTCTTCTGAGTTGAAGAAAGTAGGAGAACTTTGTAATCTTTATCTGAAAGTGAGGAGTCACTACTTTTGATATTATAGGACAGATGGTTATCAGTTGGGGTTATTCTTGTCATAAAGTCAACCCTAAAAGAGGTAAGACCCAGGATAGAGGGCATGTAGCTACAAGATTCTGTTAAAGAACTTAGTGTTTTTCCTGTATTGATATCAGTAGGCCAGATTAGTCTTTTCCTTACTCAGGTATAAGACATAAGTTGAAAGACATAAAATGGAGGGAAAAGGAATAATGAATTATGAAGAAGGAAGGCAGCTCATTTATTCATGCCCCAGAAGAGGCTCTGCTAACACTCTTCTGTGCATGAAGAGAAAAAAACATATATCATTTTATAAGATGTGAATACAGACATTTGCTAAACTTATTAACTGTAGTAACAAATACTTCTAAATCTGAAAGAAAAATAGTTGATGTTTATAATAATGATATAATTAAACATGTTTAATATACCCTCTGAAATAACATTAAACACTATATTGAATATAATTTGTATTATTCTTATTTGAAAATTGTATGGGATAGAAGCTCATTAGTCAGAACACCACACATCCAGATCATGCCTGATAATTTGAGAATCCATATGTTATTCTCTAGACAACAGGCTTTTAGATTATAGAATATCTATCTTAAATGTGCCAACAAATACTACACAAACACTGAGAAGTCATGCAAGGTATAGATCACAGAACCCAGATCTATTGCAGCTGGCGCCTCGGTACAAAATTTTTTGGTAGTAGTCTTAGTGGAAAGAGCTTTTAAATTGATGTTATACGACAAAGCTATAGTGAAGACTGAAGTAAAAAAGTCTGAGAAAGCCAGAGTTGCTATGGTTATCACTGACCACTGTAGCCTCTTCAGATTGAAAATTATGCTTTATATAATGATACCAAAAGCTTGTTTTACTGGCTTTCCCAGCAGGAAGAAAATTCTGTCTTTTTTTTTAAATTTCAGACTGTGTGAGTCAGTAGCCTTTCTAAATTGACTCTGTACCAGGCATCCTGGAGCTTTGATTTCATGATATACGTGTATCTTCATTAGTTGTGAGTTGACACAGGAACCATAGTTCCATGATTATCTTTAAATCAGTATATTCAATGGGTTTTTTTTTCTGACAGATTTTTATTAAGCCAATGGTGTGTACTTTGTAATTGACGACACTTTAGGATTGAGAAAGTAAGGGGTTTTTTTAATCAATAATAAAATACAGAAATTTGTAAGTGATTGACTCATTACCGAAGTAAATTAAAATGAAACATGTCACTTGAGTTGCTTGCAATTAAATATGCCCTCTGGAAGGGAAGGGAGGGGGTAGCCCTGTGGCTGGTGTACCGTGAATTGTGCCTTAACGCGTGTTGTATGTGAACTTGCTGTGTGTGCCACGGTGGAAGACAGGCTGAGAAATGTTGATCTACGTTTTGTTGGGAAGGCAGAGGATAGAGGTGACTTCCTCTTGAGGTGCTTCTTTACACATCCACATGCCATCCAAGCAAGGACTCCTGATCGCTCCTTTCTCGGATCACCCCATCTCCCTGCGAAAGGGGGTTCAGGATAAAGAACTGGACATGCAAACCTTTCCTCCCTTTCTGGGGATTTGTAATGCTTGCACAGAGCCTGTGTTTTATTCTCTTGCCAGACACGGCATAACTTTTGCAGTCAAAGGTTCTCTGCCTCTGCAGGCGGAGCCCTGGAGTTGTGTAGGACCTCCCATTCCTTGGTGAGCAGGTCTGTCTAATTCTGGGTTAGCTATGACGTGGCCATTATTGGTACAAACCTAAATCTGATATGCTGAATTTCCATTTGCTTGCTTTGGCCTCTCAAGAGGCTCAAAGGTCAGGAGGGGTCAGGGAGTTTTATTTCATGATTCCCTCTAAACTCCAACAAAAATTTGTGAACATTATATTTCAAAGTAAGCATGAGATAAACACCAAATTGGGAATTTTTTCCTTAACTTTACATATTTTTTTAAGTTATGGAAATTTTATTGGAAATGGATAATGTCAATTATAAGACAATATGTAAACATTTGTTCAGCGTATCCAAAGATCTGGGAATTGTGAAAGGCCACAGTATTGACTCCAGATGTAATTAGAAGGAGTAAATGTAAAACAAATTATACTCTCTGCCCAGCCTGTCAACTTTTTTAAGAGTGTAATTTACTTATAGTAAAACGCACCCTATATTGTAAGTTTACAGTTCATGGAGTTCTAACAAATGTGAACCACCACACAATCACCATTACCATCAAGATGTAGAATATTTCCATCACCCAAAAAGTTCTCTAATGCCTATTTGTGGTGAGTTCCCCCCAACCCCAACAACCAGCACTGTTCAACCACTGATTCCTTTCTGTGACTATAAATTAGATTTGACTCTTCTAGCATTTTAAATAAATCATACAAGATTTACTCTGTGTCTGACACTTTTTGCTCGACATAATACTTTTGAAATCCATCCGTGTCGAGATTCATCTTTGCTATTGTGTATATCAGCAATAGGCTTTATTTTTATTGCTGAATATTATTCTGCTGTGTGGTTAAACCACAATTTATAGCTATTCATGTATGTTGATGGGCATCTAGGTTGTTGATGAACATCTAAGTTTTGATCTCTTATGAGTAAAGCTGCTATGTATATATGTCGCAGGTCTGTGTGTGGCAGTGTGTTTCCATTTCTCTTGATGAAATACCTGGAGGTAGGATTGTTGAGTCTTATGGTAAGTGTATGTCTAACTTTCGAGGAAACTGTGAAACTTTTCCAAAGTATTTGTGCCATTTTGCATTCTGACAAGCAGCGTATTTAAAAGGTTTCAGTTGCTTCATATCCTTGTCAATGCTTGATGTTGTCATTGTTTTTCATTTTAACCATTTAGGTGGATGTGTAGTAGATCTCACTGTGGTTTTAATATGCATTTCCTTGATGATGTTAAACGTTTTTTCACATGCTTATGTGACATTTGTATATCTTTAGGGAAGTGCCTGTTCAAATCTTTGGCCGATTTTTTTACTTGGGTTATCTAATTATTGAGCTGTAAGAATTTTTTCTGTATTTTGGATAAACACTCTTTACGAGATATTTATATTGTGCATATTTTGCTTCCATCTATGGTTTGCCTTTTTGTGTTTTTTTTTTAAGAGTTTATTTTTTTATTTGACAGAGACAGCTAGAGAGGGAACACAAGCAGGGGGCGTGGGAGAGGGAGAAGCAGGCTCCCCACTGAGCAGGGAGCCTGACTCGGGGCTCGATCCCAGGACCCTGGGATCATGACCTGGGCCAAAGGCAGATGCTTGACCGACTGAGCCACCCACATGCCCCACCTTTTTGTTTTCTTGATGATAACTTTGGAAGAGCAGAATTTTAAAATTTTGATGAAGTCATATATATATATGATATCTAATATATATATTAGATATATAATAGTAAATATTTAAATATTATATATGTGTGTATATATGTATATATTTATGGTTGTGCTTTTTGTGTGCTGAGAAATCTGTGCTTGCTCCAAGATCAGAAAGATTTTCTGTGTTTTCTCCAGAAGTTTTACAGTTTTAGCTTTTATAATTAGATCTGCGATCCATTTGAAGTTAATTTTTATGTGTTGTATAAGGTAAAGGTCAAGGTTCATTTAAAAAAGTATTTATTTATAATATCTACACCTAACATGGGGCTCAAACTCACAACTCCAAGATCAAGAGTTGCGGGCTTTACTGACTGAGTCAGTCATGTGCCCTGAGGTTCATTTTTTTTTTTTTAATGTCCAATTATTCAAGTACTATTTATTGAAAAAACTGTTCTTTCCTTTGATATACCTTGGCGTCTTGAAAATCTGTTTACCATGTCTTTGCAGGCATGGTAAACAGATTCTGTATTCTGTATACTGTATACTCTGTATACAGAATTCTGTATTCTGCTACACTGGTCGATATGTTTATTCTTACACCAATTTCACACTGTCTTAGTTACTGTGGCTTAAATATTGTAGTCTTAAAAATCAGTGTAGTTTTTCCAATTTTATCCCCTGCACCAGTTGTAGAGCTACTCTAGTTTCTTTGCTCTTCCATATACATTTTTTTTCTTTTTTAAAAAAAAATTTATTTTAGGGTGACTGGGTGGCTCAGGCCATGATCCTGGGGTCCTGGGACCGAGCCCATGTCAGGCTTTCTGCTCGGCGGGAAGCCTGCTTCCTCCTCTGCCTCTGCCTGCCTCTCTGCCTACTTGTGATCTCTCTCTTTCTGTCAAATAAATAGATGGAATCTTAAAAAATATACATTTTATTTGTTTCCTTGCCCTTCCATATACATTTTAGAATCAACTTGTCTCTATCTACAAGTCTGCTGGGATTTTGATTTCTAAAAATCAGTTTAAGAATTAACATCTTAACTATATCATATATTTGAATTCATAATTATGGTATAACTGTCATTGTTTTAGGACTTTCATTTCTCTTAGTGATGCTTCTTGGTTTTCTGTGAATAGGTCTTGCCCATATGCTTGTTGTTTATCCCTAAATATTTCATATTTTTTGATGCTATTATAGGGAATGTTTTTAAAATTTTATTTTCCAATTTGATACTATTACATAGAAATACAATCAATTATTTTGTGTTTTGACCTTGTAGCCTACTTGTAGACCATGTAGCCACCTTGATACTTCATTTATTAGTTGAATTAGCTTTTTGTAGATTCCTTACAATATTCTATCTGTAATAACAAGTCTTTATTATAGTTATTTTATAATAACTATTTATTATAAATAATAATTACATTTTTATTACATTCATTTTACAATGAATTACTAATTATTTGTTATTATCGTTATATAGTTATTATAGTCTTATAGTCTTTGTGCATAAAGACAGTTTTTCTTCTTCCTTTTCATACTATATGCCTTTTATTTCCTTCTCTTGCCTTATTGCACAGGCTAGAACCTCCAGGACAATGTTAGATAGAAGCAGTGAGAATGGACATTCTTGCCTCATTGTCATCTTTTGGTCTTTCACCATTAAGTATGATGGCACCTGTAGTTTTTTTATGCATGTCCTTTATTAAATTGAGGAAGTCCCTGAGCAATCAAATTTTGTTAAATGTAAATGAAAATGTATTTTCTGCATTTTTCAGATTTTATAATTTTTCTTTTATCCTGTTAATATGATGAATTAGGTTTATTTTTCAAATAACAAATCAACTGCATTCTTGGATAAACCTAAAGATCTTTTTAGATCTTTTTTGATCGATTTTGTAATATTTTATTAAGGATTTTTATGTCTATGTTCATGAAGAATATTGGTCTGTAATTCTCCTGTAGTTGTCAAATCAGGATAATGCTGAGGTCATTTGTAAAAACGTTGAGTATTTCTACCTTCTCTTTTCTCAAAGAGTTTCTGTAGATTTGGTATTTCTTTCAACAGTGCTTAATAGAGCTAAAAAGTGAAGTCACCTAGGCCTGGTATTTTCTTTTGGGAAGGGTTTTAAATTATAAGTTCAGTTTTAAAATAGCCACATTGTAGGTCTTGTCAGTTATGTCACATTGAGTAATAGTATGGTTTGATTAAATTAGGATTCAAAAAAAGTCCATTCATTTTATCTGTTTATATATCTCTTTATTTTTTAAGAAGATTTTATTTATGGGCCCCTGGGTGGGCGGGCACCTGGCAGTGGGGTAAAGCCTCTGCTTTTGACTCAGGTCATGATCTCAGGGTCCTGGGATCGAGCCCCGCATCGGGCTCTCTGCTCAGCAGGGAGCCTGCTTCCCCCTCTCTCTCTGCCTACTTGTGATCTCTCTCTCTGTCAAAAAAAAAAAAAAAGATTTTATTTATTTATTTGAGAGAGAGAAAAAACACAGGAGCGAGGGGTGGCAGTGAGGGGGTAGAGGGACAGAGGGAGCGGGAGAAGCAGACTCCTCAATGATGGAGGAGCCCGACATGGGGCTGGATCCCAGGACCCTGAGCTGATGATCTGAGCTGAAGGCAGATGCTTAACTGACAACCACCCAGGCGCCCCATGAACTCGATTTCTTATTATAGAAGGATATGATTTAGCTCTCTTACATTCCCCCACCATATTTATTTATCACTTCTGCCTCCATTCCCAATAAAATTGGTTATCATTTTGGCTTCAACCTATATTCATTATTTAATAGGGCCATGT
Source organism: Nasua narica (assembly GCA_028533885.1). NCBI lineage: Eukaryota > Metazoa > Chordata > Mammalia > Carnivora > Procyonidae > Nasua > Nasua narica. The sequence continues at coordinate 110,214,827 of CM052809.1, forward strand.
AATTATCACACATAGTTAATCTCACCTTGGATATTATTAGTTTACCTTTTTTGTACTTTGTTGCTTATGGAGTTGATAATTACTTTTGTTGTTGTTCTGTAGTTTTCCATATATATATATATTTTTTGTACTAATTTTTCCCTTCACTGCCTAATAGAAATGTAATACTACTTTCAATATTGCCAAACATTAAATTATCTGTCTTTTTTTTTTTTTTAAACCTTAGAGAGATTCTAGAGCCCCTCTCCTGCCTAGACGCATGCCCTTCTGGCCTGCTATAGGCCTGTTGCCTTGAGCTCTTTCATCATCGTTCTCGGAATTCTCTTTGCTTTTCCCTTGCATGGAATCTTGTTTCACCCCTCCTCAAAAAAAAAAAAAAAAAAAAAATTGACCTAATTGTTAAGATTTTGTCTGTGGACTTGCCATGGTTAAATGTTTTCTGGACATAGGCATGTTTGGCGGACTCTTCTGTTGGCTCCCATGCTGTGGAATGTGGTGGGTGACCCAGAAAGGTGAAGATGGGGTAATGAATGAACGGTAGAGACATTGATATTGATATGAGAATCAGGGGCCCAAGTGTCTTTCTTTCTTTTTTTCCAAAGTGCTTCCAGCTGCTTCTGAAGCCCCAGGTATGCCCAGGACCGCTCCATGCTAAACAACAGGATCAAATGGGCTCTTTTGCTAGGAGTCTCTTTCTCTCTGGTTCCATTTCTTGTGTACCTGGAGAGACACCTTGCGATCATACCCGTGGCATCTGAGACTCAGGTTTGGAGGTGCTGAGAAGGGCGCGTGGTGGGGAGGGCAGTGGGAGAGAGCACGGTTCCCGGTGTGTTTCGTTCTGAGGTGATCACCAGGACAGGTTCACTGCTGTCTGGCAGGAGAGCATTGCTGCTGAACCTTTCATAAGTTGAAACAGTGTAAAGCGAAGAAGCAATGACTATTAATTTATATGGAAAAATGTTTGAGCTTTCTCAAACCCCCAAAATAACCACTCTTAGAGTGTTTTGATATCCTAGGACATGTTTTGCCAATGAATGCATGAAAGAGCTCCAGATAAAGCACAGATGCTCACAGACACAGTTCAAGCCCTGGCGGCTTGGTGCTGGGAGGCTGAGTGTCAGTTCTGGGCCAGGAAGCTGGGGGGCCACTGTCGCTGCTCAGGGTTGCGCTCCCTCTGGAATGGCTCAATGCAAAACCAATGCTGACTGCTATTTTTGCTTTTCACCTTTTTTGGTAAAAGCAAAAATCTTTGGATTTCTTTGGGTTAGTGGAAGAATACTAATGTAGGTCTTTTGTAAGAGCGAAGTGGTATAATGCAAACGTTGGGAAAAGGGGGGAAACCTTGGGAAAGTGGGGAATACCTGTAGGTTAGGAAAAATGTCTCGTGTCATACAGCTATTTCTGCATTAAGATTTAAGGCCAAAGGCATAGCTAACAGTAAATACTACTGAGCCTTGGTTTTCCCATGGGCCTTTGTGTTTGTGACCCCAGTATGAAACCATGGAGAGGCTGGCTGTACTTTGGGAAAGGACTTCTGTATTCCATGGTCTTCTCATCAAAGTACCACTTAATAGCTGTACCAATCTCACCATCTTTTCTAACACACTTGACGTGTTGGTTAGATTGTCTTAAAGATCATGAGATGGAGTTAAGGTGTTTTTTCTGTCCGCTATATCCTACTGGGACCAGGTAAAGTTTAATACCAGCCAGTTAGACAGTCAGAATTTTCTTGCATAGAAAGTTTGAAGCTCTCGGGCGCCTGGGTGGCTCAGCTGGCTGAGCAACTGCCTTCGGCTCAGGTCATGATCCTTGAATTCCGGGATCGAGTCCCACATCGGGCTCCCAGCTCCACGGGGAGTCTGTTTCTTCCTCTAACCTTCTCTCCTCTCATGCTCTCTCTCACTTTCTCTGTCTCTCAAATAAATAAATAAAATCTTAAAAAAAAAAAAAAAGAAAGAAAGTTTGAAGCTCTCAATATTCAGGAACAAGTTTCCCACCAGAAACCATCTTCACATCACGTAGCTGGTAAGTTTTACAAATAGATGTGGAATGGATGGTGAACAACGCTGAAGTTTTCCTTCCTCGGCTGTTCCTTTAGTAAGCCACACTTAACCATCAAAAGACATTGTCATGGACTGAATTGTGTCTCCTTGAAATTCAGATGGTGAAGCCCTCTCCCTGACCCCATGTAACTATATTTGGAGGTAGGACCTTCAAGGAGGTAATTCAGGTTAAACCCAGGTCAGGAGGGCAGGCCCTAATCCAGTATGAGTAGTGTTCTTATAAGAAAAGAGACATCAGAGAAGCAGGTGTACAGAGAGAAGGCCATGTGACAGCACGGCGAGAAAATGGCCATCTCAAGGCGAGGAGAGAGGCTTAGGATAAGCCAAGCCTTCCAGAACCTTGACCTTGGACCTCCAGCCTCCAGACTGTGAGAAAATAAATTTCTGCTTGAAGCCATGCAGTCTGTGGTATTTTGTTATGGTAGCCCTAGCAAACTAATATGGACATAGAAGCCAATTTAAAAGTGCACAAAGGATTTGAATAGATATTTCTCTAGAGAGGATATAAAAATGTCCAGTAAGCATGTGCAGTTTCTCAACACTATTAGTCACCGGGGAAATGCAAATCAAAATCACAGGGAGGTATCACTTCATATCCATTAGGATGGCCAGAACCAAAAAAGACAATAAGAAATACTGATGAGGAAAAAAAATATTGATGAGGATATGGAGAAATCGAGAGACCCTTGTACATTGCGGGTGGGAATGTAAAATGGTGCAAGCACTTGGGAAAACAGTTTGGCAGTTCCTCAAAAAATTAAACATTTGGTTAACATATGACCCAGCAGTTTTATTCCCAGGTATATAGAGAATTGAAAACATATGTTCACATAAAAACTTGAATACAAATGCTACTATCAGAAATACAGAAATATTTTTTTTAAAAAAAAGGAAATACAGAAGTATTAAACAGGCATAAAAAGGAAATGAAGTACTGATTCGTGCTACAACATGGATGAACCTTGAAAATATCATGCTAAGTGAAAAAAAGCCTGATATTGAAGGTCACATATTGTATGATTCCATTTATGTCCAGAGTAGGAGAATCCATAGAGATGAAGCGGTTGACAGGTGCTAGGGAGAGAGGAGGACGGGGAGTGCCTACAGATGGGCATGTGGTTTCTTTTGGGGTGATAAGTACGTTCAGGAATCAGCCATGATGGTTGCATTCTGTGAACAGACTGAGATATGGGGCAAATTTATAATACGTGAATTTTATTTTAATTAAAAAAAGAATAAGCCAGAATCCATATTCTGGATGGTCAACCTCTGAAGTATGAGCGACATTATGCTTTGAGTATTAGCAATGCTAATCTGTAAATGAGGCTTTGTTTTTTCTCCATAAACACAGGTGATATATAGTATGTGTAGTATATTATATGTATTTCATTTCTATACAAGTCTCATTGTCCATATACATGAGAGTAGAATGAAAGCCTCTTTTACAGGTAAAATATTCTCTGGAAACATTGTTTCTTAGGCTTTGGTTAGCGTGGATAAGGAGAACATCTCAGGCTTGGGTCAGAAGCTATTTTACTAAGCTGCCCCAACCTCAGCTGAGAATCACAGTGCCTTCAGGTCTGTGAAGATGCCAGTCCTGATATCATCCAAAAATATCTCTAAAAACTTGCAAATGGCAAACCACAACCTCACTTCTGGGGATTACTCCGAGTGTGTCCTCATACTAGTACCATGAGTCACCTAGGGGCTTTTCAGAAATGTACACACCCCAGACCTACAGAATCAGATAGTTTTCACAAGCTCTCCAGATGACTCTGATGCATGATCAAGTTTGAGAAGCACTGATTTGGAGAATTTACAAGTTGGGAGGGCCACAAGCTTATGCCAATTTTTTGGTAATAAATATTTGGGTTCTCCACATAGAGTTCCCCACAAGTCAGACATACTAGCGTCTCCCCCGTGCTCTCCCCCGCCGTCCAAATGTGCTTTTGAGTCCGCCTTACACCCAGATCTTGGTTTCTAAATATCATTCTCTGTTAAGTGGTTCCAAGGCTTTGCACTGTTGTAACTTTTTTTTTCTAAATTTGACATTACTTCAAAATAAAACAACTTAAAAATTAAATTAAAAGGATGTAGATGATGACCTGAAACAAACAAAAATCACACAAGTTTTCCAAAACAGGATATGGAACTCAGACTGAGTGTATTTATTTATTATAATCTCCAAAATAATTTCAGTTGGTACAACTGCTTCTTAAAACCATATCACTACCAGGCTCAGAATTTAATTACAACCCAAGCAATTCACAAAAACACTTTAAGCAACAAAACATGCTTAGTATTTCCTTGAGAAAGGTCCTTGAAATGTGTACAGCATCACTGGGTTTTACACAGAACCGCTAGAAGGTTACCCTTATGTGTTCCAGAGTGTTTCTGCACTCCTGATGTTGTTAAACTCTTACAGCATCTGGGATACATCCACATCTCAAAATAAAGGCCTTCATGGTGCAGTCTGCCTTTCTCTTAAAATTTAAAGGATACTCTAGATCATTCCTTAGGAAAGGAAAACTATGAACACTTTAAGAAGGAAAACAAGTTGCTTAGACTTCTTTTATATTATACACTTCAATTATGGTTTCTTTATTCAGACTTTTTAAAATCTGTTATATTTTAAAAAGTATCAGTGGGAACAAAAGTCGAAAATCTTTACCAGCAGGTTAGCTTCTTCCGAAATCACAGTTTTCTGGATAAATACATGTAGCATCACTAAAAATTTTTCACTATGTGTTACACATAGCTTTGAAAGAACTTTAATATTTTGGACTATAATGTTCATGTCTTAAAATAATATTTTGCTTTATTCCTTTTATAATACTAAACTCTTTCTTTTAAAAATTTATATCTTATTTTACAGCTATGTGTCTCATTGTGTATTCCACGCCTTGGCCTGAACTTGTGTATGAAAAAAATCTAACATCTGCAATTTCAGCTGGTTATACTGGGAAGGGAGGGTTACCATAATTTTATTATACCTTGTATTAACAAATAAACCTTCTCACAGAGAAGAAAATAGTTTAAATACCTTAAATCATATTTACAACGATAAAATTCACATTTCATGCTTTAGTGAGACACTTAAATCACAAGATAGTCCTCTTAGTTTATTGGAATAGAGCCCTTCTGTACCTGGCCTTCTGCTGTACACCAGATACAAAGCTCTGGTTGTTACTAAAATAGCGAAACTTATGCCATCCTCCTATCAAGTAGAAAAACTGAGGGTAGATCTTCTTAGCCATCAAGTGGTGACAGAAATCCTGTGTCACAGTGAAGTGAAAACCAACGTGCTTCAGACCATGGGTCCCCTATGAATCAACTTGATCGTCTGGAAAGTGCTAAAGAGACCAGATGTTCTTTAATGTGAGTTGAAGGACAAAACAGCTCTTCTGGGCACAGCGAAAACACTTCATTTATGTGTCTATTGCACAGGATTTTATATGCATCCAGGAATAGTGCTGTATTTCTTTCCTTAGCTACTATATACATTTTTCTGATAAGTTCAGTGTTTCATTGGGAAACGTGACTTGCAGAGAGTTCCCCTTGGGGGCAGGCCCAGACCTGCTGCTCCCACTAACCTCATCCACCAGTAACACACTCTCTGAATCCTGCCCCTGGGAGGAGTCCGAGGTCTCTGATATTCGCAAAGTCCTCAGGGAGGTGGTATCTGCCTGGGTCAGGCCCACTCCAGGTACACCCGGAAGCAGATTCCTGCCTCCAAGACCATTTTCACTGAGGTCCGGCATGTATAGGAGGGTCTGAGATGTGCTGCTGATCTCCTTCAGCTCTCGGGAGAGGAAGGAGCGGGAGTGGCCAGACATGGCGGAAGATGTCCTTCTGCTGTCTGAGCAGTGCTGTCCCGAACGGTCTCTGCGGGACCCGCCAATGCGGCAGAAGAGGCACTTGATCTTCTCTATCGCTTTGCTGAGCACGGTCTTCCGCAGAAGGATGTAGATCCAGGGGTCCAGGATGGGGTTCACAGCAGCAATCCGGATGGCCTGCAAGTCTGGGTTTTTGCTGATTTCTTGCACCAAACGTGGCTGATACAGCTGGTTGATGAATACCCGTACCTGCATAAATGAGATGCCCACATTTAGATTTTGTCACTCATCAGGTGGGGAAATATTTGCATCAGTGTCTAACCAGTAACATCAGCTAGCTGCCCTCTTTTCTGTTAATAAGTGCCAGGAAAGAGCTTACACAATAAGCCTCAGAAAAACCGGTAATTGTGCAATCACACTTGTTTTGAGCTAGTGTAACTTTAATACTTCTGTACTTATCTTATAAATATCTTCCTTCGATCAAAGATGATATACAAAAATGCAATGTATTTACAGGCAGCAATGTATTTACAGGCAACACTGTATTTATAGGCAACATGTGAGAAACATTTTATTAACTTCATTTCTGTGAGTGCTTTTAAGTTTTTGCAATTCAAATGAAGTATCTTCCCCCCTCCATAGCCATTGATTTCCCTTATTCCAGTTGCCTTTTAATTTTTTTATTTTATTAGTTTTTAAAAAAGATTTTATTTATTTATTTGCCAGAGATATAGAGAGAGGTCACAAGGAGGGGGAATGGCAGGCAGAGGGAGAAGCAGACTCCCTGTTGAGCAGGGAGCCCAAAGCAAGCCTCGATCCTAGGACCCTGGGATCATGACCTGAACTGAAGCCAGATGCTTAACTGACTGAGCCACCCAGGTGTCCCTCCAATTGCCTTTTTATATATGTAAATGAAACTGATTTCAGTTTCCAACGTCCAGAGATTCCTTTATTATAGAGTCCAGTAAGACTACACTCAAAAATTTTAAACCACTGTCTGAATCTCATATCATCCAGAATGACCGAAGAATAGTTTCTACTTTCTCTTTAGAGTCTGTTCATACTAATCCTCTAGTGTTACCAACTCTTCCTTCAAACACCTCTTTCAATCTTTTCCCTTGCACTGCACTTCTCACCTGGATGATTGTATCAGCCACCCAAGTGGCTTTCCTATCTCCAATTCCTCTCTTCAATCCATCCTCCAAACAGAGGATTCTGTCTAGAAAGCAGATCTGACTGTGCTGCTCAGTTGTGAAGACTTCGGTGGCTCCCTGCTACTGGCAAACTGTAGTTTCGCTCAACAACTGCTACTCAGTGCATCCTTCCTGACATTCCTGTCAGAATCAGTCCCTCCTGGGGCACCTGGGTGTCTCTGTCCATTAAGGGTCTGCCTTCGGCTCAGGTCATGATCACCCCCTCCCCCACCCAGGATCCTAGGACCCTGGGATCAAGCCCCATGTCAGGGAGCCTGCTTCTCCCTCTCCCTCTGCCTGCCGCTCCCGCTGCTTGTGCTCTCTCTCTCTCAAATAAAATCTTAAAAAAAAAAAAAAAAAAAGAATCCGTCCATCCTTTGTGTCTATATAGCATCTGAGCCAGTAAATAGCCAAGTGCCGAAAGCACCTCTGCACAGACCAGTCGGGAAGACATCTGGTTCTACCGCAGTTTGAACTATCTACGGCAAAAGGCACGTCTGCTGGCCCGCCAGAGGACGGGTAGGCATAAATAATGGGAACACAAGGAGACCCTGACAACCTGTTTGCTATTTTGGAGTCTTATTTTTGGCAGTTCACAGGTTTTACTCTTATTATAATCACTTAGTTACTCATATATTCTTCCATGCATTTAATCATTTAAGAGTAGGCACTTAACTGTGTGTTAGGCATTGCGACAAGTCTGACCACAAAAAGTTGCATTAAATACCACAAACTTCTTGAAGGCTGAGAGTAATCTACAGTGCAGAAGACAGGAAGGAAAACCACCTGTGACTGCAGGGTGAGTAAACGAAGGGGGACAAGAATATATGGGGGCACGACTAATCCAGGTCAGGAGGGGAGGGTGTCAGAAGAGCCTCCCGCTGGAGGAGGGACCTCGCCTGGGATTTCTGATGGATGAGGGGGAGTTTGCTAAATTTAGAAGGAAGGACATAGCATTTCAAAGAGAGGTAATTCCGTGTGTAAAGCATAGAAGAATAAAATATGCCAGCTTCTGGGAACTTCAAATGATTTAATAAAAAGAGAGCATGAATTTATATAAACTTAAGGATGACCACATTTTATTCCTTAGAGGAAAAAGCACTTGCTAAATGTACACTCTGAAATTTACTCTTAAGAGTATTATTGTCTAAATCGTCCTTCTAATTCCACTAGGGTCTTTTATGTAAAAATCTCGCCTCATATAAAAAGTGGTTTTAAGATAACTGACCTCTGTCTTTATCAATTATTTAATAATTATTACTTGCCTTTAGTAATTATTTTAAGTTAGGAAGAAGGGAGCCTCAGTCGAGAAGGATACATAAAACCGTAAAAAGAAGAAAGAACTCACGAAAGCAGAGTTGGAGCCATTTAACTAGGGGCAAATACCTCTACCTTTAATAAGAATTAAGAACATTGCTACTTTACCATACTGTATAATAATGTTTATGGTGTATCAATCACCATGAATGAAAAAGGAGGGATATTTTAGAAAAATTTGTAACAGTTTAGGTAAAATAAGTTTAAAATGCTGAAGGAAACAAATGGCATTAATCTGTGAAACTCAACTCATGAGACCCTTGTTTCAGGTGAAGCTAGATCAGTGAGGTGTAACCATATTTCTATTTCTTCCTTAGCGGGAATTCAGACCTTGATCAGTTATAGGTCCATAGTCCTTTTCTAAGAAATTATTGTTTTTCATTTGCATTTATTTTGTTGTTATTCATTTTGCTTTTTTTTGTTGTTGTTGCAAAACTTGACCTAAACTTATTTCGACAGTAAAAGCTGAACTGAACTAGACTGTGAGGCTATTTATACTTTACTTATTCTACTGAGTATAAGTATTCCTGTGTTTTGCCTCAGAGATATTGTCCCCATTACACATTATACAGTGCATTACTAAATTGGTTTTCTAAAAGCCAAGAAATTCTGAATTCTAAAACACATCTGGCCCTAAATGTTGTCGGTAAGGGATTAAAGTCCTGTAAATTTCATAGGATAAAATAAAATGGTCAAATTGCTCTCAATAGCATAAAATTAATACCATGGTCTCTGGAAGATAGCTAAATAAAAAGCGAACTAGAATAAACAGAAGTCAATGATGTCTTAAAAGACTTTCAGAAACCTGCTTGCATAAGTGATACTAACAAGAATTGGTTGTCTGTCTTCATAAAAAACTAGTGAAACAAAGCATTTTGGTTTCTTCTTACCATAATCTTTATTGAGGCAATGAGCTGCGTTTGGGCACTAAGAGATGCCCTCAGGTCTATGTGCCTTTTCTCAGATGAAGTATTACCAAGACCTGAAGGTTTTGAGGAACTTATCAAGCCACCCAGTTGGTGACTGATTCTGGTCTGAACCCCAAGTCTCCCAATGAATTCCATGTTGCTTTTTCTGTTCTACAGGCTGGCTGGCTTTCTGTTTAAGAATTATTTCCTGACAATGGAATCATTGGTACAAAGCATGAGGTTTATATATTACTCACATAACTACTATGTTCCTAAGGATCAAAGAAATAATGGACTTAAATCTGTAAGTATCAGGCCTTCCGATGCACAGCCTTTAGGAAAAAAAACCCAAGCCGGGTCTGTGAGAACTTGAGACTTGCAGCCTCTAGGTGGCGGTGTTGCTCCACCTGGGAGTTCTTGCTCCACAGGTTCTAAGCAGCGGTTTGCACAGTCATCTCTAAGACCCTTTTTCAGAACAGAATCTTGGTTAACTCTGAACTTTGCATTTCTGAGATTTTTAACATTAAAATCTGTTGTTGCTGGTTCCCTCCCCCATCACCACCTCAAAGAAACAGGGTGAGTATGGAAAGGAGAAAAATTTTTGAATGGTTGAAATGGATATAAAAGGAATGAAATTTGTAGCTATTTACAGAATGTATTAGGAGTTAGCATTTTATTTTAAAATATCTACAACATTTTAGAAAAGCCAGAGAGTTGTAAAAAATTAATGATTGGGCCTTTGTAATCCAAGGTGATGAGAAGCATCACATCAATCTGTGTCTCCCTTCATCCACAGCCCTATTTGATTTTGACTAGTGTCCGAGGGAATGAAGGAAGCCCTATTTTAGTTCCGCAGGGGTGGGGAGGGGTGGTTGTGTAAGCTTACAATTAATATAAGCCACTGACCCTGGTTATTTAATGTCATTTTAGGAAAGGGGAGCCCACGGGATAGCAATAAAGATGAGTATGAAAAGCAACATTTCAGGTTCAGATCAAAACATTCAAAAGTTGGTCAAATTATTTGAAAAAAAAATAAAGACAAACCAGTTTTCCTTTGTAGCATGTTCTCATTGCAGATTGACTTGAGGTGGAGAAAAAGGCAAAAATGAACAAAAGCTCCATGCACTCCACAATGTTTGAAAAAGTCTAGCAATCTTTGTCTCATTTTAAAGGCTACTTGGTTTGCTCTCCCCAAAGCAGGGGAAACTCCAGATTAAGATGGGAATATCCACAGCAGTAGTTCAATGTCATGTGGGGAGGTGAAAGCACTTTTCTGGAATTCCTGTCCAACAGGCCTTGTATGCTTCACAAATAAACATGTTCAGCCAGTTTTCAGTGTTGGAAGAGCGTGCTCCTGATAAAACAGAACCTCTGCATCGGGGGGGAAAAAGACACCTTAAAACAGGTCACTGGATACAAACAACATGTAAACTCCTGCAATTTTAAAAGCGAATCTCTTTTTAAGGAGCTGCAGATTTGTGCATGTGGTTTATCTTTAATATTGGCAGACATTACAATATTCTAAAGTGCTTGAAGAAGACTAGAAATTAGGAGTCAGGAGCATTGGAACACATCTGTGATAAATTCCAAACAAGGTGGGAGGACAGGAGAGCTGTAAGGGAGGTAACAGGCACACGCTCTGAATCAAGTGAACCTCTGTTCAAACCCTGACTCTGCTCCTAATTAATGTGCGAGTGATGAAAGGACTTTGTACAACGCCCGGCACATAACAGACGTGTCTGCTGTCCTTGTTCTCTTGGTAGCCCATACATGGAAGTTTGGCTACCGTGGAATACAGGAGTAATTTCACAACCACAGCTGAGAAGTACCTTGGGGTGTAGTTAAAGGATTTGGTATCAAAAACAAGTACTTCCTATGTAAGAAAAACCTGTTAGCAGGGAATGTCTAACTGAAGAACAATGTTGAAATTTTGATGAGACTGATGTAGTCACTGACTATCAAAGTACAAATGCTTTCCAATAAATGACAAGATCCTAGAGCGGGATTTGTGTGTGCTTTGTGTTCTGTTCCAAGAACATAAATGGAATTATCTGTGTGTGCTCAGTTATCTAACTGCCCTGTGAAGAATCCAAAATTGACACAGCTGTTACTAGAAATTCTTACCACTTTTTTTTTTTTTTTTTTGATGACAAAAAATCTTTAAGTAAAGCACAGTGGAAAGAATTCTTGCTTGTGTGGCAGTGTAAGAAGCTCCGTTCCCCTTCCTTCTGGGTCACTAACTAGACATTTACTGTAGACAAATTACTTAATCTCTACAGGTCAGTCTCTACATTGAAAATATATTTCTAAAGTCATAGGGGCTTTTTTGTTTTGTTTTGTTTTGTTTTGTTTTACTCGAACTCTCAATGTTCTAATGGGAGATTACAAGAATCACTTCGTCTCTTGGGGGAAAACCTTGCTAGTAAAGATTCCATAAAACCAAGCCTTGACAGGTCAGCAAAGCGTGGTAAAAGTCCAGGAGGTTGGGATCCCCCACCACTCCCCAGCAAGTTGGGGAAGGATTAGAAATTCCTCATGTGCCATTGAAAAGACCGAGGAGTGGAGTGAAAATACTGGCTAGCCCTGCTTTCTTCACGATTCAGACGAGATGCTGGATGTGGGAATCCCTTCCTTGCATGTGCTACTCTACAGTGTTCACGGTTCTACCACTAACTCGGTCTGCAATTCCATGGTTATGACTAAAACCGTGCTTTCAGCAACTGCTATGTTTATAACGTAGCCAAATTTATTTGAAAAATAATCAAATCATTCAGGTTCTGCTGTAAGAGAACTCAAATTTATGGCATTACTCTTACGCCTTTCACTGTGATTTGTACTCATCTGAAATCCCACAGCTCTCCGGGGACTCCAGTTTGCCTCCAGTAAACAAAAGTCTATTTCCACTGTTTTCCTCTGCTCTAATACATCTTTCTTGATCTAATGCTGGTGAAGCCTTTATAGAGACAACTGGCTTATAGTAAACAACCAAATAAATACTCACAGGAAGCTATTTTCCTCAAGATCAATGTTTTACTTGTCCAAGGCAGAAGACAAAGCAAACTGGCCCCCTAACAGAGGGGGGGGGGCAGTTTCTACCCCTAACAGAGATGAATTCTTGTTACTTCAGAGTAAGAAGAAAGAAAATAAGAGAAGGAATTAAGCCGTAAATACGGCCCGGCCTGCCTATACAAGGGGGACTATGCCTTTTCAAATCCCACGGCTTTAACTGTTTAGTCCCGAGGCGAAAGATTTCATTTTAATTGTTATCTCAACATTATTAACTGCCAAATTGGGCACCAGAAGTTGATCTAGCTACAGTATTTAACATTGGGACCTTAGGAGACTGTCTTGTTTGCATATTTCTGAAGAAGCCAATCCCTTTTATTTATCTTAAGCATACACTCTTCCTCGTTTTTTTCAGCTTTTTCTGTGTTTAAAAAAACCAGAGACTTGTTTTAAATGGAAGAATAGGCAAAATGACAAGAACCACCTTCCCACCAAATCTTGTCATGTAACGTTCCTTGTTGAATGAACTTACACCTTCTCTGTTCACTGATTATGACTCATTTTAGAAAATTTCTCAAGTTTAGCACAGTTTCTTACATCTACAAATAATTTCCCAGGCTTTCTCAAATTTCCATTCCAAGCTCTATTTATGAGGCATGTGTACTGGATAACAAATTAAAATTTACTTTTTCCTATGTAACTCAGTATCAAGAGCCCTCTAAGAGCCATGGTAATTTTTTTCCCCTAGTGTCTGAAAGACAAAATCTGGCTGCCTGTTAACCTCAAACATTGTGTCAAGCTTTCTGAAACTCCAAGTAAGTAAGCTCTATTTGCTCTCTTAGCCTTTCCAAAGTATTTTAACTGTTTTGAAGGGTTTGATTTTCCTCAAATAGGATTAGCAACCAGCTTGCTTTGGTAAAGGTAAAAAGGGTACTTCATTAGTTTCCTTGGAACTGAGGATAGGTCCGACTGCATTAAATGTCAGAGTTCAGCAACTTTAAATTTCAATTACAATCTGAATATGAGAAACATGAAAATACAAGAAAGCTGTAAAAGTAAGCCACAGAAGACTATATATATGGGTAAATTCCTCTTTTAACTCTTTCAGTAACAAGCAAACTATGGGTGGATGTGGGTATAATGAGCTCCTTGCTTATCATTAATCTACAACTAAACGGATTCTGAAATTAGAGTTCGATAGCCAGAACTAAAGGCTAAACACTGAAGCCACTACTTAACTTGTATGATTCCTCATTACTTACAAAGGCATGTGAGTACTTCACCATATGATTACTTCTTAGCTGAGCCAGTTTCAATTTTAAGAGTAAAATTACTTAGTATCTCCTGCACTACTGACTTTATATAATAGTGGATAGTATTTGTTAGTTAAAATGTGGCTAATTTGCAGACTACAAGTATAGCTCCTACAGTTTCTTGCCTCTCTAGCTTCTCAAATAACATCGACGGCTTTGTGATAAATGGCCCCGTACCACAGGGGCTGGTCCACTTCAGCCCATAAAATGAATGAAGTTTTTTATGCCCCTCTAGATGCTCCAAGGAAACAATTCATCTGTCACTGTGCAATCATCAACAACTTCATGTGCTTACCTTCATATTTTAGAAGTATGTACATGTTGCTAAACTAGCTCTGATTCCTCAGTTCCTTAAAGTGGAGGTTCTGTATAGAACAACCCCTCACTTTGTCATTTACTCTACTGTAAAACATAAGGCAGCACAGCCAGAGAAGTGAGCCCTAGCAGGAGCAGGGTTGTTTCTTCCAAAATCTCGCTGTATTATGAGTTGCCATTATAGACAGTAAAATATATTTACTTGACTCAAGTGTGACTTAACTCGGTAAATTATACTGGGTCCTGGAACGGTTTAAAGGTCTTTCTGGCCAATTATATATATTTCTGTTTTTACAAATTTTCAAGAAGCTACCGTATGCTGGCTCTCAGCCACATCTAAGTTCTTTTCACTTACACTCACTTTTATCAGAGATATGATATTTGTATATGAAAGATCCCTGGACTGTATTGAGAAAGAAAGGAAGAACAGCTCATTAAATTTATTTTCTCTTGTTCCCAATCAGCAGAGAAAAGAAAAGTCCTCTCTGTTTGAGTTGGTAGTTTAGAATTTTTAGAGATGCAGTATTTTGAGAGATGGAAAAACTCGGAACCTGTTGCTTTCAAGAGAAATTCTAGAGAAGGTGTTATGCACATGAGCCCATCAGTTTCTGGTGCATTCTGGTTTACTGACAGGCAAAGTAGAGAACTAAGGTTCATTTTCAACCTTTCTGCTAATAACATTTTAACAGCTAACCCACAAGCAATTTTAAAGAAGGTGATGTCCTAAAAGTGAAGTGTGCCAAAACTCAAATGCACACACTGTACGAAGGCCAAACTTAGAAATGTTCTCAGAGTGAGACATGATGTAATATAATGTGAACAGGGTTTGGAGTCAGGTCGGTCTGAGGTTCATCACAAGCTGGAGGGTTTCGGCTTGGCAATAACTAGATCACCATCTCTAAAGCCTCCTTCTTTAGAATGGCACTGTACCTCTCACAGTTGTTGAGAAGGCAAATTCAATAACCTGTGTACATCAGGCTGCCCTTCACAGGCTTGAGAGTTCTGGCCTTCCTGGCCCGGAGAAAGAATGAAGGAACCTGACTCTGGGCCATGCCCTAGTAGGAACTGGGACCCACTCGTGCAATGCACAGCATGGTAAAGAGCAGGGAATCTGGCCTGGCAGTGTAGTTCTGCTAGATTATTTTAAGCAAGTCACGCCCTGTATCATGTGAGGGCGGCAGACTAGGCCAAAACACATCCAGTCTCTCTAGCTCTAAACTTCTACATAATCTACCAAAACAAACAAACAAACCAAAAGAAAAAAAAAACCCCTTGCATAAATCAAAGCACCAAAAATCGACTGCCCTAAGGAATGGTGTATAACAAAGAGATCACCACCCCCGAGGTTTCGGGCTTCTGCGGTTCACTAAGTCACACTTAGGAGGGGAAACCGCCTCTAAGTCACACTTAGTGACTTAGTGGAGGCGGTTTCCCCTCCACATCTGACAGAGTGGCAGGTGTTCCCGGAAGGCTCAAGGCCAATGTCAGGCAGCGAGGGGTAGGGGCTGTCCCGGGAGAGAGAGGAAGCCAGGCTTTCGGAGAAAGAAACTCGGGGCCCTAGGAGAAAAGCACCTGCTACATCTCACTGGGGATGCGGTCGAAAAGGAGGTTGGGCCTGCGCTGTGAGAAGCAGGAGTGTCGAAATCCCAGCCCCGACCCCGAGGACAAGTTCACTGTCAAAGCGCGAGAGGGAAAAGAGGAAGCGGCAGACGGAGGAGGGAGGTGGATGCGGGGCAAGGGCCCACAAGGGCCCCATTCCCGGCCACTCACCACGAGCGGGATGGAGCAGATGAGCACCACCAGGGAGGTGGCGATGAGTAAGATGACCATCTGGATCTCGGCGCCCGCTATGCCGCGGAAACTCCGGCGGCGGCGAAAGTCGCTGAGGCGCGGCAGGGCGGGGGAGGCGGCGGCCGCGCCGCTGTTCCGGCAGGGGGCCCAGGGCCCAGCGATCGGGCCCGCCGCGTGGTGCTGCTCCGTGCCCAGCGAGGTGCGGCGCATGAACTGGCGGTGCATGCGGAGCAGCGCACCGCACACCAGCACGTTGCAGAGCACGGTGGCGAGAATGAGGAAGGAGCTGAAGCCCGCGTACATGTAGGAGAAGGCGGCGTGAGCCGTCACGTTGGTGGTCCAGTCAATGAAGCACCAGGTGTCCGGGTACTGCAGCCGCGAGCTGCCCAGGCCCATGTTGGGCAGCGCGCAGAAAAGCACATTGGACGCATAGACCGCGACGAGCGTGAGGCCGGCCAGCCGCTTGTCCACGTAGTGGCTGTAGAAGTAGGCGTGGTTGATGGCCAGGTAGCGCTCGATACTCATGGCACAGATGATGCTGAGGCCGGACAGGCTGAAGAAGAGCAGGATGAAGGTGCTGTACTCGCAGAGCGCTTCGCCTCCGGGCCACTGGCCCTTCATGTACGTGGCGATGGTCACCGGACTCACCAGCAACGTGCCCAGCAGGTCGGTGACGGCCAGCCCGCATACCAACGTATAGAAGGTCGTCTCCTTCTGCTCCTTGCGCGACTTGCACAGCACCACGATGGCCACCAGGTTGCCCACTACCCCGAAGATGAACATCACCGCCGGGATGGTCACCGGGCTGTTCGGACGGTTGGGGATAGAGGAGGCGGACGCATTGACCCCAGGCGTGGACATGGTGATGTCTCTTGGTACGCAGCCTTGGAGTTCGAGGCCGGGTCTGGGGATGGTAGGAGAGACAAAGGCGCGGTGAGCAGAAATTACAACTTGCCAGGTGTCAGACCCGCGCCCAAGAAACAATATGCCCATGAGACAGGACGAACAACTGGATCCCGCACGGTGGACTACAGCCACTTATCAACTTCGGCTACCGAAATCGCCAGGCTCCGGATACGTAGTGCCAGAAGCACCACTCTACTGCCTTTAGTATTTGTCAGTTGATACTGCCATTCTCTCCTCCCCGCCCCCCCAAGCCCAACTCTCTCCACTGCCAAGATGAACAAGACCTATCTCTAGGGATAAGTGAGTGGTTGACTCTTATTCCCGACAGATTCTGAGTCAATAAAATCCTCACTGAAAACAAGTTACGGAAGGCAATTTGGAAAGCACGCTCGCTCCTCCCGGGCTCCGCTCGAGGAGCGCCCGCCCACCGCCCCCAAACCCTTGTCTCACCTGTGCTAGCCGCGGCGGTGGCAGCCACGTAGGACCCCAGGGTCAAGACGCAGATATCCACGACACGCCTCCAACCTGCCCTCAGTCTCGCCCGCTCAGTGTGGAGCTTGCTCAAGCCTGTGTATTCTCAGAGCCAGAGCCAGGTCTCGATGGCTGCCAGTTTTCCGGAACTGGGGTCAGAATGGCAAGCTTTCAAAAACTTGGGAGAACCAGAAGGGACCCAGGATGGGTCAATGCAACTTGATCTTGGATTTCTTTCTTTCTTTCTTCTTCTTTTATCCGTACCTTCAAAGACGGGACCAAACTTTGAGGAGCCCGCCGGTCCGGTCCCCAGGCAGGCAGCGCGCAGGTGTGGGGCCGTGGGCGCAGGTGGCACGGAGCCTCGGTCCCGGATTCGGACCACCCTCCTCCTCAGCCCTGGGCGGCACGGGCGGCTATCGGGGCTGGCGGCTGCCACTGAAGCTGCTTCCGACGCCCCGGGGGCGGTTTGACGTCCACTGGGCCTGAGGCTCTGACCTGGGATCTTTCATCTTCTTCCTCTTGGCTGCCGGGTTTCGAGCTCCGCTCTCGCCCTTCCAGCCTCTGTACAAACTTTTCTCCTGCTCCAAGTTTCCCTGGCGGAGGCGGGGACACACGGTGCGCGGCCCGGGCGCCCATTGGCCGGCCGGGAAGGGGGCGGGGCGTGTCCTCCGTTCCCTGCGCCGCGAGGCAGCGCGCCGGCCTGGGAGGCGGGGCTCCGAGCAGCGCGCGAGGGCAGGCTCCCGGCGGCTGGCCCCGCCTCGTCCGGGCTGGGGTCGCTAAGACCCCGGCGCGCGTCTCAGGCCAGTTTGCCGTGTGCAGCTATGGGCGGGATCTGGGGAACCCTGGTGGTCTCCCGCAACCCTTTGAGCCACTCCAAACTCGGCTTCCAGAGGGGGCTAACTCTGAAACCAGCATCTCCTCTCCCCCACTGCCTCCCGCTCCGAGTGAGCTATTTCTCGCACCTTCTGCACGTGGATCTCCACACCTGGGTCCTGGGAAGGGAGGTCGACTGCTTTAGAACTCCACCTTAGAGCGGCCCAGGTGTGTGTGTGTGCGCGCGCGCGCGGGGCCCCGGGGGAGGTAGGGTGCAGCGGTGCGGTGCGAGCGCGCGCGCGCGCGGTCCGAGGTTCGAAGTCGGGAAGAGCGCACGGGACGGGGCTGGTGGATAGGCGACCCCAGCCCGGACGAGGCGGGGCCAGCCGCGGGGAGCCTGCCCTCGCGCGTGCCAGGCTTGGGCGGGGGAAACAACCGAGAATCTCCTGCGAAAATAATTGCAATCCATCCAGGAAAGTAGCTGGTTGACAGTGCGCAGGCTATACGCTTCGCTCCGTTGGGCATCCCCGGGTTAAAAAAAAAAAAAGCGCGAGAGACGGGACCGCAGCCCCTCCCGTAGAGGGTGACGGAGCCCTGCGGCTGTGGAGACAGGTGACCCGCGGGTACCACGTGGGAGAATTAGCGTGGGAGGGCTGTGTAACCGCGGAGATCTTTCTCCTCCTCCCGGGACCAACTCCTCCCGGTAAGAACGGCCGTCAGAGCTTCAAGCCTTGGCCCTGTTGTGTTCACGTTGGCTACTTTCACTACGAATGGAGGGTGCGACGGCGATTTGAAAGTTTTTCCAGGGAAGGAATTCAACAGTCATTATCTCCATGATTAACTCTTGGAACCGCCTCATTGCTCTACCTTTTTTCTTTAAATAACAGTTTGACTTACTTGGTGGTGGGACCAGTGTTTTTTTTTTTTTTTTTTAACAAACTCATTATTCATTTCTTTGTACTCTGGTTCCTAAAATCAGGACTGAAAACTAAAAAGAAACGATTACACCGTGGTGTAATTATAACTGCTTCGCCGTGTCTTTTTTTTTTTTTTTAAACCATTAAGAAATTCTGTGGGCCTTTTAAATTCCTAGAAAAAATCTGTTCCCAAGTGCCGGATACATGCATTTTAACATATTGCATCTCCTTGTAGATTAAGCAAATAACGCAATTCTTTTATGTGATAAGCAGGTATTCATTCCTTAAATGTTATTTCATGAATAAACAGACCTCCTAAGAATTGATCTGGTTCTCCTTTTACACAGTAACAAATGAGCAATAGGAGAACCAGAAAGGGCATTCCAGACTTCAACTCATTACAGGACATGAGATACCTGGAATCACTCTTTAGGATACTATATGGTTATATTAATATAACATTATTCTATTGTGTATGTTATTTCCTCATGAATATCAGCTATTTGGAAGGAATCTATAAAAGTAATTGCTGGCAATTGGTCAGTTTCTCAGTCTTATCTCAATCACCATAATAACCGTTTCTGTTGTCTATGTTTTCTTTGAGTAGTAACCCCTAAGGTTGTGTCAGCACTGAAAACAAGTCAACCCTAGAAAAAGGAACCGGCGTACTCTACCCCCATTCTTCCCTAATCACGTTGCATCATTATCACCCTGTCAGGTGGTTATCAGTAAATAAAGGGGAGGTGGGAAGTTCTGCTTATACTCATCTTATGCTAATAAAAATATTTTTTTTCCAGTTTTCTTTCCATTCGAAGTTCCTCAAATGGAAAACACGATTGGTACTTGTTAATTTTTTTAAAAAGATTTTATTTATTTATTTATTTATTTGTCGGGTTGGGGGGTGGTGCATAAGCAGGGGGAATGGCCTATAGAGGGAGAAGCAAACTCCCTGCTGAGCAAGGAGCCAGATGCAGGACTCCATCCCCGGACTGTGGGATCATGACCTGAGCCGAAGGCAGATGTTTAACCGACTGAGCCACCCAGGCATCCTGGTACTTGTTAAATTTTTAAGGGTGAAGAGTATATTGAATATAATAATTGAGACACACTGCTGAAATGATTAGTGAGGTTATAAGTTTTACCATATCATTGATACGCTGGGCTTGTTATCAATGGAACTATCTTTTTTATACCGGTCTTTTAAATTTTCTTTCCACAATAGTTCTAGGAAGATGGAAATAAATGAGAATCCAGAACACCAGATGAAAAAAATTTAATGAGGTTTACCTGTACCCTCTTGTAGTGTACGATTCTCAAAGCTTAAGTTTAGCCTTCAGAAGTAGAATTTGAAGGTTAGGGAAACAATTATTTTCTTAATTTGGAAAACTGGAACATTGTAGTTCAGTTGCCCTCACACTCTTACAGGAATCTACACTGCAAAAGGAAATGAAGAATTTTCAAGAACATGTAGACAGTTCTTTTCATTTTATATTTCAATGAATAAATTTTTATTCTAAAAATTGTTTTCTATCCTCCTTTACAGTTTTTATCTCAACCCTTACTTCTCTGGCCTGGAAGACCTGGGTTCAATTCTTGAGAACTGCTGTTAAATCTTCTTTGGAGGTTTGAAATAGTTTAAGAACTGCCTGACTGATCAGTTTTAGCTAATTATTTGACTTTTCTGAGTAAACACCCCAAGGTGGGAATCTGTTTAAAAGCAAAGGCTGCTTGGAGGCTACCAACGACATTCCCTTTGAGGAAGGTGAATCCTTGGATCAAAGGGGTGGATAAGGAAGAGGTAATTCCTGGGAAGAATCCCATTCATAGGATGGTTAATTCCTGGCATTTCCAGCAGGATAAATCAGATCTGGCTCGGATCCCTTCCTAAACCTAATCTGGCCAGATTTTGGAGCATTCCTAAAGCACTAACATTCATGTAGCAAATCTGTGCAAATTGTGTGTGCTATCTGTCTTTCCTGACAGGCCATGTGGATACTAAAAACGGTCAAAAAGGCATCTATCTGCTGCAGATAACACAGTGCTCTTGGATACATTTGCCTTCCATGTGTTCACCCATTTGGTTCAATGGATAACAGGTGTGATATTAACCTGACCTTGGGCATGAGGAGAGGTCCATAGTTGTGGCCCTCCAATGACTGCCCTCCCTTTACAGTGGTATGTTTCAAATGTGTGGTCCCCAATTATTACCATTCTCCGAAGATGAATTTCAGGCTGAGTCTAGTAGTGCCTGAAATTCGCACATGTCAGTACTGTGCTTAACTCTCCAACATCTTCTTGTGGAGATAAATTAAGTGCTGTGGAGGCCAGTTGCTTCCAATGTACTCTTTCAGGTTGCTTCCATCCTCAGTGGTTTTACTCCTTAAAGTGATGGCT
Organism: Nasua narica; assembly: GCA_028533885.1. Lineage (NCBI taxonomy): Eukaryota > Metazoa > Chordata > Mammalia > Carnivora > Procyonidae > Nasua > Nasua narica. Next base: position 110,236,070 of record CM052809.1, read on the forward strand.
TTTTACCATTTTTATTTTTCCCCTCTTTGTTCTCAAGTATTTCTACTGCACTCCCATTGTGGATAGGCCAATGGGCAAAAAAGAGGATTGATTATTTTTTGTTGACCACTTTTGAAGATCTAGGTGGAGAGGGAAAGCCTTACTAGTTCAGGAGTCTCTTCTATAGGAAGGTGGACATTCTGATTATATTTCAGTTTCTTCTCACACCTACCTATCTCTGAGGCATCAGTCTATGCCAGTTGAAAGGAGGAACCATCGACCACCTGAGTGTGCATTATGCTTACTGAACCCCTGCAACAGAAGTTCAGAGCTCTTAATTGGGGAGCACAGGGCAAAATGAAGTAGGATTGCCATCTGTTGAAATTTAAGCCAAAAATTAGTCTCTGGCCTGGCCTGCTTCTTGACCTCCCGCTTAATGGGTGTCGGTCACAAAGGATGCTGAAGTTCTGAGTTGAAACTCTGCTGTAGTTTAAGAAGGGCTAAAGAAATGAAAGTCTGAGGCAGGTCACCTCCTTGAAAGTAAATGAATTAGATGGGCAGCTAATTTTATAGGAAAACTTTATCTTTTTTTTTTAAGAGCTACAGTGTTTGATCTAACAAGAAATGAGATTAGATTGTTCACATAAAAAAGCAATTTTAGAAATGACTTTAGGATGCCATGTTATTTTGAGTGTCTATTTTCCTATAATAGATTATATATTACAAAGAGCTATACAATTTACCTAAAGCGTTTTTGCATAAAGATTCATCCGTTGACTCTAATAGAACAGCAAGAACATTTTGAGGTTATCTAATGTGAGGGCTGAGCATCAACTATGGATTTTTTTTCTCTCAATTGCGAATTAGTATAGGTGTCAATTGTTAAGAAATAAAAAAAATTGTGAAATTTTAGTAGCTGAAAGAACAGGATATACTTCTCAAAATTGTCTTCCTGTGATAATAATTTCTCTTCATCTTGATCATATTACACCAGCACTGCAGTGTTTTTAAAAGAACACTGGCAGTGTGTTGTCTAAAGTGCAACTCACTCTGAACTATGTATGTTTAATTTAGACTTTTTTTTAATGATTTTATTTTTAAGCAATCTCTATACCATATGTGGGGCTTGAACTCAAAACCCCTAGATCAAGAGTTGCATGCTCTACAGGCTGAGCCAGCCAGATACCCCTAATTTAAACTTTGACAGCAGTTAGTCCTTACCTGAGTATTCTACCTATGTATTAAAATGCTTTTTTGCAGCCAAACAAAATATAAAAAGAATTATTTAGTTTTGTCTTCCTTTTCCTGGCTTGCATCTTATCTTTGGTTTTATGTCCCAAATTGAACACTTTAAAAAAAAATTCCCCCAAAAGAAATAAAATGTATTTTCCTCTTAAGGAGGAAGATATATGCTAGATAAGGTTTTTACCTAGACACCCATAATTTTGGAGATCCTGTTTGCAGACTCCTTTAGTATCTTACATGCCGTACGGTTGCCTGAACTTGAAGGTGTGGTGCTAGAAATGCCCTTTTTACGAAGCGTCCATAAATCTTTGGTTGTCAGAGAAAGTCCGGGGATCTCTCTTTTTGGCTTAGGTGACAGACCATTCAGCTTTTAACTCTAAAGCAAGTCTTTTAGCCTTTGCCAAAGGTGAGTCCCAACAGAAGAAAGATTTAAAAATATATTTCAAAAAAAATTCAGTTATTTGTATTTTTCAAGGATTTTCCCTTGATGTTTTTAAGGGTTAGTTTACTTTCTTAGGACTTAGAGTATGTTTTTGCATTGACTTTTTTTTTCCTCTTGTGTTTTTCTTTTTCTTTCTTTCTTTTTTTTTTAAAGTTTTATTTAAGTAATCTCTACACCCAATGTGAGGCTCGAACTCACAGCCCCAAGATCAAGAGTCAGCTTTTCCTCCAACTGAGCCAGCCAGGCACCCCTCCCTGTGTTTTTCTAAGATGAGATCTGTAGGAGAGGGTTAGGAGGGTTGCATCTGCTGTTTTACTGATATGCACAAAAACCACTTGTAGAGAAAGAGGCCTGAAATCTGTAGCTTTAGAAAAGCCGTATTTATCAGAAATTCCTATTTCAGGAATTTATCAGTTCTGCCCAAGTAACCCCTACAATGCTGTGTGGTGGTTTGTGGTGGCCTTGTTTATTTTCAGAAATTTGAGGGAATCATTTTCCTCAAGGGCCAGCATCAACTCTATAATCCGTGAGCTACTGTGTTAATTGTAGTGGCATTTTAAGCCTTGGGCAAATGCTAACATCTCATTTCCTCCTTCCATCCATAAGGATGATAAAAGCTTTCCTGTAATTCAAATGAAGGCTCACTATTGAGAGCTTCCCTTTATACACCCCTCCCGCCTCTCCAACAATGGGTCCCCACCACGCCTCCTGAGAAGAGCAATCACCTGTTAAGCCTTAAATCCACAAAGCCTGGGATCTAGACAACCAGGATTCTAGACACCTTCTGAAAGAAGCCAAGCGGCTCTTCCCTCTTTCTTTTTCTCCCACTCTTTCCATTTCCTATCAACGATATCAATAACTAACATTTATTAAGCACTTACCACGTCCCAGGCAGTGTGCAGTATTTTTGGTGAAATTTTTTGCCGTATGTTACAAATTAGGATACTGAAACAGAGAAGTTAAATAATTTTCTTCTTCTTCTTCTATTTTTAAGATTTTATTTTTAAGTAGTCTCTACACCCAATGTGGAGCTCATACTCGCAACCCCGAGATCAAGTTGTATGCTCCACTGACTGAGCCAGCGAGGCTCCCCAATTTTTCAAGGTCACAGAGCTCCATGAGTGCTGTGACAGAGAGTACAAGTTATTGAGCGTGTCCTTCCCCAGCACTGGGCAGGGGCCCACTCCTAAACACGTCAGCCCATCCCTTAAAAAACAAACAAATAAAAAGGCTATCACATTTTAATAAAGGATACAGGTAAAACTTCTCTGAATAATAATGGTATATTCAGTCTAAACACCTGCCATCCCTGTGCCCTAGGAAACGGGTGCAAAAAGCAGCAAGTAGAAACTTCAGTGTTTCTGATTTGAGTTTGTAGCCACTGACTTTAATTTTCTGTTATATATGGAGTAGGTTACCACTTCTGCAACTAGCAAGGGGATCGATAGCAATTTCTATGACATTTAAGTGATCGAATACTTCTTTATGAAGCTGTGGCTTACTCTCTTCCCGGACAGGGCCGAAATCAACTTTCCTGCTTAGGTTGAACTTATAGTGGAGATTGGTGTCTGTAAGATGAAAAAGCATTGATCGGGTATAAAGTATAAGCCATATGTTATACTCAGCCTTTTATATTTATCTTAAATAAACTTATGGTGAAGGGAGTTGGCATTATTGCCCTTTCAGCTCTATCAGGATGTAAAGTTAGCAAGAAAATCTGCGTTCATTTGGTCTCTTACAAGAGATGGTATAGGAATGGGCATAATTAAGAAAAATTCGCATAAACTCAGGTATGGGGGTGGGGGAGAAATAGATCATCTGTCCCTTTTCATCTTTCTAGATTCGTTACAGACATTGCTAATCAATAGCATCACTCTTTCCTTTAAGGGCCCACCACAAATTTACTAGTAATGGCACAAGAAGTGAAACTCGTTTGCCATGCTTTATCTAGCATGTGCTGTGTAGAGTTGGACCTGTGATGGTATGTGTGTGTGGTCCTTTTTGCCTAGACAATGGAAGGGCTATGAAGATCTTTTATCAAGATTTTTTGCTTTGAAGGGCAAACTGTGAAGAGAATGTGAAATGGGTATAGCAGGAGAGAGATCATGATCATTAAATATGTAACTAGAAAAAAAAATCTCACACAAGATAGAGGGTCTTGCAAAGTGTGTTCACCTAATATATACTTCAAGAATGTCTGGAATGTATCTAATAGTGTAATAAAAGACTTTACGCAAAATACCCACGTTTACAGGCTGGGTAGGAGCAGGACACAGACTGAAGAGGAGGCAGGAACAGATTGTGCTTGGGCCAGACTGAATGTTTTCAGCTCTAAATGTATAATTTTTCCAGGACCTCAAATAGAATTTTGGGAGCCGAGTAGGGAGTAAATGATTGAAAAAAAAAAAGATGAATTATAATATTTAAAACCTAACTTTACTTCAGTAGATATTATGATGTCTAAATATACACAAAAAAGAGTATTTGGAAAATTGAATTATTTAAAACCTGTAACATAGATGTTTGCTAAAATAATAGAGCCGTTTGGGGATCAAACCTTTCCCTAAAGGATAAAACATTTATTAATTATATCTATTTTCTCTTTTGCTGTTGTGTATTTTAACAGTTCTCACTTATATAAAGTAGAATATATATTTTTAATTATATTTATACAAATCCAACTGTTGTTTATCTCCTTTACCAAAAGGGTAAAATGATATTTATTTCTTCATTATGAAAGTGTGCAGTGCACAATTTTAGATCTAGAGAAAGGAGAAAACTCCATTTTTAGTCTCAGTTTGTACCTACCTTAAATTCCAAAGGATTAAGCTTATTCAAGCTGATTATGTTACAGTGCATCTGTGTTAAATGTGTGCACTTGCAAGAGCTGAATCATTTTCCTAAATTTTTCTTGACCTCCAGTGTTTGGTGAAGGAACCTCAGAAGAATACAGCTTTCTAGTTAATAAATATTTCTGAGCAAGAAAACAAAACAGTCTATAGAATAAAAATTCATTTGAGGGCCACTTGGGTGGTGCAGTCAGTTAAGCGTCTCTTGATTTTGGGTCAGATCATGATTTCAGGGTCAAGGGATCTTGCCCCAGGTAGGGCTCACCGGCTCAGCGGGGAGGCTGCTTGTCTTCTCTCCCTCTGCGCCTCCCCCTGCTCCTGCGTGTTTGCATGGGCCAGCACTCTCTATTTCTCAAATAAGTAAATCTTAAAAATATTCACCGGATAAGTCGATAACCTCTGTAAGGTATGGAGAAAGAATATATTGAAACTTTGGTTGTTGGGAAATAGTATTTAGGAGTAATAGACTCAGAATGGTCTGTGAATTGTGTATGGTTAGATGAAGAAACACTTTCTTAACACATCAGCATTCCTTTGTATTAATTTAATACTCAGTTTCATTAACATGAATACTGAAGAGAGGGTATTAGCATTTTCTTTGCTTCGAGTCATAGTTCTTAATTTTATTTGAAAATGCAGTAGGAAGAAATAGTCATATATTTTGGCTTTAAAGCATTAGTTTAAAACAAACAAAAAAGGAGAATCAAACCTGTAAGTACAGAGAACAAACCGATGGTTTGTTTAGAGGGAAGGGTGGTAGGGGGATGGGCAAAACGGGTGAAGGGCCGTGGGAGATACAGGCTTCTGGTTCTGGAAGAAGAGACACAGCAGAGGGAAGATAGTCAATGACCTTGCGGCAGCAGGCACACTTGGGAGCAGAGCACAGTGTGTAGAGAAGGTGAATCACTGTGTTGTACGCTTGAAACTAACGAAACACTGTCAACTATACTCAGATAAAAAATATTTAAAAAAGCATTAGCTTAGTAACGGATATTTTCTCTATGATAAGGCAAACACTTGAGGATAAGAATGCCTGAAGAAGGCAAAAATTCAGTGTTTGATATCAAAGCGTTTGAAGGGTGGGGGGGGGTAGTGTGGGGAAAAGGAAAGGAGGGAGAAAGAAGAGGAAGGACCAAGGAGAGAGAGAGAGAAAGAAAGGAAAAAAAAAAAAAGGAAATGACTGGGTGGTAAGTCAGGTATGCATTTTCTGAGTCACCCACCAAATCTGCTGTCATGGGCATGTCGCTCTTGAAGTCCCATCTCCAAGCTCTGAAGACAACGAATACAAACCTGAAAGGAAAGCCTGTGTGTCACTAACTACTATTAATAATTTAGAAGATTTGTTAGACTTATTGTTAGAAGTTATTTATATTCTGTTAGAATGCCCAATATCATTGCAAGTGTTTCTGGACAAGCTGAGTTACCTTTCCTGAGAGACCAACCCTTCAAGAATGACAAGAGGAAATATTCTGTTTTCCTACCTATTCTTTTTTACTACTATAAAAAGATTTTGAATATGCTGATAGAGATACAGTGTAAATTAGTATTTACAGTATCCGTTTGTATAATTTGTGGCCTCAAAAAGGAAAATGAACTTTTTGACAACTAATGTGGCATAGAACCCGTTTTCAATACCCATCCTGTCAGAAGAAAGGCTTTCATGGTCATATATGTTTTGAAAATGCTATGCTCTATTCTCCTGTTAGAAAGTCTTGTTGCATATTGTTATAAAAGGCCCTGAGATGTCTGACGATTTAAAAAATTCAAAACTGTTTAACTTTGTTTGAGTCACCTTCCCCCAGGTTTATGTGATCATGAATTCTTTCATCAGTAATACCTATTAACATGATACAATTTAGAATTCCTTGGAATTCACTCAGGGGATCTTTCCTAATATGCAAAGGATAATTTATTATTTGGGGGAGTGGTTCAGAGACAAACATTGTAATTGCAGTAGATACGTTTTTCTTTTTATGTGTTAGGAAAATGCATCTCATTCATGATTTTGTGGATCCTGTTGCTTAGACTGAAGCTAAGCTTGTGTATGTAAAAAATGGGTAGATTTAAAGAAAATAACACTGAATAATAGTAGAAATAACACATAAATATGGCAAAATCAGAGGGTGGTAGGTGAGTATCTGAAGATTGGGAAATAAAAATAGGTTGCAGTAATTTGAATATATATATTCAGACTCATCATCAGGAAACGTGGAAGAGGGAGAGTAGCTCTCTGGTTCTGGCTTAAAATAATTTTGTAACCTGGGGAGAGAAGCCTGTTCTGGATGGACCTCAGTTTCCTTGTCTGTAAACAGGGAGAGCTGGATTGGAGAATATCTGTGGTTGACTTCAGCTCAACAGCATTGATGTGAATGGAAAGTGATAGAGGCAGTCTGATCTGCTAACTCCCTCAGGCCCTCTGCGACTCAGGGAAAGCTCATTTATTTTTGGGTAGCTAGAGAATTATAATCTCGTGCCACCTGTACCAGGAAAAGAGTGGCCAAATGTTGCACAGACCACACCTTGGTGAATGTTGGCTGGGCTGTCACGCTCTTGCTTTGGTTCCTGGGTGGCAGTGAAGCAGAACACTTCATTCTTTGGCCTGCCATTCTTTGGCCTCTCTTTACATCCTTTCCTCAAAGTAGCTGAGCCAGGTTCCTGGATTTGAGCTCCTTGCAGTTCTAGCCTCAGGGAATTCTCTGGCCTGTGGAGGAGATTATCTGGAGGGCAAGGCTTACTTTCTTTGGTTTTAAGACTGCACTTCTCCCCTGCAGGTTTTTAGTTTTTTTTAATTTTTTTATTTTTATTTTGGAGAATCAACATGTATATAATGTCATATTTAGTCTAACAATCTGGTCTTGTTTTAAAATTTCAAAAATATGACTTTCTTTTGTTGGATTTATTCCTAGGGCTCTTCGGTTTTGTTTTGATTTTTTTGCTTGTGGTTTTTAATGATTCTTGATTTATGAGTGGGATCCTGTGATCTATTACATTTCTTTTCTTTTTTTTTTTTTTTAAGATTTTATTTATTTACTTGACAGAGAGGAGAGAGATAACAAGTAGGCAGAGATGCCGGCAGGGAGAGAGGGAGAAGCAGGCTCCCTGCTGAGCAGAGAGCCCGATGTGGGGCTCGATTCCAGGACCTTGAGATCATGACCTGAGACAGAGGCAGAGAGGCTTAACCCACTGAGCCACCCAGGGCTCCCTATTACATTCTAATGGCTGATTTTTAGGGGAATATAATATCGTGGTTATATACAAATCAAACTCTGTCACACTCTGTCACTTAATAGCTGTGTGACTTTAAATAAGTTTCTTAACCAGTCTCTTCCTTTGGGTGTTTTTAATCTTTAAAATCAAGATTAAAAAAATTAATTAATTCAAGTAATAATACTAATCTCCCTCAGAATTAAATAGTAAATACATTAAAAAGCACTTAGTATAGTACCTGGTAAATAGCCCTCAAAAACTGTTAGCTGTAATTATTACAGCTGGTGTCTCGGACAATTTTTTTTAAGACAGAGAACAGAAGCGGAGGAAGGGGAGGGGCACAGGGAGAGGGAGAGAGAGAATCCTAAGCAGGTTCCACCCCCACATCCCCTGGGGGGGCTGGATCTCACGACTCTGAGTCATAAACCTAGATGAAATCGAGAATCAGATGCTTAACCCTGGTCACATTACTGAATAGTTACTCATGTCACTTGATTGTCTTGAAAGTTCTAGGTATGTAATTACATCAAATGAAAAGAATATCAGTGTGAATATATTTTCCTTCATCGTTTTTTCCAGAAGAAATTCTTTACCAGGATCTTCAGCCCAATGTCAAATAGTAGTTGAAATGATTTCTGTGTCTTTATACTGACGATTCCAACTTTCTTTTGCAGAATCTATCTACTATAATTTTTTTTTAAAGATTTTTTATTTATTTATTAGAGAGAGAGACTGAGAATGAGAGGAGAGAAGGTCAGAGGGAGAAGCAGACTTCCCGCAGAGCCGGGAGTCTGATATGGGACTCGATCCCGGGACTCCGGGATCATGACCTGAGCCGAAGGCAGTCGCTTAACCAACTGAGCCACCCAGGCGCCCCTCTACTATAATTTATAATCAATTTTATGTCCTTTTTTTAAACTCACTATTATAACATAAGCATTTTTCATGTTAATAAACTTTTGGCAAATATTATTTGTTCTATATTATATCAAAAATTACGTATAAAATATAACACATATAAAAATATTAAAATGTTAAATATATGTATAGTTTAAATAATGATGATAATAATAGGAACATCTGTATATATACCAAGCTTAAATAGAATATTAGGAAGCATTTAGGAGCTCTTTGTGCCTTTTTCCATTTGCATCAAGAATTTTTATCCATTATTTTCTTACTTTCCTTTTTACTTTTACCACCAGTGTATAAATATTGCCAAATAGATGTATTACGGTTTACTTAATAGTTCCCCTAATGTGATTATTTATATGAGTTTATATTTTGGATATTGGGAGTTGAGCTTTCCCATATGAAGATTATTTCCTTAGGATAGATTAGATTAGATTTCCTTAGGATAGATTAGAACTTAGATTCCAAGTTCTAAGACTTGGAATTACTAGGTCACTGGGTGTATGATTATTTTAAAACCTTTGGCCAAATATTGATTGTCAAATTGCTTTCCAAAAGGCTTGCATCTATTTATATTCCCCAAAAGCAATATATATATAAGAATGACCATTAAAGTTAAATAGCCATCAACACTGAAGGTTAATAATTTGAAAGGCAAGAAATAATCATGTTTTTATAAGACTTCTAAAAAGGTTGTATTTTTTAAAAGGTCGATTAAATTTTTTTGAAAGATACTCTGTATACAGAAATGTTCACATATTTGTTTAGCTTGATGAATTTTCACAAAGAACACAACTTCATAACTAACACCTAGATTGAGAAATGTATTGATACCCAGCTGTCCTTGTGCTCACTTCCAGTTTAAGTTTAAAGATATTTTTGTGTGCTAAAACCTTTGAAGAGAGAAAACTGACCTTGCTTTGACAGATTTAGTTATGAGAGCCAGCACTAAGTTTTTGAATTATGAAGGAGTGAAGATTTTGGAAGGTTTATATGTGTTTAACGCTGTTACTGTCTTCATAAAGTAAAATAGTGGATTTATAATTCTGACCAAATGTCTCTCTTTTGAAGTGGCTCGATATCATTTGGCTATTTGGCATATAACTTTGCAATTACTCAATGATGCAAGCCCTAATAGTGTATCCTATAATGCTCAAGTTATAGTGTCTATAAATATGGATTAGACACTGATTCCTGGGGCCCAGCTGAGACGCACTGAATCAGCATTTGCATTTTCATGAGCACGCGGGTGATGCTGATGCACGCAACGGTTCCTAGACCACACTTCAGTAATAATTTCTCTATTGGATAAATGTCTCTTTTGAAGAAAGACATTCTGCAAATGTTGATAATCGAAGCAGTTACCTAAGGCAACCCTTCTACATTGCGTAGCCTCAGTTTTTAAAAACATGTAATAATATAGGGGCGCCTGGGTGGCTCAGTCGGTTAAGTGTCTGACTCTGGCTCTGGTCATGGTCTCGGGGTCCAGAGATTGAGCCCCTTTTTGGGCTCGCTGGTTAGTGTGGAGTCTGCTAGTCTCTCTTCCTCTGCCCCTCCCTCCGCTTGTGCTCTCTCTCTGTCTTCCTCAAATAGGTAAATGGAATCTTTTTTAGAAAAACAAAAACATGTAGTAAAATATTTTTTTCATCCTTAGTCCTTTCTAGGCTTTCCTACTGCGGACCTAGACACATGGTGTTTAACATAGGGGTGGTGCAGCTTGTGTAACCGGAACAGGAAACATCTACCTCGAAACACACCCCTTGATTGCAAAATCTCTGGAACTGACCTGGTAGAATGGATCTAGCTTTTCAAAGGATCACCCTTAGCTTATTTATCTTGGCAATCTTATGGGTATATGATCTGTGTTATTGTGGTAGCCAGGTGAAACAGTGTAACTTAAGGTTTTGCCTGACTGTACATATAGTTATAAAATGGAAACAATCAACTGACTTGCTCCCTCCCAAATGTTTTCTATTTAACCTAAGTTTACCTCTTTGGTGCTGCAGCTTTGCAAGTAGATCATTTTATGAAAAGGTCGATAATTCAAATTTTTAGTCCAAAGAGAAGTTTAGAAAATTATCCCTCTGTTTCCTCTCTCTAGACATTGAAGAACACTAAAATTCATATGTTTTTGGAGAGTCATTTTAGGAAAAGCAGAGGGCTGGGGCACCTGGGTGGCTCAGTTGGGCATCTGACTCTTGGTTTCAGCTCAGGTCATGATCTCAGGGTCCTGGGATCAGGCCCCAAGTGAGGCTCTGTGTTTGGTGTGAAGTAGTCTTGTCCTTCTCTTTCTACTCCTCCCCCTCCCCCTGCTCGTGCTTTCTCTCTCCATCTATCACTAAAGTAAATAAATAAAATCTTGGAAAAAAAGAAAAAAGAAAAAGCAGAGTGCTTACTAAGTAGTCAGATATTAGGTATAATAATTCATAGAAAAAATTTATAGGGTTTGGCTTTTGCTTTCAATTATCTTATTTACTTATTTATTTTTAAAGAGTTTACTTATTTATTCAGGAGGGATGGGGGTGGGGGAGCAGAAGGAGAAGCAGAAGTCCTAATGTGGGACTTGATCCCAGGACCCTGGGATCGTGACCCAAGCTGAAGGCAGACGCCCAACTGACTGAGCCTCCTTAGCTCCCTGCTTTCAATTATCTTAATTAGAACTATTGCTTGTTCTGCTGGACTTGATGGAGTGAAGTCATATTGATTCCGATCCCTCAGTATTGCTTGAATCCACCTACTTCTCTTCACCTCCACCATTGCCCTGGACTGATACACCTGTTTCTCCTTTGTGGTCTGCAGCCAGGGGTTCCTAACTGGTTCCCCTTGTATTCTTGCCCCCTTCCAATCAGTTCTCCACCTTACTATCAGAGTGGCCTTTTTTAATAAGATAAATTGGATCATGTCATTCTTCTACCTAAAATCCTTCAGAGGCTTTCATCCGGTGCAAAGTCCTTATCATGGCGCACAAATTCTTTCACCGTCTGCTTCTGGGCTCCCTTTTCCAACCTCAGCTCAATCCCATCTCTCTCTTGCTCATTACACTCAAGATGTTCTTTAACCCATGCAAACCCTTTTTTAACTCCAGGCCCTCATGCAGGCTGTTCCCTCTACCTGGAAGTCTCCTCCTACAGTTTTTGTCTGGCTAACTCCTGCCCCTCTTTCCCATCTATGCTCAAATGCCACATCCTCAGAGAGAGCCTTCAAGTCTAAATTTTGTCTCTTAGTGTTTCTCCTCATCATGTATTCTTTTTCTCTCGGTATTTATCACAATTTGTAAATATAAACATATGTGTTTGTTGGTATCTGTTTTTCTCACTAGTGTGTTTTGAGGGAAAAATTTAAGGCTATGTTATTCCTCATTGTATCCCCAGTGCCTAGCACAGTGCCTGACCCTGAATAAATACAAGTAAAGATTTGTAATTACCCAATGTGTAAGTTATCTACTGCTGTGTAACAAATGCAGGCACAAATTTAGACCTTTACTTAAAACAATGAACTGTTCTTATGCTTCGTTGAGCCAGGAATTTAGAAATTTAACTATTTTTTCTATTTTCTGTGGGTTATTTAGGCTGTTGGCAGAAGGCCTCCATTACATGCCTCATGGTGAGTCTGTAGGGCTGTTTCAGTGTTCCTCAGACATAGCAGCTGGCTTCTCCCAAAGGGATGATCCAAAAAATAGAGAACTTTGGCTGTCACATATTGTCAGTTTCACTACATCCTACTTGTGAAAAGAAAGTCACCAAGTACAGGTCACACTAAAAGGGAGAGGAAATTGGCTCCATCTTTTGACGGGAAGGGTGTTAGGGAATGGATGGGCATTTTTGGAAACCACCACAGTTCTTCCTCTCGCCACAAATTACTTATATTGCCTCCATATGCAAAATATACTAAACTCCTCCTCCTAGCCCCTAAGAATTGTATTCATTTAAATTATGAGCTTGAAATGCGGGATGTTAGCTTCAAAATCAGGTCCAAGTGTGGAGAGACAAGTTCCTGGGTGTAGTCCCTTAAGTCTTGTTCTTTTAATACCATTCTTCTTGATCTTAAGACCTATGAACTGAAGAGACAAGTTATCTACTCCACCCACAGCCAGTCTACAATGGTGGGATGGGCCTAGCATAGCCGCTGTAGACAGTTCTGTCAAAAAGGGGGCAAATGGAATGTGCGCCACAGTCCATGGTTCGTGGCAATTGTGAAATCCAGCTGGGCACAGGTTAACAATTCTTAATTAGGAATCAAGGCTTGGAAATAATGCTTTAAGGCTCTCTGTTCTTGTTTTCAAGCTCTGAGCCTTTTTTTTTTCCTCCCCATGAAAGGTACGTGTTAGCAGCTAAGCAGTCTTTTGTAGCTCACTTCCTCCTTGTAGAAGTTTAAGGGTATAAAGTCCTTTTATCACTTGTATTCACTCTGTGTGAGTCTAAGCTGGTCGTGTCTGTGTCATTGTGTTAGATGTAAAAATATAAGTATTTATAAGACACAAAATTTATATGGAGGAAGAGATTAATTCTGCTGTGAGCACGGAGGGACTGGGAAGGCTCCAAGACAGATGATGTTTGAGCAGCATTTTCAAGAGTGAATAGAAATCCTTTAGGAAGACCCCATAGAGAGGAGCAATCTGAATATAGTGAAGAACATGTAGAGAAGTGCTGGTGGACTGAAATTGTAATGTATATACATATAGGGACATATGGGTAACTTGTTATTGATAGGACATATGATATGCCAAGACTTGGATTTTATTTCTGTAACTCAGTATTTCTCAAAATGTGGTCTACAAGCCTCTCACATCCAACTCACTTACATCCAACTCACTTAGGCACTTATTAAAAATGCAGGTTCCTGAACCTTACTCTAGACTTACTGAAGTCATACTCTTGACTCTCTGGAGGAGGAACTCAAGGATGCTTGAGTTTTAGGGTTAGCTGCCCTAAGGGTGTTAGAAGGTCCTCAGTAGGTTCTAAACATGATTTGAAATGTAGATAAATTGCTCTAGGAGCTGTGCAGAAGGTGGTAAGATGGTCAGAAAGGGAGATGAGTGTGGAAGCTTTTGCTGATGGTCCTGTAAGAGAAAATGGAAGGCCTATGGAGATGAAAAAAGGAAAATTTAAGAGTTGTAAAGATAATGAGGATAACATAAACAAAGGAGATTGATGCAATGAGGATTTTACATATACATGTATAGATAAATAAAACTTACAGTAAAAGTTTTGTGGGAACACAAGAGGCAGAAAACACTAGTAGTCGGAAATGAGATGGAGAACAGTGGGAGTGATATTTGAACTAAGACTTCAAGTATGAGTAGGAGTTTACAAAACAAATAAGGGAAGTTACGTGTAGAAAAGAGCACGCATAAAGCTAAGTGAGGATCTGATATGCTTCGGAATAATAAGACGTTGGGTTAGATTTGAATGTAGTTGCTTAAGAGAGAGAGTGGTAGGTTATGAGGCGGAAAGGAGAAGTTAAGATCTCACAGAGAAGTTAAGATCTAGCTGCTCACTGGTCAGTTTCTTCCTCTTCTTGAGGACACAGATTTCCTTCTTGCAGTTAGGTAAGGCCCTGGGATCGAGTTCTCATGGTTACAATGTGTGTATAAGTGATTTGCACCATTCTGGGTCTGGCCGTTAAAAGGCTCCTACAAGCTAGTCTCCACCTCACTGTAGATATTCGTGGCAACCTTAGAAACCACTTGTAGGAGATAACAAAGCCACAAGATGGACAACACCTGGGTTCTTGAATCACCTTTTGGAGCATAGGTGCCTGCAGATAAGGAACACCCGTTTTGGCTTCAGTATAAGTAAGAAAAGTAAGAAATAGACTTCTTGGGCTTGAGCAATGTCGTATACTTGCCATACAAAGGAGTTTGAACATAATCTCGTAGGCAAAGAGGCGTTTCCAATAGGGAGTGATGTGATCTGGTTTGTCTTTAGGCGAAATCACTTTCAAAATATAGTAACAAAAAGCCTTGGGGTAATGTGAGGGTCTTCCACAAATGTTCAGTAGCTATCTAGCGAATGGGGGAACGAGTTTTCCTAGGGCTAGTTTGTAGACCAAACACTAAATGCATAAGTGAAAGTTAGAGGGGAAAGGAAAGGGGTGCCTCTCAACTAGGTCAGAGCTGCTCATATAGAGGTTTCCTTAGTGAGCTTCTTCTCCCTGAAGAGATGGCCAGAGGGAGCTGGGGGAATTCTGTTCAAGTTTTTGGTGGGGGACTGAAATAGAATACCTTTAAGATGTTTTTGATTTGGGGATTCCACGACCCAAGGTGATTAATTCAGTCTGAATTAACAGACAAGTGCTTGTGTGCCCCACATCAGCCATGCGATTAATCTCTTCTCTACTTGCACCATTACACATACATTTATATTATCTAAGCACTGACTCTGAATTCTCGTGTTTCACTTTATGTGTAAAGCCGCAGTCACCCTTTCCATACATAAGAGCACGAACCTGCAAACACAGTTTAGCAGCTATGAAATTTGCATTAACTCATCGGTTTATTAATATGACTTTCTATTTCCTCAGTGTCATTTCCAGCAAGTATTAAATAGGCTGAGCTATCACCTGATTATGAGAATGAACACGGAGGCTTCAAACACACACGCATGCACACACAGATAATTCTCATGAAAAATAACCTATAAATTATTTCTTTTTATAAATAGGCCACCCACCTATTGCCTGGGTGGCTCAGTTGATTAAGTGTCCAACTCTTGATTTTAGCTCAGGTCATGATCGTAGGGTCATGGGATCGAGCCCCATGTTGGGCTCCACACTCAGTGGGGAGTCTGCTTCCTCCTCCTCCCTCTCCCTCTGCCCCTTCCCCAATTGGACACATGCGCACAAGCTCGCTCTCTTTCAAATACATAAATAGATCTTTTAAAAAATATATTTCTTTTTAAAAAGATACAGAACTTTTCTTTTTCCTGAGACCTGCCTTGATTTCTTTTAGTTCCTGGTACTATGTTAATTTACATAACTATAAAATATTGTCAGAGATCATTAAAGAAACCAAAGAGATTGTAACATAGCAGTCTTATGCTTCCAGATTATATAGTTCTTGAACATGAAAAAGGTGATTGATGTGGTCTATCTATTACTTCCTACATATCTCCTGGGATCTGGCTGGCCATCTTGGCTTTAAGAAGACTGAACTTGGTCTTGTATAGTTGGAAATCGGGGTAAAGTTTATTAGCTTTGTTTTAATTAAACTGGTGCAGTGCAGTAGGAGCAAGGATATCACTGCCCCTTTGTTACTCTTGGCAATCATCCAATTTCTCTTTTGTGATAAATTACCCACCCTTTGGCCTGATCATTCACCAGGGAAACAGGTTATTGCTTTGTGGAGCAGAGGGGGAAGTATATAATCGTTTAATTTTCAACGACAAGGGTTGACATGTTGTGTTAGGAACAAATAAATCTTAACAGTTACTAATCTTATGTTTAAGCAATTCTAGGATTCTTTTATTAGGACTTTATGGACGGCTTTCTATAAAGGTTGATATTCTTCTCTGGGTGGTAGAAACCCAGGTTATGAAGCCATGACTGAGTCTGTGTCTCTAGAAATGAAGGAAGTATCTTTTCTGTCAGGGAGTGAGATCTTTTCCAGAGCTGTCTATAGAGTAGGCTATAGAGTATTGCAGACGTGTTTTTAAAAAGGTTGTTCCATTGGGGTGCCTGGGTGGTGCAGCAGGTTAGATATCTGACTCTTGGTTTCAGCTTGGGTTGTGATCTCAGGGTTGTGGGATTGAGCCCTGAGTCAGGCTCCGTGCTCAGTGTAGGTTCTGCTTGGATTTTCTTTCCCTCCCTCTGGTCCTTGTCCCCCCATCCCTCCCCACCCACTCTCTCTCTCAAATAAATAAATCTTAAAAAAAAAAAATAGGTTGCTCCATTTAAAGCCAGAGTTTTATACACCAAATTGTGGACTGTGAGTATTTCTTTGGAGAAGGATTTGGTGGATAGTCAGAAAATAGGGTTAGCTTCCATTTTTAACTTTTTATACACTCATATTGTTTGATTTTTAAAAAACATAATGGATGTTGCGATGTCTGGGTGGCACAGTCCGTTAAGTGGCTGCCTTTGGCTCAGGCCATGATCTCAGGGTTCTGGGATCGAGCCCCACATCGGGTGGCCTGCTCAGTGGGAGCCTGCTTCTCCCTCTGCTTACCGCTCTCTCTGCTTATGCTCGGCTCTTTTTTGTCAAATAAATAAATAAAATCTTTGAAAAACAAAAACATAATTGAGGTAAATTGCATTTGTAATGAGAACGATCAGGACAAAAACTAGTAGCTCTCAAATGCTTTTAATTTTGGAGAGACACTCTGACTACTATACTGTCCTTGGCTAAAAATAAAAACCTTGTCAGCATGTCTGCATGTACTTCAGAAATGATCCTCTCACCAGAGCTATAGCTTATATTTTAAAATTAGGCATGACTGAATAAAGTACAGGAGAGGGAATTTGACATGGAGGGGAAGACAGACTTGAGGTAATAGGGACAAACCAGAATTCTTGAAGCTGACTGTAAGGAGCTGACTTGATGGGAGAGGAGACTAAGCCCTTCCACGGGTATGTTAGTTTGCTAGGCTGCCATGCAAAACACCACAGACTTGGGGGCTTAAACAGCAGAAATTATTTTCTCCCAGTTCTGGAGGCTGGAAGTCTAAGATAAAGATGCTGGCAGATTCAGTTCCTGGTTGAGGGCCCTCTTTCTGGTTTGCAGTTGGCCTCCTTCTCACTGTGTCCACACATGGTCTTTCCTCTGTGTGCACACATCCTGGTGTGTCCTAATTTCCTTTTATAAAGACCAATTAGATTAGATTAGGGCATACCTCTGAGGCCTCCTTTTAGCTTGATTATCTCTTTCAGGCCTTATCTCCAAATACACCACTCTGAGGTTTAGGTTTTAACATCTGAATGGGTATTACAGACAATTCAGTCTGTAACAATGGATACATTTTCCATCCACAGTTTTTTATTCTTTTTATTTTTCTATTTTTCTATACTATATATATATTTTATATGTTTATTCTATTTATTATTTATTATTTATTTTTTATTCTTATGGATTTCAGCGAGAATGAGTGGGGAATGAAAATGACTATAAATATGCAGACTCAAAGTAACCATAGTTTACTGAAGAATAAGAGATGATCACTAACCCATTGTACAAAATAGAATTAAAACCGAGTATCAAACTGAGACTTAAACAAAGTTTTGCTACACATTTAATGCATGAAGAATAATCAAGAAATTGTACATTTACAGTGGAAGGAAATTAACTTGGTAAGAATACAGGAATTTCTGGTGTTTGTGGTTTATTTTGAAATCTTGCTACTATTAGAGTCAAGGGATTTATGTTACTTTCTTTATTATATTTTAAAGAAATGCAGACATGGCAAGAAAGTGTAAACATTAAACACAGTGAAGCTTTTATAGAATGTTAGTAACAAAGGAAATATTTATCTGGTATCCAATATTTACCTTTTAAAAGCATAATCAAGATATTTTAATCAGAGTATATGTTTGATTATACCAAGATTTGAAACGTAATAGCACCGTAATTATAATAGATAATATAACACTTCTCACAATTTTCTAATCTTGAGTTATTCCAAGAGGTTTTTATACTTCTTTAGTGTTTAGAATGCTCAGTGCTCAAGTTATTTCTAGAAGAATTCTTTTTCCACTTTCTGCCAGCCTCTCAATTCGAAATATACCACATGTTGCCTATATTGTTGCCTTTTTTTTTTTTTGCTATGTTCAAATATTGTGCCCACCAATAAGACAGTAAACATCTTGGGAAGGGCCATGACTAATTCATGGTTATTGCTACAGATCCTG
The DNA here is from genome assembly GCA_028533885.1 of Nasua narica. Lineage (NCBI taxonomy): Eukaryota > Metazoa > Chordata > Mammalia > Carnivora > Procyonidae > Nasua > Nasua narica. The sequence continues at coordinate 110,254,544 of CM052809.1, forward strand.
GCACATAGTAAGTAGCTAGTGAAATATTTAATTTTTTTAAAGATTTTATTTATTTATTTGATAAGAGAGAGGGAGATCACAAGTAGGCAGAGAGGCAGGCAGAGAGAGAGGGGGAAGCAGGCACCCTGCTGAGCAGAGAGCCCGATGAGGGGCTCGATCCCAGGACCCCGAGATCATGACCTGAGCTGAAGGCAGAGGCTTTAACCCACTGAGCCACCCAGGCACCCCGTGAAATATTTATCAAGGTCGAGTAGTATAGAAAATTTCTCATACATTTGATTATTTTGTAAAACTGTGGCAATGTAAACAATGAGAACAAATATCAGATGATTGCATGGGGGAGTCTTTAGCTCTTGGGTCAGTTGCTCAAATAATTATCTCAGAACCCCAAATACTTTAATTTGAAATGCTTAGATAATGGAGGTTAAAAGATTTTAAAGATTATTTATTGGTCAGAGAGAGAGAGAGAGTGCGCGCACAAGAGAGAGCACAGGCAGAGGGAGAAGCAGGCTCCCCACTGACCAGGGAGCCCAATATAGGACTGGATCTCAGCACCCTGGGATCATGACCCGAGCCGAAGGCAGCCGCTTAACTGACTGAGCCACTCAGGCATCCCTAAAATGTTGTTTCATTTTCCTTTTTCAAATTACCTGTGGTGGGTGTGCACAGTGGTGAAAATGTGAACTGCTGCGGTCATGATCCTGGCCTTGCCATTAACTAACTGTGTGACAATGGGCCAGTTACTGTATCTGTGCTTGAGTTTCCCTTATAAAATGGGATGATATTAATGCCTACCTCTAAGGGTTTTTCCTCAGGCTTTAATGAGCTGGTCAGTGAAAAGCTCTTAGGAGGGCCTGGTGCATGAGAAGTGCTCCAAGTGTTTGCTTTTTAAGACGTCTTTACCAGTTCATGGAAATAGGTGTAGACCCCTGACTCCCAACCCAGCTACTTGTGTTGGTCTCCTACACTTGTGATATTACTCAGTGAAACAAACAAAGCAAAATCATTTCGCTGGCAAAGTAAGTTTTAACTTGTGAAATTAAGACATACTGCCCAGGCCAAATTTGAGACCATTCATCAGTGGAGCAACAATGGCCCAAGCCCTCAGAAACAGTGGCTCCCTTGGATCTTTTCCAGTGAGTGCTGTGCACTGAGTGAATGCTCAAGAAATGATCTGATTAAAGTGAAGTCCAGACAGGATTGAGCATAGTTACCTACAAAGGAATCACTTCGGAAATTGATTGGAGCACAGAATGACCTTTTCTCAGAACTCTGCAGGTGTGGCTTCAGTGTGGAGAGCTACTTAGCAGGAAGGATCGAGGACACAGGACACAGGACACAAGAACACTCACTTGGCAGCCTTTGAGGGCCCAGGGGTCAATGCCCAGCAATTAGAAATTGAGTGCTTATAAGTAGAATCCCAGTGGAATCACAGGGAAGCTGTGGGCGTGGGTGTCGGTTCACAGGAACTGAAAGATATGGCTTGTGTAGGGAAGTTTGCCTCCCCTAACAGCTAGGATACCTTTGGTTATGGTCCTGAAGTTAACCTTCGAGATGTTATGAAAAGGTCCTATCACTACCTGACTTTATGGCTTCGGGCTTGTCCTTTAACTTCTTTGGACCTCGGTTCCCTCATGCATGAGGGGATAGGGCAAGGTGTTCTTTAGATTCCCATCCAAACTCAGTGGTTTATGATGATTCAAATAGAAGTACAGTCAATAAAAATCTATTTCACTAGCTCACTCTACCTCTTCATAAAAGCAAAGTCAGAGTTTCTGCAATAATACAGTTAATTCCTGCATTTGAAAAAAAAAACAACAGAATGAGATTATAAAATGAGAACTGGAAATGAACTGATTCATACTTCAAATTATATTAATTATGATTATTATTTTAAGTGTTTGATTTTTAGGAGAAAGAAGCAAATCTAAAGAAAACCATTTATTATAAAAACCAGGTATTCCCAGGGGTGCATGGGTGGCTCAGTCGGTTAAGCGTCTGCCTTGGGCTCAGGTTGTGATCCTGGCATTGAACCCTTCTTTGGGCTCCCTGCTTAGCGGAAAGTCTACTTCTCCCTTGCCCTCTGTCCGTCCCCCCACTCGTGTGTGCACTCTCTCTCTCTCTCAAATAAATAAATAAGATCTTAAAGAAAACAAAAACCCGCAAACCAAATATCCCCAAATCAATTGTCAGGGCCTAGCACAATTCAGTTTTATCTCCTATAATTTTTACATCTTTAATATGCTGCTGTTATAATTGATGCTCAGTAATATGTCCCTAAAATATCAAAGACAGATTAATTAAACTGATATTAGGTTATATTTAGAAGTAATGTGTCTCAATATATTTTATATCCTTGCAGCTATATTTTAAAAAGCTTTTTGATCACCACTACAAATCAAATGGGTGTCTTGTACAACTTTAATGAGAAAATTCAATTTATCAGACAAGAGTTGGAGGAGCAGTATTGCATTGTACTTTCACTAATAATCTGTGTGCATTTAGACAAGTCGCTTCACTATATGATACTCACTTTTCTCAGACAAACACAGGGTAAGAGAAGAGACAATGTCTAGGATGCTTCTTTATTTCTAAAGTGCTGTGTGAAGGCAAGTTCTCCACTCCTTTCTCCTATTTAAAAGATCCTTCCAGCCATTTTTATTCTGATTCTCCCAAAAACTCCCTTTGCCTCCCCTCCCCCTGCCCTACTCTCTATATTACCAGTAGATACTATATGCTTTCACTGACAGTAACTGGCAAAGGAAATATTTGACTGCTTTTTTCCTTTGCTGCTTGCAGAGACTTGGCAAGGTGTGGGTGGTTTCTTGGGTGGTTTCATCACCCGTATAACTCTTGGCCAGAGAATAGACGCAGAGATTAGCAGATAAGAGGTGCAGATGACTGAAACTTGAGTTAGTTGCTGAACACAAAGCAAAAATGTTTCCTAAATCCAGTTAGTCAAATACCTAACAAATATGTGACAGACTAGGTCTAAGTGATAGCCCTTGGTCTTGAGAAACATATACTCTTTCAAAAAAAAAAAAAGATGGATTTATTTATTTGAGAGAGAGCATGAGCAGCGTGGAGGGGCAGGCAGAGGCAGAGGGAGAAGCAGACGCCCCAGTGAGCAGAGAGCCCAATGTGGGGCTCAATCACAGGACCCTGGGATCATGATCTGAGTCAAAGGCAGATGCTTAACTGACTGAGCCTCCTAGGGCCCCGAGAAATGTATACTCTTAACAAAACAAGTTGGTGCTGTATATCTGAGCTATTCAGATAATTCTCAAATGCTAAACTGTATGAAAACTAACTGTAATTGCATTTGAAATTCACGGAAGGGAGAGATTTGGGTTTGGAGTTGTCAGCGAATCTGAGGGGGAAATTTGACCTGCAGAGCATTTTTAAGGAAGAATAATGATTCTTTAAAGTATGATTCTTTAATACATTAATTCATTCAACAAGTATTTATTTAGTGGCTATGATGCTTTGTACTTTATTAAAGGCGTTTTTTTTTAAAGATTTTATTTATTTATTTGAGAGACAGACAAAGTGAGAGAGAGCATGAGAAGAGAGAAGGTTAGAGGAAGAAGCAGACTCCCGGTGGAGCTGGGAGCCCAATGTGGGACTTGATCCCGGAACTCAAGGATCATGACCTGAGCTGAAGGCAGCCGCTCAACCAACTGAGCCACCCAGGGGCCTCTGCTTTGAACTTTAAGTGCTGGAAATACAGCAATGAACAAAATGGGAAGAAATTCTTGCACATAGCTTGTATTCTAATGGAGGGATTTTAGAAAAATAGAGTAAAATATATTATATCAAATGATAAGTACTGTCGAATTAAAAGAATATTTAGGTTAGTAAGGTAGGTTTAGAGAAAGCTCTAAGAAGTGATACAATCAGGGTCCCCTGGGTGGCTCAGTTGTTAAGCATCTGCCTTCGGCTCAGGTCATGATCCCAGGGTCCTGGGTTCGAGCCCCACATCGGGCTCCCTGCTCGGCGGAAAGCCTGCTTCTCCCTCTCTCCTTCCCCCTGCTTGTGCTCTCTCTCTTGCTGTGTCTCTGTCAAATAAATAAAAATCTTTAAAAAAAAAAGTGATACCATCAGATTATATCAAGCTAACCCTCTCATCTTATAAATGAAGGAAATGATGCTCAGGTAGGTTAAGTGATGTAGCTAAGGTCACCCAGGTTATCAGCAAGAGAGGAATAAAAATCCAGGCTTACTGCCTCCTAGTCTAGTGTTCTTCCCTATATGTGCACGCCTCCCAGATGGTCAAGTCACAGCTACAAAGGTGCGAGGGGCAGGCATTTTGTATTAAGGGACGAGTAGAAGATACTAATAGATGGAAAGGCTAGTGCCAAGTCTGCAAAGCCAAAGAGAGAAGTTTAGATTAGGTGTGCTGATAGGAAAGATATGAATAAAATGATCCTTAGAACATTTTTAAAATATTTAGTTGATTTCTAATTCATCAGATTAAAAAATACTTCTCTTAGGTGATTGCCTTCCTGTCCCTTTCCTTCTCTCTCCCTTAGTTCCCTGAGAAATCAGTCCTTTGTCCAATGCTATTTACCATCAGGTAGAATACTGCTCTTTTCTGAGAATATCAAAGACACTCTGCTCTGGTCTGTCTTGAAATAGAAAGAAGGCATTTTGGATAAACAGAGATATTTTATTTCAGCTCCACATCTAGGGATTTAACTGCTGGTGAAATGAATATTGAATGAGAACTAAATCTAGACAAGAGATTTGGATAAAATGAACAAGTTGAATCAAATTGAGAGATGCTGTTACTCATACGTTCTTCATAAACTAGGAATTAAATACTTAAGTTCCTTCGGGAGTTAGTGCATAAATTATAAACCAGATCATACATTTCCTTAAGTGCAGTATTCACTGTTGCTGATTCACTTTCATTTGAAGTTTCCAACAATTAAGAGGGAGGGAGGGGCAGAAAGAGAGCGAGAAAGACAGAGAGAAAAACCACCAACAAAATGCAAAAACAAGGATTTATCTGCAGGTATAAAGATGCCATAATAATACAGTAGGTGCAGAAATAACCTTAGTTTTTTACTTTTCTTTGAGAAAGAACAGGAGCTTCAAGGAGGAGGAAAATATATGCATTAAAATACTTACCTTAAGTTCAGTAACCAGAGAATTATCAATAGGGCAAATCTTATTGTTGTAGCTGCTGATAACATGTTAGATATGAGTGCTTACTTTGGTCCAAATCTAAAGTATGTCTTCTTTTGGACCTGAGGGGTATTTTGGAAAAGCCTCAGATGCTTGTGCATAAGGTTACAGACTTGGAATTGTGAGCCTCTTTATGTGGGGGTCATGGAATACATTCAAGGACCATTTTGAGGCCCAAGTAAAGTTTTAGGCAATGGTCTAAGTCCATGGCTCATTTCAAACATGTATTTAATGCAGTGCAAAAGATACTTGGATTTTTTGGTCTTATGGTTGTGATGGGGATCGGGATATTAGTTCTAACACTCACTTGTGGGTCATTTGGTGCCTATTGCAATTTTCCCACCAAAAGAGCAGAATCATTTCCATAAGTAATACAGAGTCACTCAACAAGAGGATCTCTCCTACACATTCACTTTTTTTTGGGCTTCTGTCTACCTTGGGATTAATGACCTGTGAAATGAAGAAGCCTCTAAGTAGTGAGAAAAATACCTGTCACTGAATTTGAGTACGCTGTTGGAGGTCAGAAGAGGAGTGACCCCCTGGACTTCTTCCAGAGTACACAGAATACACACAGCAGGGACCCAGGGTGGAATGTCTCGAAAGTTGAAGCGCTAGGTCATGGACCTCGAGCACAGTAGGTACTTAAAAGTTGTGGAATGAATGAATGGAAAGGAAGAAAATTGCCAAAGAGGACTTCCAACTATGAGAATCAGCAAAGTAACGCCAGGACAGGAAATGGGGAGGGCAGGAAGGAAGAGCTGCTTTTGGCAGCAAGATAGGTTCCATTTTGGATCCATTACATCTGTGGGGAGGCTAATCGTGCCAACAGCTACCGTGTTGAGCCTACCCTGCCTGCCTAACGGACCCTTGCATACTTTTCGAGCCCCTCCTGCACTCGCGGTCTCCAGTCATGGCCACCCTTCTAGCTCTCCAGTTTTCCCATAAGCCCTTCCTCAGCCTTGCTTGGGATCTTGTTCCTGCTCTTTCCTTGACCCCAATTTACTCAGACTCAGAGTTTCTGTAAGGAAGACTTTTTTTGCCATGCCACTACCAAAATTAACTTCCCTATTACAGTCCTCAGTGTCCTATCTCTAGATGGCTCTTTCATAACACATACCACTCTTGTACTTTTTTTTTTTTAAGATTTTATTTATTTATTTGATACAGAGAGGGAGAGAGAGAGAGATCACAAGTAGGCAGAGAAGCAGGCAGAGAGAGAAGGGGAAGCAGGCTCCCTGCTGAACAGAGAGCCCAACGTGGGGCTCGATCCCAGGGTCCTGAGAGCATGACCTGAGCCGAAGGCAGAGGCTTAATGATTGAGCTACCCAGACGCCCCTACCACTCTTGTACTTTTGCAATGATTTGTTGAAGAGCTCGCTCCACCACTAGATGATAACCTCTGTATAAGCAGGGACCTTATCTGTTTTACTTATTGTTGCACCCCCAGGGTCTAGCACTGTGCTTGTCACATAGTAGGTGCTTGAGTAATTGAATGAATATATGTCGGATATATATTTACATATATATGAAATTGACATGTAACTTATTAGTTTCAGGTGTACAACAGAATGATCCAATATTTATACATACTGTGAAATGATCACCACAGTAAGTCCATGTGTCAAGCGTTCTACAAGCAGTATCTCATTGAATCCTCACAACAACCCTATGAGGTAGATACTATTATTAATAACATCTTACAAAGAAGGCACAATAACTTACCTAAAGTTATACAGCTGGTGTGTAGCAAGATTGGACCTTGAATTCTGGTTTCTCTGGGTTATTCTGCCTCTGCCAGAACATTAAATACATAGGTGCTTGGGAGTATAGGCACAAATGTAAGAAGTCAGAAGGGACACGAAGGGAAGAGTAAGGAATGTTAGGAAATCACAGATATTTGAGTAGGAAGGGATCTTCAGTTGCATGGAGCCCAAACCCTTGATTGCACAGTGAAGAGAGTCAGTCTAGGAGGTTGAATTCCTGCTCAAGGCCACACCACTGGTTGTTCTTTGGAATGTGCTAGATCCCAGGCTTGCAGCCTCCAGTTCTGTGCCCCTTTCTATAGGCAGGGCAGATGGGGGTAACGAGGGTGCAAGTCACTTTGACTCCAAGCCCCAGGTTGAAGACAGAGGGAGAGAAAGTAGGAAGGCAATGAAGTGAGTATTGTGGTAAATTAGGTGCTTTTTGGGACCTTGTATGGCTCTGATTACACTATAACCATCCTTTGTTGTAGCAACAGAATTGACTTGCCTTTGATGTTGATGCCTCAGGTTCCTTTCATTCGGTCCCCTTACTTCGCCAGCATGATTGGGGAAGGGAGATGACAGCCATGCCTTTGCCTCGTGAAAGAATATGGGGTTCTCTAACACTCTGGGGTTGTCCCTACCCCACTCCCCACTGCCCTGCCAGTCTTGCCAGTGAGGAAACTAAAATCCAGAGCGGTTAAATGATTTTTCACTTTGGGGTAAGAAAGTAGGGTAGACAAGGGGTGCCTGGGTGGCTCAGTGGGTTAAAGCCTCTGCCTTCGGCTCAGGTCATGATCTCAGGGTCCTGGGATCGAGCCCCGTATCGGGCTCTCTGCTCAGCAGGGAGCCTGCTTCCTCCTCTCTCTCTGCCTGCCTCTGCCTACTTGTGTGATCTCTTTCTGTCTAATAAATAAAATCTTTAAAAAAGAAAGAAAGAAAGAAAATGGGGTAGACAAGAAGTAGTAAGAAAAGAGGAAAAAGGGGAGGTAAATTAATCTGTTACCAGATTAAATTTGGGTTATATGTCCTGTCTTAATATATGCCCAGGGTGACATAAACCTGTCAATTTGACATAGATTTGTAAATTACTTGTCCTCAAGAATACTTGGGTAGGCACCTAGCCTCAAACTTCCCCTTGTGTCAGACTGATGCCTCCAGAACTCGTTTATGTAATTTGAATCTCTAGGACTGGGCCAGAGTTAGCTTCACCTTGGGAAGCAGGGAGATGCTACTTCCTTTTCTAGGACCTTCTCTATAGGGTATCTAGTGTGTTGTTGGGGCCACCACAGAGTTGCCCACATGGCTGCCAGGCCCGGCACAGAGCGGGATTAGAGATCAGAAGGCCATCGCTTGGCGCCCTGGTCTGAACTTTATTTATATCCATACAAATGATGCGGACTGCTTTTACTTTATTTCTCTTCAAGACTCTTCTCTATGTTCAAAGCTTGGCCTCTCACGTAGGCATTTCCCCGACGTAAAGGTGGGCTAGTGTCCTCTCCAAGTTTTTGCCTCCCCATTCACTTTTGCAGGTTGTTGTGTGAGAGCTTGTGGGCAAGAGGCACGTAGATGCTACTGTGTTATTATTACTATTATCATTATGATGCATGTTTGATGAAAGCTGAAGTCTAGGTTGGGATAATTTCCCTGAAGTTATGACTAGTGAAAAATTCTCCTATGGTCTGGTCTTTGTAATGTCGTTCTAACAATGCCAGGAATGTATCTGGCATCCGTTTTTATGAAGCTCAAAGAGATTAACAGATGTGATCCAATTATCCTCCTAAATCCCTGGATGTAGCAGGCAGCAGAGCATATCCGCCCAACAGAAACGTTGGATCACTAGGATTCAGGTGAAAGGTTCTTTTCAAATCATATCTTTATTTGTGCTGGAAACGTGAGACTTTGCCTTTCAGCCAGGCCTTGTCTTCATAGAGCAAGGTATGTTACAGTTTAGCTCAGTCCCAAAGACAAACCTTCCCCCTAAGGGACTGTACTTCTCCATACTATAATGAAAGTGGAACAGGAATGCAGTTCTCAAGGTCTACACTTACTCTTTTTTTTTTTTTTTTTTTTTGTAGAGAGAGCATTTGAGTGGGGAGGGACAGAGGGGGAGAGAGAGAGAGGGCGAGAATCTTAAGAAGGCTCCAGGCTCAGCTTGGAGCCTGACATGGGACACGATCTCAGAACCCTGAGATCATGACCTGAACTAAAATCAAGAGTTGGATGCTTAACTGACTAAGCCACCCAGGAGACCCTACACTTATTCTACTTGCTTATAGAATCAACTAAAATCAAATCAGAACCTGAGCCAGAATGTTCTAAAGTTCCTCACCTTAAAAGCAACGGAAAAACAGGATGCATGTGATTGAGACTTATGATTAGGGCTGCCATATGATTTATCTTGCCAAACATGGCACTCTTATCCCACAATAGGCTTAACTGTCCTGGGTAAACCAGGGTCCTGTTTTCACTGGACTAACAATGGTGATGGCAGTGGAGTGTAATTTCCCAGAGTTGAGTGCTTGGCACATTTCACTCCTCAAGCTAATATGTAATAAAGTCCTATTGTAGATGCTGTGGGAGAAATAGATACACATCTCCTACCCTCAAGGAGTTTATAGTGTTGAGAAAGAGATGGCTGTTATTGAGTCAAAACAATACTGAAACAATACTGGTGTGTTTTTACTTATTTTAGTCCCTTTTCTCATGATGTTGATCTTATAGATTATCTGTACTTCCTTATCTGAAAGGAAATGCTGTAATATCTTTGTTAAGATCATTTAGTGAGATATATTTTACAGAAATTCAGTTCTCTTTATTAAATGTTTTTCTTTTCTAGTTGACTTTAGAGATTCTTTTTTCCAACTATATTCTTTTTTTTTTTTTTTTTTAATTTTACTTATTTATTTGTCAGGGAGAGAGAGAGAGAGCACAAGCAGGCAGAGTGGCAGGCAAAGGCAGAGGGAGAAGCAGGCTCCCTGCCGAGCAGGGAGCCCGATGTGGGACTCGATCCCAGGACCCTGGGATCATGACCCGAGCTGAAGGCAGCTGCTTAACCAACTGAGCCACCCAGGTGTCCCTCCAACTATATTCTTATGGGCCAGAACAATACTAGGTCTGACAGAAATATTTTAACAATTAAATAAGGAATTATTATTATTTTTTACAAAATTGTATTCGCTTACATAAGCAAACATATTGCTTTCAAGTTTGTGTAGTGCTTTCAAGTTTACAAATTAACAGTCATTCAAATATCCCCCAGGGCAGGGGCCTTCTCTGTCTTGTTCTCAAGGAAAACTCTAGCACCTAGAACAATAATGTCTGGTGCATTGGGGCTACTTAACAAATACTCGAAATGAATAACTTTCTTATAATATTTGTGTTTATTTTGTCCAAGGGGTCATTTATTCAAATAAAACCTTACTTAGATTTAGCAAAGAAAACTGATTTTAGTAGAATTTTTGTGGCTAAAAAGGGGACATGGTTGTGAAGTCCGTACTCCCATCTTTTATAAACCCTGTTCTTTGGAGCATATATGAAGACTCCTCATCAAAGATAGGAAACCATGGAGAATACAGCATTAGATCACATAAAGGCAGAGAGCTCATTCTGTCCACAAATGAAGAAAATGAGGCTCAGTGAGTTTAAATAAAATGCCAAGGGCTGTTTGTTGTGCAACAGGACCAGGCTAGGCACTCAAACCTCTTGGCTCCAGGGGGCAGAGATTTTCCTGTTATAGCCAGAGCTAGATTAAGGGGAGTGGGCAGTGGGTTAGCCCCATAGCCCTGGAGGAAGCCAGTTTGCCTGGGAGCTGGCCATTAGGGAGAACATAACAGAAGGTAACAGGGGAGAAAAGATATGTAGCAAAACGCTACCCTCAAAGACAAGCAACTTTGTCGGAAGAAGTATTGTGGTAAGTCATGGGCATGAGAGGCTGAGTTTCCCTCATCAAGTGGTGTGTTTGGGAAACTCAAGTAGTCCTGAAACTGCTTTCAAGGGGGATAAATGGATCAGGGCTTGTGTCATTGGTTTGAGTCTGTGGATTTGGAGCCAGACTTGCTGATCGAAGAACTGAGGAGGGTGCTTTCCTTTAAATAAACGTTGAATATTTGTTTAAAGAATCTCAGTGTGAACGGGTGCTAAATGATTGCCTCTTCAGGATTCAAAAGTCTGCATCCAGTTTAGATGATCAAACTCTGACTTTCTTATTTGCAAGGCGGGAATTGAGACCTTTCCCCTTTAGAAAAAGAAATATGTTAGATTTACCACGATAGAAATATGTTGTGATATTGTAATCATATAGATAAACAGAGATTGCAAGATTTTTTTCCTAATGTTGTCCTCACTGGAAGAAGGTAAGAGTATACCAACCTGATAATAACTTTTAAGGAATTAAACCACAGTTTGGTACCACTTTTTTGTTTAAAATTGGCCTCAGTCTGCAAAAAATCAATTAATCATATACTGAATGTTTCTTATGCTCTTATGGTAATATTTTTCAAACATTTTTGATTATAGCATACTATAAGAAATATATTTGATATCATAGTATACACATAAATAAATATAATTGAAAAAAACCCCAAAGTATTATGAAATGGTTCTTATCTTTACTATGTATTGCACTTTTATGTTTTCCATTTTATTCTATTTTGTTTAAAAAGTGCTGGTCATGACCCTCTGAAATGATATCATGACTGTCTAATGAGTCATTACACAAAATATAAAAATCAACGCTGTAAACAATATGAGAGGAACTGAAGGTAAAGTTCCTAAGGGAGAGAGACCTGAAGTCCACTTGGGGAGAGAAAACTAACTTGCAAACCACTGGAGCATATTTTTTTCTTTATTGAGTTTTTTATTAAGTTTTTTATTTTAAATTTAAAAAAAATTTATTTATTTACCTGAGAGAGCCTACAAACACAGAGGGAGGGGCAGAGGTACCAGCAGACTTCTCACTGAGTACAGAGCCCAATGCAGGGCTCCATCCCAGGACTCTGAGATCATGACCTGAGGTGAAGTCAGATGCCTAACTGACTGAGCCACCCAGGCACCCCTATTAAGTTTTTAATTTTAATTCTGGTATAGTTAATATATAGCATTGTATTAATCTCAGGTACAGAGCTTCAACAATTCTATACATTACTCAATGCTCACCATGATAAATGTACTCTTAATCCTCTTCACCTATTTCCCCAGTCCCCCCACCGATCTCCCCTCTGGTAACCATCTGTTCTCAGTAGATAAGAGTCTGTTTCTTGGTTTCTCTCTGTTTCATAAATTCCACAGTTGAGTGAAATCATAGTATTTGTCTTTCTTTGACTGACCTATTTTGCTTAGCATTATACTCTCTAGCTCTATTCATGCTGTTGCAAATGGCAATATTTCATTCTTTTTTATGGCTGAATAATGTTCCATTATCTATCTATCTATCTATCTATCTATCTATCTATCTATCTATCTATCTATCTATATTTATATATATCTCACATCTTCTTTATCCATTAATCTATCAATAGATAGTAGGGCTGCTTCCATAGTTTGGTTCTTGTAAGTAATGCTGCAATGAACATATGGGTGCATAAAATCCTTCAAATTAATGTTTTTGTATTCTTTGGGTAAATTCCCAATAGTGCAATTGCTGGATCATAAAAAAAATTAATTTTTTGAGGAGCCTCTGTACTGTTTTCCACAGTGGCTGAACTAGTTTGCATTCCCACCAACAGTGCATGAGGGTTCTTTTCTCTACATCCTTGCCCACACTTGTTTCTTGTGTTTTTGATTTTAGCCATTCTGACAGGTGTGAGGTGATATTTCATTGTAGCTTTGATTTGCATGTCCCTGATGATGAGCGATGTTGAGCATCTTTTCACATCTGTTGGCCATCTGGATGTCTTCTTTGAAGAATGTCTGCTCGACCCCCTCTCTCTGCCTGCCTCTCTGCCTGCTTGTGATCTCTCTCTCTCTGTCAAATAAATAAATACAATCTTAAAAAAAAAAGAATTTCTGCTTGTGTCTTCTGCCTTTTGTCTTTTCTTTTTTTTAGAGGGAGAGAGGCAGAGGGAGAGGGAGAGAGAAAATCTTTTTTTTTTTTTTTTAAGATTTTATTTATTTATTTGACAGAGAGATCGTAAGTAGGCAGAGAGGTAGGCGGAGAGAGAGGTAGGCAGAGAGAGAGGGGGAAGCAGGCTCCCTGCTGAGCAGAGAGCCCGATATGGGGCTCGATCCCAGGACCCTGAGACCATGACCTGAGCAGAAGGCAGAGGCTTAACCCACTGAGCCACCCAGGTGCCCAGAAAGAGAAAATCTTAAACAGGTTCCACACCCAGCGCAGAACCCGACATGGGTCTTTACTTCACAACCCTGAGATCATGACCTGAGCCGAAATCAAGAATTGGGTGCTTAAATGACTGAGCTACCCAGGTGCCCCACCTCTGACTATTTTTAATTGGATTATTTGGGAGTTTTTTGGTGTTGAGCTATATAAATTCTTTATATTTTGGATACTAACCCTTTTTTGGATATCATTTGTAAATATCTTCTCCCACTCAGTAGACTGTCCTTTAGTTTTGTTGATTGTTTCCTTCACTGTGCAGAAGCTTTTTATTTTGATGTAGTCCCAATAGTTTATTTTTGCTTTCATTTCCTTTGCCTCAGGAGACATATCTACAAAAATGTTGCTATGGCCGATGTCAGAGAAATTACTGCCATTGAAGCATATTTTAAGACTATGATTAATTGCTTGCTAAACTGCATGATGCAGTTTAGAATGATAGATGTTCAGCTTTTATCTGTCTGTTTTGAAATACACAGATCTAAGATAAAGAAGACCACTTTTATAAAGTGCTTATTTTATACTGTAGTTCCTATTTCCTAAGTGCACCTATTTACATCTTCTTATATCTCTGAAACTGGGGTGTATCTTACAATTGATGATATTTTACAGTAACTACTTTTGGGCTGCTAATTCAGTTGTCCGTGCCTGGCCATGTGCAGTCTGGGTTGTCATTGCTGGCGACATGACTAGACAACTGAAACCCTTCACCATTTCAGTCTATAAACCATTTAAGGCAGGAATATGGATTTTTTTCTGATAAGGAATTTAGTCTGGTAAGATCAAGCGTCAGCATCAAAATTAACAGAACATTGTTAGTGGCTTGAAGAGGAATCTCAGAAGCAATCATGGTGCACACTTCAAAAATAAAAGGCTGTTTCAATAATACCATTGTTGACATAGAAGTCAAAGTTATATGGAAAATATCAACGTTAATAACTCTAAGCCAAAACAGGATTTGCAAGGACGGAAACTTAAATTTGATGAAGTTATAGGGCTTTCTTCACCAATTAATTTTGCTTCTATATTCCTTTTTTATTTATAGATAAGGGTTATATAATAGAAAGGCTATGCCTAAGGAAGTCTAAGAGAACTTTTTTTTTTTTAAAGATTTTTTATTTATTTATTAGAGAGAGAGACTGAGAATGAGAGGGGAGAAGGTCAGAGGGAGAAGCAGACCTCCCGCAGAGCCGGGAGTCCGATATGGGACTTGATCCCGGGACTCCGGGATCATGACCTGAGCCGAAGGCAGTCGCTTAACCAACTAAGCTAACCCAGGCGCCCTAAGAGAACTTTAAAGGAGGCTACAAAGTAAAAATTTAGAAGTAATAAAAAAGCATTGTGTCAGTGTTTAATTGACAGCGTTTTTTTCTTTCTTAGTTATCATTAAATGTCAGTGGCATTTTATACTCATGATCAGTTATAAGCAAATGCTAATTAAAACTACTACATTATACCATGACATGCCTATCAGAATGGCTAAAATTGAAAAGACCGATGAAACCAGTTGTTGGTAAGGGTGTGGCACAACGGGAACTCGCCTGCATTGCTGGGAGCATGCAAATTATACAACTATTTTGGAAAACAGCTTGTTACTTAAAACACACCAAGGGTATGTCCCAGAAATTCCACTTCTGAGTATTAAACAAAGAGAAATGAAAACAAATCCTCACAAAAGACGTGTAAGCAAAAGTTCATAGTAGCCCCAGATTGGAAACAACCCAAATGTCCATAAACTGTTAATAGATAAATAAATTGTGGCATACCTGTAGAATGAAATATTTTCTGCAATAAAAATGAATAAACTGTGGATACATACAGCATCATGGTTGAATATCAAAGTGAGGAAAAAGCCAGGTGCAGAAATCTTTATATTGTATCATGTTAATTATATGAAATTCTAGAAAAGGCAAAAACCCTGTTACCATATCAATAGAAAGCAGATCAGTAGTTGCCCAAGACCAGGGACTAGTGTGAAGAGACACTACAAAGGCACGGGAGAAAACTGCCTGAGGCAGTGGAAATGTTGTCATGAAGTTGATGGTGGTCTCACAACTAAATCTATTTGTCAAAGCTCCTTGAATTCTAGGCTTAAAATTGGTATTTTTTGTATGTAAATTATACATTACTAAAGCTGATCAAAAAAAGCAAATAGAAAATTGATGGTATCTTAGATTTTGAATGCATGAAATAATGGATTTTTCTCTATTTTTAAAGTTATTTAAAACTGTATTTAAAATATAGAGAATACCAAGAGCAGAAGGGAGCAATTACTTATGTTTCACTACACCACATTAAAAAATTTAAGAATGTTAGATTTTTCTTCCCCCATTAGTCTTTTTTTCCCCTATGTATGGTTGTCTCATAAATGACATTCCTAACTTCCTTCCTTGTGGAGTTGATGGTAGGCACTGTATAAACTGAATGAGAGGTTTCATGGTATTCCTGGTTGTTGATCTTATTTATGCTGATGTATCCAAAAAAGTTCTTCACGTTTGGCTTCTTGGAACATCTCTGTGCAACGTGAACCAAAGACCTGGAAATATTTATAGTAATTATTTTAAACCATGTGTCCCAAAGACGCTAAATTCGATCATTGAGAAAGAACTCTAGTACAGAACTAAACTATATTATTTAGAGGAAATTTTAGAACCAGGGCCTGAAGATAGGAATCATTAGATACTGGGCTATATATAATAGTTGGTAAGAGTGAACCTTGTTGAGAGTGGGTTTGTGGAACCTTTCAGTTTGATTTTATTGTTGGCTTAGAAAATTTACATAACTGATAATATAGGCTTTCCTCAGGAATAAAGGGATTTGTAGTCACATAAATTGAATCATTCTCCATGTGCCTTCCTGTTCATACTTACCTTATAAAATTGATAAGGGGAGATGGCTTTAGCATGTTTGCATATCGCTTTGTGGTTATAAGCTGAGGCTTAGCAAGGGTTGGGGTGAAGAAGTTTTAAGGGGGAAGATCTAGACCCCAGCCCTTAGAATATAGAGCTATTCTGACACTGAATTTTTGATGCTCTTTGCTTTGTATAATAAACTGTGTTTCACAGATTTCCTTGTAGTTGTGGATGGGGTGAAAGGAGGCCTCCTTGGGATCCGGTGACCCGTCCTAAGAGCCAGGTGGAGGCCAGTGTTCCTGAGGACAGAGTAGTGGTGGGGGAAAGTGGGTTCCAAATACAATCCCCTTCTGATGCTGACAGAGGCCAGTCGCTTCTCAATACGGAGATACTTATTCTAAGGCTACAGACTTGTGAACTCTAGATCCTGGCCCCCGGGTCTCCATATCTTCCAGTGAGAACTCAGTGTAAGTTTCTTTCTTGAGTGACTACTGTATACTGGGGGCTTTTCGTAGCTCATCTCATTTAACCCTTACAACTACCACAAGAGACAAGTCTTTTTCTCATTTCTATTTCAGAGAAAAGGAAGCCAAGGCCTTTAGAAAGTTGAGGATCTTGCCCAAAGCCACACGGCTAGTCAGTGAAAGCTTGGACTCCCTTTACCATCACATGGGGAATTTTTTCTGTTCTGTTTGAGAAAAGGAGCCAATACTTTTCACCTGGGATAAGAGAAAGGAATCTGATCTCATCACCCATGCTCCCATGTACATTTATTTTTTTAGCCTCATTTCCCTCAGAATTTTAAAGACTTCAGTCCTCTCTCTTCTATTCTTATGGTGTAAGAGCTTAGATAAGTCCCCCTTTCCCCTTTTCCTATAAGAAAGAAAAAAGTTACCAAAGAAACTTTAAGCCAGTTACTTTTACTTCTCTAAGCCTTCCTTTGTCTGTCTGTAAAGTGGGGACAACAGCAATACTGATCTCAAAAGGCTGCCGTGGAAGTTGGGTGGAAATATTTCGTGTGTGTAAAGCTATGAGTAAAGTCAGGATTCCAGATTGTTGTTATTACCCCTGCTGTGTTTAGAGAATTATTTCGCACGCAAAGGGAAGTGGGGACAGAAGTTTGTATGTGAAATATTTTCCCCTTACTTCTTGTACTTAACCTTGATGAACAGAGGACTTCAGAGCTGTTGTTTTTATCTGAAAAATTCTTCTAACTTTCTTGCTTTCTGTTTTGAAAGTAGGGAAATGAATTCAGAGAAAATTCATTAGCCATGAAGATTATTGACTGAAGATGCTGCAGGAAATATGTTCAGCTTTTTCTCAGTCTGGTTTGGTTAAACAATGAAAGGAAAGCCTTTTGCTGTAATTCAGTGCTGGAATAGAAAATATAACCAGGCTTTTGAAATATGAAAGGTATTAATATTTGAATATATCTAAATTAAAGTAATTTTTATATGTTGCCTGAGTACTAAATGCCCCTTTGCCCCTCTTTTTTTTTTTCCCTTGGTATTAGAATACGATGGAGAGGCTGTGTATTTGAGATATAGATCTTCCCATTGGTGCATTTGTAATTGAAAGACCTGTATTAATGGCACAGCTTCCATTTAGAATTTTTTAATTTGACAAGCGTTTATTGCAAAGCATCGTATTGCAGGAAAGGGGAGATGACTAAAGACGCCATCTCTGCAAAGTAGTAATTTAAGGAAGGAAAAGAGGGAAAGGAAGAACATCACGTGTGCACAGCTGATTGGGAAAGGCAGGTCTGCCCCTGTGCCAGGCAAAGAGCCTTGCCTATTTTGGACTGCTGATGACAGGAGCTCTGCTCCGCCTCTTCGAGGATGAAGGGTGTGTGACCACTGCGACCCTCATGTGAGACGCCTTCTGGCCTGGCCTCCCTTCCAAAAATACTTTCCTTTCAATGGACCAAACTTAGTCAGAAGACTTCACCTCTCTTGGTAGTGTTTTCGTCCAGCTGGGGTCTGGTGGTTTTACTGCAGCAACTTGTTTTATGGCTTGAGTTCTGCCCTTGATTATGTAATCTTTGACTATTTTATCATCCTTTACTTCCCTTTTTCTTTCACTTTGAGATGCAGAGTAAGTCACCGAGTGTACAGTGATGAGAAATGTAGCGAGGGAGTATGGAAGAAATGGAATTTGTAGCTACCGTAAAAGGTGAGACAGGCCGTGTCCCCAACAAGGAAGATTTCTGTGTCTCCTTCAGGCAGCCTTGCCCAAGGAAGGCCTCTAGCTTTTTCAGAGCAGCCTGGCTGATGGAGAAGCTCCAGTCTTACATCTGATAAATTAGAAAGACCCTTCCACCTTCGAAAAGTATCCTTCCCAGGTAATTCAGGAGATCCAGAGAGTAAGCTTCCTTTCGAGAGGGCAGTAAGCTAGTCCTAAAGATAGCTCACGGAAATTTCCAGATAATGCTATTTTCTTACTTCCAGAGCAATTCAGAGACTGTCACAAGAGCTCTGTCGAGTATCCCCAGTGCACAGTCCAAGCCAAATGAAAGTTCCCAATTAGAACATTGAAGCTTTGATGCCAATTAAAAATAAATGATGCTGTTTATGATAGAATTGTACATGAATCTGGGGGAGGAGAAATAGACCAGAAAGAGGGACATTAAAAGCTTGATATTTAAAAATATGAGCAAACTTCATTAATAAATGAATGATTATATCAGAGAGTATAGTTACTGAGCTTGAGCCTAAAATTCTAACAGGGAATTTAAGGTTTTTAAGTGATAAGTGCATTAATACAGAAAGGAGGCAAAAAGGGAAATGTGTAAAGGTTATGATTTTTGAGGTTACAAAGTTGAAGTGATTTAAGGACAGAAGAAAAATTCAGCTGTGTTTCCAGTTGGCAATATATTGCAAATTGTTGTTCAGGTAAGTCAGCTTTGGTTATACCCAAACACAGAGCTTCTCAAAAAATCAGAAAGCAATTAATGTGTTTAAGTTTTTATTAGTATTGCTGAATGCCGATAGGTTGGTTTTCCATTTTTCTTCTTGAGAAGGCCTAGTTTTTTTCTTTTGGTAGTTGAGGACCTCTACTTATCCTTGAATGTCCTCAATTTTACCTTTTAAACAAGTTTATTGTTTTGAGTGGCTAGTTCTCTTGTAGTTCCCAGTATAAAGTCATCCAAAGCAGACTTTTAATGTCAATCACAACTTCTTTTAAAAAAGGTTTTATTTATTAGAGAGAGAGAGAGCTCACGAGCCAGGAGGAGGGGCAGAGGGAGAGGGAGAAGGAAATTCTCTGTGGAGCAGGGAGCCTGATGCAGGGCTTGATCCCAGGACCCTGAAATCATGACCTAAGCTGAAGGTAGATGCTTAACTGACTGAGCCACCCAGGCGCCCCTCAATCACAAATTTTAACACACGAGTATGAGAAACCCTCTTCTGTTTATTAATTTCTTACTTCTACTGACATATAGTCCCGCTATTCTAGATCATACATAGCATCAAGTGAAGTGGAGACATTTCTTTTCACATCAGCTCTGAAAGAATGAAAGGAAAAATTGTCCTTAAATGTGAACAGAGAAACAATGGATGGTGAACCATTTCCTGTAAATTACAAAGCAACTATATTTCCTGTTTCAAAACAAAGTGCACCGGGGCATGTTTTCTTTTCTATTACATTTCTAATAAAATCTTACGTGGAAAGAGACAAAGCAATAGACATTATTTTCCAGAAACACCAGATGTTGACCCACCTGTCTGATTACTGTTAAGAGGTGTAATCTTGTAGTTAGGTAAATACCTTAATTAATCACATGCCATTCCTGCATTGTTAGAATAAGTCAAAAGCTGAAATTCTGTTCAGAAATGCGAGCATGTCAGTTCGTCTACTGTAGACTATTCGTATACTGCTCCTATACATGTAGGCATCCACCAAGAGCTGCTTTGTCATTTTTGCAAACCCAGATTCCAGGCTGCTGCTCATCAACACTGGGCCTAACCCTTGGGCCTCCATTCCCTAACCTGGAATAATCATGTCCACTTAAACTGGTTCCGCCTATGAGATGACACAGTGCATATAAAGCAGCTGGCACCTAGGGAGCACTCAGTGATGTTAGCTGCTGTCTCTCTCCTTCTGTTATAATATTGAAGCCATCTCCCTTAAACATGATTATCGTCTTATTTATTAGCTGAAGAGCATACACTAATGATTCATTCTTGTAGTCAACGTTCATTCAAAAATACTAATTTCATATTATGTTTATGCAAAAATGGATAAAGAGATGCTCTCTGCTTCCAAGAAGTTCCTAGTCTAATGTGCCAAATTGATGATGGAATTTAAAGCTGTCTTTTAACTAAGTTGCAAGTATCTGTTTCCCATTTCAAGTACGTCATCTTTCCTTATTGAGTTACAAGGTCCCTTTACTCAGAGATAATCGACATTGGCTGAACACCAGAACCACATGAGGCATTTTCTTAAAAGCCCTAATGCCTGGGCCCTACCTGGATCAGTGACGTTAGAACTCTGGATATGGGTGTGTCTAAAATGCTTCCAGGTGCGATTAGAGATGGGAATTACTGGGTTAGAGCCAAGCCAAACTTGACCTCCAGGCCTTATTCCACTTGTCATTTTTTTGTTCCCCTTCCATTTGAGTGCGCCATCCCTTTCTCTTTTCTCTGCCACTGTCCTGAGTGACCTTCAGAAGGTGGTTTCAAATACCCTGTTCTGTGAGTCACACCCTAGATTATGGTCCCTGTTCTGTGTGGTGCTCTTTTTACTTCTGTGCCCTGTTTTTCCATTTGGACATACCGACAAATGAAATTTATAAAAATTTTCTTTGCCTTTTGCTTTTGAGTGTTTTATTTCCCTAATCAGTGTGGAGGCTTCTTGTGGAAGAGGTCAATGGTCTATTTTTTTGGACACCATTTCATAAGTATTTTTATACTGCTCGAGGCTGCTGTGGGCACTACACAAATTGTCTCGGCCAACTGACTCACTTCTGGTAAGCTGACTTCTCCAGCCTCCTCTGGCATTAGCAGCTGTGGAATCTCAACGTGAATTATTGAACTCTTAACTTGATTTTCCAACTCCAAATTTTAATCTCTTTCATTAGTCAGTTCTTTGGAATTTAATCTTCCTTCCTTCCTACTAGTCTAGATGAAATATGTAAAAATTTCTTATTTTTAGGCAGTCTTGTGGAAGGCACCTGCATTAATTAAATCCAAATATAATAAAAGCTATGGCACTGAACCATACTCTGCAAAGCGTCTTGAAGGCAGGGACCATGTCATATTTCTCTTCGTGTCCCAGACACATGTACAAGTACCTGGCATACAACAGATTCTCAGTCAAGCTTGTTGAATTAATTGCTTTGGTCCTTTGGTCAAATTAAACTTCATTAACAGAGACATTCTGAATTCATCTGTCTTGCTGATTATTTGGAAAATCGGATGTATTTCTAATAGTAATTTTTCTCTGCATTTATCTTTTTATTACTCATAAGTTCTGGGAATCTGACTTTCTTTTCTTATATTACCGTGCCTCCCTTAGCTTTTCAGTTCACTGACATTCTTTTGAATTTTGTGTTGCCTCATGTTGGTTATTGATCTGTCTGACTGTCTGTGGATCTATGAAGATCTAACACCATACCGAAACAGGGCCATTCTGAGTTGTTGCATTTAATGCACTTAATTTATTTCCTGAAGCTTTTTTTTTTTTAAAGATTTTATTTATTTATTTGATAGAGAGAGATCACAAGTAGGCAGAGAGGCAGGCAGAGAGAGAGGAGGAAGCAGGCTCCCTGCTGAGCAGAGAGCCCAACATGGGGCTCAATCCCAGGACCCTGGGATCATGACCTGAGCCGAAGGCGGAGGCTTAACCCACTGAGCCACCCAGGCACCCCTATTTCCTGAAGCTTATTAAAGAAAACATGGAAAATGTGGAAAAGTAAAATATCAGTTATTCACTCAGAGACCATCACTGGGAATTTTTTGGTGAATTTCTTGTATCTACACATTTTTAAAGCAGAGTTGTGATCTAAAACTCAACTGTTCACTCAGTTTTATAATTTATTTATTTCTTAATATTTTAAATTAAGTATTTTTCAAGGGTTTGTAAACCTTTTGTTAAGTTCTATTTAGTGAATCTATTGTATACTAATATAGGTGTATAATCATTTTAATAAATCATTGTCTTGTTGAACTTTCGTATTATACTTTTTTTCTACTGTAAATAATCCTGTGATGATCATCTTCATGCATAAAGAATTTTCTATAAATAGCATTATGTTCTAGAAGCTATGGCCAGGAGGATGAGTATTTTTAAGTTCTTGATACATGTGAATAAATTGCTTCCCAAAGATTATAGTCTCCCACAGCCCTGACATTAGCGCATCAGTATTTCCCCTTTTAATGAACTCTTGTCAGAGCTGAGGACTTATTTATTTATTTATTTTAAGGGGCAGGGGATCCCAAGCAGTTTCCACACTCAGCATGGAGCCTGATGTGGGGCTTGATCTCACCACCCCAAGATCATGACCTGGGCCAAAGCCAAGAGTCATACACTTAACTGACTGAGCACCCAGGCACCTCTGAAGACTTATTTTTATTATCAAAAGGATAATTTTTATTGTATTTAAGATTCCCCTACAGAGTTCCATGGTGCACATGTCTTTTTATGATTTTACTCCATTCACTTTGGTGCATTGCCACAGCTACGTGTGAATCTTTCCACACCGATACTACCTAGATGCATTTGTTGATAGGAGGAAACAGGTTACTTGGCTTGATTTGAATGTGTTGCTGTGAGTGGATGATAGAGGCTGGTAGGAGTGCACAGCTGTGGATTGCCTAACAGAGATGCTCAAGCCACCATGTCACATATGTGTTAGTATATGTCCTCGTAGGTTGAGAATATCCCCAAAGAGAAACTGAAGCTTAATTCGTTGGCTGGAATTCTTTATAGGAGTTTGAGTATCTAAGCTAGAGAAAGCTATAAAGTCATAGGGCATGACCTATAGACTTCTAAAAATGGAGTTAAAGTTTTTTTTCTAATGATAAAAGGCAATGTGGGCTCTTGGATGACTTCAGTTGACTCTGTTTATATTTTCGGGCCACTTCCATATTTCATTGTAATGGTTGGATCCATTGTCACACCAAAAGAGATGAAATGTAGCTTTGGTTTTGACAGCAGAGTTGCTATCTTCTGATTGCTATACAATCAGAAGAAATTTTTTTTAGGGCCATGGTCAAGTTGGCTGAAACACTGGTTTTTAATGTATCATGAAAGTAGACCAGGTATCCATTAAAATATTGGTACGTGGAGAGAGATTTTATAGAAAAATATGAGATAGTAATTTTTCAAGACACTAGTCAAATGTCATGTCTTCTCCAAAGCTATACCTGGCCACTTTAACTCCTGTTTGTTCTCCTATAGCGCTTGGCTCCTCCCACTATTGTAGCAGTAACAAAGATAATGTTTTATGTATTGTATCCCCCAAACATTATAGATCCATGTAGTACCTCACAGGGTCTGACATTCAGTAGGTCACTCACTAACAGATCATTGATTAGTGAGTGATGGAAACAGGGACCTGTAGGAAGAAATGGAAAATAATCTTAAGTGAATATATCCCAAATAGTGTATATCTTAAATTAGCTTTTTTAGTCAAAACAGGCAATATGGAAATGTGCTTCTTATTTGATAGATGAGGAAGTAGGTTAAAGCGTAAAGAGACTTTCAGAGGTAAAGAGACTTCCTCAAGTGTCACAGCTGACTCTAGGTTCAGCATGCAGATGTTCCACTTCTCGGTTCCATGTTCTTTTCAGACTACCTCATTATAATTCATTTTAGAATAGTGGGTGAATATAAGTTATTTTCTGATTATGTGGGGAAAAACCCTGCAAAATAAGCTTCCTTCATATTATGGGGTATGTTGATTCCTTCCGGTGTATTTTGGAATAATGCAAATGGAGAAACACCCCTTAGTGTAAGATTCATGGTATTTTGGGACTTCATAAAGAAGATTGAAGAACTGAATCTTCTCAGTAGAAGACTTTATAAAAATTGTAATGTTTTAGTGTTAATATCACATGCTGATGACTTTTACTGAGTGCTATATTTGAACAAATGTCACTCCTATATTTATACTTCATAATTTTTGTGAGTTAATTAGTGGAATAAATTCATATAACAAATAAAACTGTGTTTGACCATAGTTTAGCAATTCAATATTTTTGTTTTTCTTCTTTTTCTTAATACGACATTCTCAGATTTTTTTTTCTGTCCTGAAACATTCAGAGGAAGCAATTGTAATGTTTTTTTAAGGTAACTAGAAGAAGCAATTGATAATATAAAAGTTATTTTGAGCAAAGGGAAGTTCCAGTAGAGAAAATTGACACAACAGAAGTCAGTTCATACTCTTGACAGGTTACTATATCAATCTTTCATGATTAGGATTCTGTTGGACCTTAGAGGGGGACAATCCATGAAGTAAATCATTCTTTCTTTCTCTCTCTTTCCCTTTTGAAAGTAGACACTGGAAGAAACCAGTGGAGGAGGGTCACAGGAGAACCAGGCAGGGTTCCTGGTTTTCTAGGCACTCAAAGGCACCAGGTAGACACCATGGACACAAAAGAGGCCAAACCAAAACAACAAAAATAAACTTTTTAACTTCAGAGAAGATGACATCTGAGAATGACAGTGGAAAGGTACAAAGGCAAAGAGCATGGGAGTGTGGGGGAGCACAGACCCATATATAAACTCCGTGTTCCACCTGGGTTTCTGTCTGCCCTGTCTTTCATGTTTTCCATCCAGACAGCCTCCATGTCCTTTGGTTTCTCCATTAGTAAAAAGAAGATGAGGGCCGCTGGGTGGCGCGGTTGGTTGAGCGACTGCCTTCAGCTCAGGTCATGATCCCGGAGTGCCGGGATCGAGTCCCACATCGGGCTCCCAGCTCCACGGGGAGTCCGCTTCTCACTCTGACCTTCTCCCTTCTCATGCTCTCACTCTCTCTCTTTCCTAATAAATAAATAAATAAATAAAATATTAAAAAAAAAAAGATGAATGACAAAAGAAGGTTCCTTGCCTGGTCTTTTCGAATAAGATAAGGGAATGTGCCATTAGCTAAGATGTCCATTAATCTAACCATCACATGGTTCTAGCTGATGGTTTTAATTAGCATTATTTTCTTTGATTATATTTAATTACTCTTATAAGCCCTAAGCACTTTGGCAGGGATGTGACAGAGAAAGTTACTATAAACCAAATTATGAATTTTATTGCTATAATAGCAGTTGAAACCCATGACATCAATTAAATCCTCATTTCTTATTTCCTTAGTTCACGTGATCATCATTCTAGGTATGTTTAAACTCTCAGTGTGGCATAATTATGTAATCCCTTAATCAAAGGAACTCTAGTACTCTGGTTAGGAGAGACGGGAGTCTAAAACCTTGCTGGTAATGATACTGGAAGCATTGTGAGAGCCTAAACTGTGTCTTTTTCTTTGTTGTCTTTCCACATCATATAGCTCAGACCAAAGAACAGAAAAGAAGTTTAGTAAGTGGTGCCTATGGAGATACTGATGCTTGATCTACCCAGTTACTTCCATGTTCAATTCCTAATGGTCTGTTGCGACTTGACAGGTAGGTTTAAGTCTACGTTCAAGTATCAAATAGCATTGAAGTCACAAAATCTGTAGAATCAGAGTTCCAGGATATGTTAGGGTAATTAGTCTTAGCTGCCGCAACAAATAAAACTTTGAAATTTCAGGGGCTTACCAAATAAATACTTATTTCTTACTTATTACCTATCCCATTTTGCCGCTATAGAATTTGAAACATGTGGTTTCTGTGGTGGTTGTGAGTGGGAAAACTGAGATAGTAGAGGTACATTGGCTCTCAGTTGCTTTGGCCTGGAAGTGACATGCATTTCCACTCAGAGTCCTTGGGCTAGAATTAATTATGTGACCCCAGATGTACTGTGAAATATAGGGGAGTTCATGGAATATTAGATGCATACCAACTGTCTTTGACACATTAGGATTTCTGTGGAGCACTGGGGATTCCACTGTAGCTTTAGGTACTGACCTATGGATGCCAAATAATGTAAACATACAGATAAGCCAGACTTTTCTTCATTTTGTGGGAAGTTCTTTTTTTTAACTTAAAAATTAATTTATTTTTTAGCAAAGTAGAATTGACAGGTAATGTTATATTAATTTCAGATGTACATGATTTGGTATATGTATATATTATGAAATGATCACCACAATAAATCTAATTAATGTCTGTCACCATAAATAGTTACAATTTTTTTTATGATGAGAACTTTTAAGATTACCCTTTTAGCAACTTTCAAATCTACAATACGGTAGTATTAACCATAGTCACCACATTGTACATTATATCCCCATGACTTATTTATTTTATAACTAGCAGTTTGTATCTTTTGATGCCCTTACCCATTTTGCCTACCCACACCCCCTGCCTCTGGCAACCACCAATTTGTTCTCTGTATCTATGCGTTCAATTTTTTAAAATTCCACGTATAAGCGAGATCATCTAGTATTTGTCTTTCTCTGTTTGATTTATTCCACTAGCATAATGTCTTCAGGGTCCATCCTTGTTGTTGTAAATGGCAAGATTTCATTCTTTTAATGGCTGAATTTCTATCTATCTATCTATCTATCTATCTATCTATCTATCTATCTATCTCTATCTATATGCACGCCACATTTCCTTTATCCATTCATTCATCAGTAGACACTTAGGTTGCTTCCACATCTTGGCTATTGTAGATAATGCTTCAATGTATATGAAGAGGCATATATCCTTTTGAGTTATTGTTTTCATTTTCTTTGAGGAAATACCCAGAAGTGGAATTGCTAGATCATATGGTAGTTCTATTTTTAATTTTTTGAGGAACCTCCATACTGTTTTTCAGAGAGGCTGTACCTATTTACATTCCCACCAATAGTGCACAAGAGTTCTCTTCACATCCTTGACAACACTTGTTATTTCTTGTCTTTTTGATAAATAGCCATTCTGACTAGTGTGAGGTGATACCTCATTGTGGTTTTGATTTGCATTTTCCTGGTGATTACTAATGCTGAGCATCTTTTCATTCACCCATTGGCCATCTGTATGTCTTCATTTTTGAACTGGAATTTTTGTCTGTTTTTGCTATTGAGGTCTTTTACCTCTTTGGTTAAGTTTATTCCTAGGTATTTTATTTTGTTGGAAGAAAATCTTTTATTAAAATAAGTTAAATATGCAAGACAATTAAAAAAAATCAGGTCATCTTTTTGCCATGTCACGGTTCTGTAGGATCTTTAACTGGACTCTCCTATTCAAGTCCAACTGAAAAAAATTATACAAGCAAGTTCCACTGTAGATTTTAAGTTGCAAATATTCTTCTGTTCTGTGGTTCTCATCCAACCTGTAGAATATTTTCTTTTTAATTTGGTATCTGTGTTAGTCTGCTAGGTTGTCATAACAAAATGTTGTAGACTGGGAGCTTAAATAACAGGAATTTATTTTCCCAGTTTTAGAGGCTGGGAAGTTCAAAATTGAGGTGCCAGCATGTTTGGTTCCTGTGAAAGCAGACGGCCACCTTCTCACTGTGTCCACACATGACAGGGAATGAGCTGAACTCTCGGGTTTCTGCTTATAAGGACTCTATTGCTGTTAGATCAAAGCCCTACATCTATGATCTCATTTAATCTTAATTACTTCCATAAAAGCCCTTTCTCTAAATACAGTCATGTTGAAGGTTAGACATTTAGCATATGCATTTTGGGGGGACATAAACATTCAGTCTTATAATAGTGTCTAAGGCTTTCTTATAAGAGATGAGTTCCTCTTGCCTGAGGGAATGATTAGAACACAGGAAAAGTTACCAGAATATCAGGCATCTTCCTTAAGCCAAAAGAGAACCAAAGTTTCATACTGAAGGTCAAGCTGGATTCATTTGTTGTTCAGGACATTGAAATAAGCCTTAAGGAGGCTGGTTTAAGTTGTTGTTGCAATTTTTTAAAGCCCATCTGTCAAGAATTTTGTCTTTTTTTTCTTACTGACTTTAAGAGCTGGTTTCTTGAATGTTGCATGTGGTCACATTTCTGTACAGAATAGTTTGAATTACAGTTATGTATCTTTTAGCTCTAGGAACCCAAGAGGGGATCGTGTATTTCTCTAGATTTAGTTTTGAAGTTGTGTCCTAAGCAACCATGTTTTCAGGTAAATAACTGTCATTTGGAAATCCTTAAAGAAAGCCTTCAAATAATATGAGAAATTAATAGAGAAGTATTATGTTATTTAACTATTATAACAAGTTACTACAAAACAGTGGATGAAACTGGCCACACTTCCATGTAACAACCCATGTCCATCTATAGATGAATGGACAAAGATGTGGTATACACACACACACACACACACACACACACACACTATGGAATAGTACTCAACCATAAAAAAGAATGAAATATTGCCATTTGCAGCAACATGGATGGATCTAGAGGGTATAATCATAAGTGAAATAAGTCAGAGAAGACAAATACCAGATGATTTCACTCATGTGGGATTTAAGAAACAAAACAAACAAACAAAAAAAGAGATATACAAAAAACCCAGACTCTTAAATACAGAGAACTGGTAGGTGCCAGAGGAAATGTGGGTGAAGGGATGGGTGAACTAAATGAAGGAGATTAAGATTCCTGAGTAATGTATGGAATTGTTGAATCATATTGGACACCTGAAACTAATATGACACTTTGTGTTAATTATACTTGAATAAAAATATATAAAAGTAAGTTTAAAAATAGAATAACAATAAATGACTGTATGTTAATATTTTAAAAAGCCAGCACAGAACCAGGGAAGTATTATTTGATCATCTGAACCATTTCCTTAGATCATAGAGGACTGATTGGGAGCAACCTCATGTGCGTTTACTCTTAGCTTAGTCTTTTATTCAGTGTGAGGTCAGCTGTCATATAATAGAGTTCACTGGGATTTCAGCTTTCCCTTACATCATATACCACGTTACCATAACTGATGGAAGCCACCTTTTAAAATACCAAATTATATGGCTGAAGGAACATCTTATCAAATCAAATGCCTTGTGAGCTGCATGGATAATAGCTGGGAAAATTTCCATTAATTTCCAGCCTTTGTTCTCACTTTACTTTCTGCTCTAGCCTCATCATGTTCAGGAGACTGTAGTCCCCCAAATGAGGGTCAGAACCCCCTGTGCTGTCAAGCAAGAGTCAGAATTGCTTTACATTCCGACACTTTTGCTTCCAAGGGTTAAAAGGCATTTAGGATTATATTAAAGCATCAATTAGTTAATAGTTGTAAAGTTCTTTGAGGAGGAATAGCACTCACTGTATGAATTTAAGGGGATATTTTTATTATTTATAAAACACCTTGAAGTGTAATTATCTTTGTTTTAAAAAAAAAACACTTTGTTCGAACACAACAGGATGTTGTGATTATTGTCTGAATTAGCGAGTGTTCTAAGAGCTATAATTAGACTAGAGAAACCAGAGGGGATGTGGTGGATTGGAAGCTTGACTAAGGACTAGGACTTGAGAAGAGGCGCAAGCAGAAGGACTGGATCACAAGTGATTGCAATGGTCTTCTTTCTGGCACTGGCTCTGGTGGCAAGAATGTGGCAGAGAAAAGGAAATTTTCCTCATAAATAGCAACTCTATAAATTTGTCATAGGTATAGCACTCTCTTGGCCTCAAGTATTATAAGTACAGTATGAAGGAACATGGGCTTTGGCATTAGTCAGTTCTGGTTGGAATCTTGATTTTGTTTTGTTTCTTTTAATCTTTGATATAATTTAAATGTAATTAAATTACATGTAATATGTAAATATTTAATATGTAAATATAATATGGAAATGACACCCTCCTGCACAAGCAATGGGTTAAATAAGAAATCAAATGAGAAATCAAAATATGTCTCAAAACAAAAGAAAAAGAAAACACGATGTTTTAAAATCTATGGGACACAGCAAAAGCAGTTGTTAGAGTGAAATTTATGCTATCAAAGCTTGTACTAAAAAAAAAAGTTCAAATAAACAACTTAACATTATGCCACAAGGAACGAGGAAAAGAAGAAACGTGGCTGAAATTTAGTAGAGGAAGGAAATAACAAAGAAAAATCAGAAATAAATAGAATAGAGACCAGAATAAACAATAACAACATTGAAAGTAATAACCAGTTTTCCCAAAAAATAAAATTGGCAATGTTTTAACTAAATTAATACTTAATCTTAATTACTAGGAAAGGAAAAAGAGAAAGAAGACTCAGAAGCCAAAATGAGAAATGGAAGAGAACAATACAATAGATAACCACAGAAATATGTAGTATGATAACAGATTACTATGAACAATTATATACTTGCAAATCAGATAACTTTGAAAAAGAAACCAGATAATTTTTAAAAACACACAGCTTACCAAAATGGAATCATGACTCTTGAATCCAAGAAATAGGAAATCTTCTTAGACCAATAGCAAGAATCAAGTTGAATTAGGAATCAAAAATTTCCTAGCACAGAAAAGCCCAAGACAACATGGTTCCATTGGTGAATTCTACCAAACATTTAAAAAAGAAATTAATGACAGTCTGTATCAAAATCTTACAAATAATGGAATAGAGGAAACACATTAAAAATCATTCCATGAGGCCAATACTACCCTGATATCATAGTAGGACAAAAACAGTACAAGAACAAAAAAAAATCTAGTTTGTCTGATGTAAATATTGCTACTATGACTTTCTTTTGACATCCATTTGTATGATAAATGTTTCTCTATCCCTTCACTTTCAATCTGCAGGTGTCTTTAGGTCTAAAATTAGTCTTCTATAGATAGCATATAGTTGGGTCTTGTTTTTTTAATCCATTATGACACCATGTGTCTTTTGATTGGAGGGTTTAATCCATTTACAGTCAAAAGAATTATTGCTATGAACTTAGTGCCATTGTATTACCCATAAAATCACTGTTCCTGTAGATTGTTCCTTTCTGGTCTTTGTTACTTTTGGTCTTTCTTTCCCACTCAAAGAGTCTCCTTTAATACTTCTTGCAGGGCTGGTTTAGTTGTCATGAACTCCCTTAGTTTTTGTTTGGGAAACTCTTTATATCTCCTTCAGTTCTGAGTGATAGCCTGGCTGGCCATCTATGGCTAGAAAATTTTTCCCATTCAGCACTTTGACTATATCATGTCACTCCCTTTGTGCCTGCCAAGTTTCTGTTGAGAAATCTCCAGCTATGCTTATGGGTTTTCCCTTGTAAGTTAAGAACTTCTTTTGTCTTGCTGGTTTTGAGATTTTTCCTTTATCACTATATTTTGTAAATTTAATTACAATATGTCTTGGTGTTGGCCTGCTTTTGTTGATTTTGGTGGGAATGTTCTGTGCCTCCGGATCAGATTGTCTGTTTTCTTTCCCGGATTAGGGAGGTTTTTTGTTATTATTTCTTAAAATAAGTTTTCTGCTCCTCTTTCCTCTTATTCTGGGACTGCTGTAATATGAATGTTATTACATTTGATAGAGTCACTGATTCCCTAAGTCTGTTTTGGAATTGCATAATTTTTCTTTCTCTCCTTTGTTCAGGTTCATTATTTTCCATTATTTTATTTTCTAGGTCACTAAATCAGTCCTTTCCTCCTTCTGGCCCACTATTCATTACATCAACCCTGTTTCCAATCTTGTTTATTGTACTCTTCATCTCTGATTGATTCTTTTTTAACTCTTCTTTCCGTGGTAAGGGTCCCATTGATGTCTTCTATTCTTTTCTTAAGCCCAGTGAGTATCCTTATTATTGTTGCTTTAAATTCTCCATCAGGCATGTTACTTATATCTGTTTTGCTTAGATCTCTGGTGGTGGACTTATCTTGTTCTTTCATTTAGGATAAATTCCTCCATCTTGGCATTTTGTCTAAGTCTCTGCCTTCTGTGTGTTAGATATGTCAGTTATGTCTCCTGGTCTTGAAAGGAGTAGCCTTATGAAGAAGAGGTCATGTCGTGCCCCATGCCCAAGATGTGGTACTTTGGAGAGTGATTCTGGTGTGTGCTGTTGCACGTGTGTGTGCACATTGCTATTGTGTTTTGGCTGCACTGGCCTTCTTCAGGCCAGTCATCTGCAGAGGCTCTCCTTGCCTGCTGTGGACAGTTTGTTCCATGGCCCGAATGTGGTGAGTTTTAACTAGGTGTGCTCAAGTCTGCTTGTGAAATAAGACGTGATGCCAACTTTACCAGTACTGAGGCCCTATAGAACTCTTTGGTCCGGAGACGTGCCGTGGGCAGGGGTTTGTGCTGGTCTTCTAGAAACGGGCCGTGCTGCCCTGGGACTGACGCAAGCTTGACTGAGAAGGGCGATTCCACTGGAACACAGGTAGGTGGGCTTTATGAGTTGGACAGCCATTGTCAGTGCTGTCCTCTTTCCCATAGGTGACTCTGTGTTTATGGTGAGGGGTGGGGGAAGAAAATGGTGCCAGCCAGCCCTTTTGTTCCTGGAGAGGTGTCTCCATGAACACTGCCTCTCAGGGAGGCACTCAGAAAAGAGTGAATAATGTCCTCCTTGTGTGACCCAGGCACTCTTGGATTGCTATTTCCACACTGTCTGCCCCAGGATGTTTGCCTGCCCTCTCTCCAGGAGCAGTACAATGCCCTCCTGACCTCCTGACCCTGCTGACCTTTAAAACTCCAGACTTTAAAGATGAAGTGTTGGCAGGGGTGTGTGTGCTGGTCTTCTGGGGGAGGGCCCTGCCATGCTCGGACTGAGGCAAGCATGACGGAGATGGGTATTCCCGCCAGAGCTCAGTGGGGTGCGGCTTGGTGTAGACAAGTGAGGCAGCCAGTGTCAGCACTGCACTGCCTCTGAGGTGGCTCTGTGTTGATGCTGAGGGGCAGGGTGGGGGTGGAAATGGCGCTGGCCAGCTCCCCTGCTCCTGGAGGAGCCTCTCCGGGAGTGCTGCCTCCCGGGGAAGTGTAGTCCCACTATGTGCCCCAGGCACTCTTCAGGTGCATTTCCACACTGTTTGCTCCCCAGTTGCTTGGTTGCCTTCTCTCTAGGAGCAGGGATGGTCCTCCAGGCTCTATCCCAACCAAACCTGCTGACCTTTAAAACCCTGGGCTTTAAGCCTCGCTGGTTGCAAGACTTTTGAAATTCTGCCCCTCTTGTTTTCCAAGCCCAGGGCTTTGAGGAAGAGTTCTTGTGTGTTCTCCTGTGTGCTCCTTTCCCTTGCACTCTCTCTCTCTCTCTGGAGTATTTAGGATGATTCGATAGTTATCTAGTTATGTTTGTGGGATGAGATGCCTTGAATCCTACTACTCCACCACCATCTTGGGGACTTTGACTTCCTGGGAGCTATTTTGATCCTGACTAATCACCTAACTTCTTTGATCTCAGCTTCCTAATCCACGAAATGGGAAAAGTAATACATACTGTATGGCAAGTACTGACTACTGGGCCCAATTCATTATGGGTGCTCAATAAATTGTCTTGATAATCATGGTCATTCTTACTCATATAACATGAGAAAAAAGATGAGAAATGTCAGCGCAATTGACAGTGACTTTTTTTTTTTGAGTTGGGCCTTGTATTGTAATGGTTTCATCAGCGAAAAGTCTTGGTTCTAACAGATTAATTGGTTACTCCTTTAAGAAAACAGCTGTATGCATTTTGAAAGATATCCTATAAGCATTACAATAATTTAACCCAAAGAATGGCTTTAGTAGGAATGTCAAGCAGAGTCAGGTTGGTGGAGAAAGATTCAGGGAGCATGACCTACCCTGGACTTTTATATGGAGGACAGTTTACATAACAAACAGCAGTGGCATTTTACATTCAGAGTTTAAGAATTTGATGTTTGATGTGGGCATTAATGCAGTGGACAGGAAAGGGCACAGTGCATTTAAAAGTCAATTGTTGCTACATTAAGATAAAACATGACAATATTAGTCCTTCGATGACAATGGGCTTTTCTGCCTTCATTACAGCACCTCTTGGTTTCCATACTTAGACTATGACTATTCCAGAAAGAATGCAAAAAAGTATTTATGAGTATTTTAGACACAATTAATTTCCCCATTGATCTACTTATTTTTTAATTACTGAAATAATGCACATTTATTCTTAAAAAAAAAAAACCCTAACCATTCAGAAGTGTATATAGAATAAAAATTGAATATCCTTTACCTTAAAGAAATTTTAACTTTGAGGGGTGTCTGGGTGGCTCAGTGGGTTAAGCCTCTGCCTTCGGCTCAGGTCATGATCTCAGGGTCCTGGTATCGAGCCCCGCCTCAGGCTCTGTTTTCAGCGGGGAGCCTGCTTCCCTCTCTCTCTGCCTGCCTCTCTGCCTACTTATGATCTCTCTCCTCTCTGTCAAATAAACAAATAAAATCTTTAAAAAAAAAAAGAAATTTTATCTTTGAAAATTTTTTGAAAAAATATTTCATCAACATTTCAGTTTTCATCACCGTTTGAGGGGCCTAGTGACATCCTGGTGAAGGTTTGCAAACTCTCAGCATTTGAAGCAAGCACACTGTAATCTCTTTTATCCACAGGTTCTTTCAGGATGACTCCTCGACATAATGGCAGGACAGGGACCCAAGCTTCTGGCCTGGGAGCTTCCATACAGGGTAAGGGATTGGTTACACATGAATACAAGACAGAAGGACTTAAAGTTTCCCTTTAGGAATAACCAACCTCATAACCAACCAATAAAAAAAAAACACTTCTGTAGAAGAAGCCTGTGGTCACAATGTAATGTTTTTTGTTGTTGGGAGGAGTGCAGAGGGAAGGGCTTATGCCTATAGTGCCCTTTAAAGTAGAAAGACTGACATAGGCTTTAAAGTGTAATTTCTGTCTGAGGTTCCATTTCTAGACTTGACAGTGTGGAAAATTATCAAGATGTATAGGTAGTGTTGATCATTGCTGAAGATCTCTGCTGAAATTATTATTGCTAAAAAGTCTTTATAAAAGACCTGTTAGAGTTCTTGGTTTCTGGACAGCAGGAGCTTATAATTTCTTTCCACAACCATGGCAACAGATATGGAGGACGTGTATACAGTTGAGAAAGTATTGAACGAATTTGTGGGTGTACCACTGTATACAGGAAGGAATAAGTATATGCTGGATGGTGGAATAACTAGGATAATAATTTAGGAATTTCATTTAAAAATTATTTTGTTATCCATTTCTTCTTTGTTCAAAGAAAGGATTAGGCCAGCTTTTAGGGATGTGTTTCAGTTATCTACTGCAGTGTAACAAATCACTCTGAAACTTAATGGCTTAAAATAATAGCAGCTGTCTATGGACTGAACTCAAGAGGGTGGTTCTTCTGCTGGTTTTGTCTGGGGTTATGCAGCTTCTGTTATCTGGAGGTTATCTAGGGCTGGAGGTCCAAAATCGCTTTACTCATATGTCTGGCAACTCAGCTGAGATGTCTGGACCAGATGGGGGCTGGCTGGGAATCTATTTCTTTCTCTCCCTCCCTTCCTCCCTCATGCCCTCCCTCCTTCTCCCTCCCTTCCTCTCTCTTTCCCTCCCTCCCTCTTTCTCTCTTTCTACATAGTGTCTGCAGCAAAGGAGCTGGACCTCTCTACGTGGTGGTTTAGGGCTCCAAATAGGGTAAAGCAGAAGAAGCTCCCATATCTCTTATGGCCTAGGCCAGGACTGGCAAAGTGTCACTTTTCCCATATTCTCTTGATTAAAGAGAGTCACAAGGCCAGCCTGGATTTCATGTCAGAGGGAAAGGAGACTAATTTCTTGATGAGAAGAACAGCCAAGAATTTGAGTCATCTTCAATTCACCAATATACAAGACATGCAATAATAACTTCTAAAAATGGCCATTAAACTTTTTGATTGAAAGGCAGCTATCAGCTCTGATATGTTTTATACCAACACAAATGGTCTAATTTCAAGGGCCCTAAAATGTCAACTTGCCAACTAGCATGGCCCAAGGTTTAAGATTTTTTTGGATCAGAGTTACTCATAAAATTTTACAATATTAGAGTTGGGAGAGAATTTGAAGGTCACCTAGCCCAACTGAATGTCTTTTGACAACAAGATTGCAGACATTAATCGGTGACACATCAGTGGCACATGGGCTAGCTAATTTATTTATGTGACTAATTCACTATGACTTTGATTGAAGACAAGGTCATGGGACAAATACATTTACACGGAAGGGAAAATGTAGGAAAATATTCAGAGTATGGGATGTGTTCTTAACCTAGCAAGGCCCTACAAATGGAGATGTACATAATAATCCTACGTAACACAGAGTGCTTAGAATAGAGCAGAGATCAGAAAATCTGTAAGATGTATTTTACCAAGTGTACAATTTTGCTCCAGAGAGGAACTTAAAAGTGGTTTGCTACAACTCTCTTCCCATTAGTCAGAAAAAAGACTTCTTGGAAGAAGTGTTTCAACATCATTGGAAATGAGAAGCAGCTTTCTCATGAACTGCTTAGTTAATATAGAGAAATACTTAATTCTCCTCTCAGAGATTGTCTTTTTTTTCATATCCTTGTATAAGCTTGAGGTTTACTGAAAGATAAATCTTGGCTGATTCTTGTCTTAGTCTTTCTATAATACCTATTTCTTGTCTTCTTAGAAGAGGAAGGTGTTAATTGATCTGAGATTGTGTTGATTGCTGACCTCTGATATTTTCAGAATATATGTTTCTAGTGTGGGTTAGTATTTTAGAGTGTGTGTCCTAATAGAGCCCAGCAAAGCCCAGCCTACTGGCCTTTGCCCCTGAGCTCGTTGAAACACATGTCCTATTTCATTTTGTAGTTGTCCTTGTTAGCTTGGCTTAGCAGCTTTGGTCTTCTCATTTTCTGAAAATTGTGCATATGCTTTGAGGTATCAACATGCCTCAACATGTTCTCAAGGAAGCTTCAAGAGGAGCTTCACTATGAAGCCAGTACATTTTAGCTGGAAAAGGATAATTCTGTAAAAGAGGAAATAACAGGTAAGGGACTTTCCCCTGAAAATGGTAAGCCAGAGATTCCCTCCATCTCCTCTCCTGCCCTTGAGCTGGCTGATAGCATTGCTATTTCCTCTTCCCAGTTTCTAGCTTCTGTCTCCTCATTGACGAGCCCGGGATCTAGAACAAGAGCTGTTCCTTTGTGCACTTCCTGAAAGGGGTAGAGCTCCTTTTTGTAACATTTGTAGGTTCTTGTTGGGCCTGAGTAATTTTTTTTCTTATCAGTATATGAGTACTGTGATCCTTGAACTTATTTGGAGAGAATTTGTGCATATAGTGGGTGTATTAAAAAAACCCGAATCAATTAAGGTTTTTTTTTTTTTTTTACTTAGAATAATTTTCAAATGATTCCGAAGTCATTTAAAACATCTTAGTATTTCGAAGAAAAATACTCAGGTCCTAGCCTGTTTCTCAATATAAAAGATTTATGCAGCTTGGAACAAATTCACAATCTAGGTTCTGCTTCACTCGGTGCCCTTATGATTGAATTAGCTAAAATGGTAGGCATTTAAGAGTTGAGAAGACAAATTTCCCGGTCCCATGTGTGATATTTGCAAAACTTCAGATTTCTTTTTTTTTTTTTTAAGATTTTATTTATTTATTTGACAGAGAGAGATCCCTAGTAGGCAGAGAGGCAGACAGAGAGAAAGAGGAGGAAGCAGGCTCCCTGCTGAGCAGAAAGCCCGATGGATGCGATGCGGGGTTGGATCCCAGGACTCGAGACCATGATCTGAGCCAAAGGCAGAGGGTTTAACCCACTAAGCCACCCAGGCACCCCAAAACTTTAGATTTCTATTTCAATAAAGCTTAAACAGAAATTCTATGCAGTAAATCTATGGGACTTTTGACTGACCAGGAAAGCTGGCCGCTGTTGATATGTGCCTTGGCTAGGGTATGATTTTTCTTCTGAAACTTCATTAAAGTATATCAGGGGTAAACCAATGCCTATTGTCTCACAGTTTGGATTTCTCATTTGTTCTACTGAACTGATGTGATGGCTCTTTGACTCATTTCACACTGTTAGAAAGGACAGTTCTTGGCTAGAAAGGTCCCTGGTTGTTTGCAGTGCCTACACATTTGCCTTTTTGTCTTCACTCACCCTCCTACCCCACCCCCCATTTCCTGTGTGATCTCTGAAAGATGAGTTTTCTCAGAGACCCTCGAAGCTGATCAATACCAGAATATCTAGGTGGTCATCAGAAAGAGCAGTGTCTTAGTATTCTGAAGCTGAGAGAGATGTTAGACTCACTGACATCTCTCTTAGGTGATACACTTCTAAAGTGTATCTACACTTCTGCCTTTCCTGTTCTTTGCAAATCTGTGCTAGCATGGGTCTGACATGAGTGTTTTCTGATGCTTCACTTCACGGACCCATGTAGAGCTTGGCAGGGAGGTGGATGTGGCTTTCATAAAACGACCAGGACCTCCCACACTTTCCATTAGGGGCAACTGAGAGAAGAGATACCCCCCAGCTTGGCCTCCAGATCAAGAGTTCCTGCCCATTGTTACCAGAAATCCGGTTTCAGACAGCAGCCATCTTCCCATGGTTGTGGAGACTCTCGGAACAGGCTAGAACAAGAGAACAAGTTGTCAACCAATTTTGCACACTCAGGCTAGTTTAGCCATCTCAGAGAAAAAGAACGATTTTGCCTGAAGGCATTTCTGGTACTGATTACAGGCTGAAGGGGCCCAAGAGACAAGCAGCTCCTGACCTGGAATAGCTTGTCAGCTTCTGGGTGGTGGTGTGCGGAAGAGGGGTGGAGGGTGAGGAGATCTGCAATTAATCCTGTAGTCAGAGGGCCTAGGTGAAGAGAGACAGGAGAGGAGGAAAGCAGAGGAGAGGAGGAAGGGGAAAGATTTGAATTAGAAGGTTTTCTAAGGGAATAGAAGTAAAAGGAAGGATAGGAAAGCTAAAGACAGATCCTTGAGGGATTCCTGCTCCTGATGGCATCTCTGTCAATCCATCTTCTCTAGAAAGGCGTTATCTGAATAGGACAATCTGTAGAACGATCTTACCTTCTTTCAAAGTCATGAGACACACATTTAGGTTTCTGGCATGAGGCCTATTTTCTTTTTCTCTGACATTTATTTTTTTTTAATAAATTCCTCAAAAAAAATCGGCTGTAGGGTGCCCGGTTGCTCAGTGGGTTAAAGCCTCTGCCTTCGGCTCAGGTCATGATCCCAGGGTCCTGGGATTGAGCCCCGCATCGCATCAGGCTCCCTGCTCAGCAGGGAGCCTGCTTCCCTCTCTTTCTCTGCCTGCCTCTCTGCCTACTTGTGATCTCTCTCTCTGTCAAAAAAAAAAAAAAAAATCGGCTGTATTGCCACATCAACTCTTCATTGCCTAACCTCTTTTGAACCCACTCCAGTTACACTCCCTTCCTTTCCATGCAGGTGAAACTCCCATCAGGTGAAACTCCCATCCCAAATATCTACTAGTCTCCCCTATACCCTGTATTGGCCTTACTCTTCCTTCAATACCTGAAGACATCTTCCCACCCCAGGACTTTGTACTTGCTCGTTTCTTTGGAATGCTCCTACCCTAGCTACAATTCAGTTTCATTTTCATTCTGTTTCTCAGAGAGGCTTCCAAGATTACTGTGTCTTCCCTGTTTCCATGTCTTGCATTCTTCATATCATTGCTCATGATGAGACAGTATGTACAATACTAGAATTTAAGCTTCACAAGGGCAGATACCTTGCCATTTACTGCTTTATCCTCAGACTCTAGAACAGAGCCTGGTGCAAAATTGGTGCTAATTCATAAATGACAAAGCTGGATCAACCAGCTACCTTACCGTGTGGCATTCAGATAGCTCTCAGGGTGATGGATGTGTCATAGATTCATATTTGTTATTTACTCTATGTGTGGTTTTTGACTAGTCCTACTTAATTTGAATTAAATATGTTGTTTTGTATTTCTGATAGATTACAAACTTAAAGAAAGCATTATCTAACATCTGATAGTGTTACAACTAAGCAAATTGGTGACAATAGCACGTCAACTTTATCTTCAAGTTTTTGCCTAAAATATATTTAAAGAGTTAATTTTTTAAGAGCAGTTTTAGATTTATAGCAAAATTCAGAGGAAGGCATAGAGATTTTTTCCACATACCTGCGGCTCCCACGCATGCACAGCCTCCCCCGTTATCCACATGCTCTATGGGAGTGGTAAATTTGTTACAACTGATCAACCTGCACTGACACTTGGTAATAACACAAAGTCCATAGTTCACCTTGGGGTTCACTCTTGGTGTGTTATACATCCTGTGAGTTTGCATAGAAGTATAATGACGTATATCCATCATTATAATACCAGCTAGAGTATTTTCACTACTCTAAAAGTCTTCTGCGCTGTCTATTCATCTCCATTCTCTGGCAACCACTAATCTTTTTATCAACTCTGTAATTTTGCCTTTTATAGAATGTCATATAGTAGGGGTCATACAATATGTAGGTTTTTTATATTGATTTCTTTTATTTAGTAATATGCATTTAAAGTTCCCACGTGTCTTTTCATGGCTTGAGGGTTTAGTTCTTTTTTTTTTTTTTTAAAGATTTTATTTATTTATTTGACACAGAAAGAGAGATCACAAGTAGGCAGAGAGGCAGGCAGAGAGAGAGAGAGAAGGGGAAGCAGGCTCCCTGCCAAGCAGAGAGCCCGATGCGGGGCTCGATCCCAGGACCCTGAGATCACGACCCGAGCCGAAGGCAGAGGCTTTAACCCACTGAGCCACCCAGGCGCCCCGAGAGTTTAGTTCTTTTTAGTGCTAAATAATATTACATTGTCTGAATGTATCATTTTAACTATCTCTTTACTTACTGAAGGACATCTTGATTATTTCCAAATTCCGATAATTAGGAATAAAGCTGCTATGAACATCTGTGTGTAGGTTTTTATGTGGACATAAGTTTTCTACTCCTTTGCCTAAATACCAAGGAACACAATTGCTGGATTGCACAGTAAGAGTATGTTTAGTTTTATAGTAAACCATCAAAGTT
This sequence comes from Nasua narica, assembly GCA_028533885.1. Lineage (NCBI taxonomy): Eukaryota > Metazoa > Chordata > Mammalia > Carnivora > Procyonidae > Nasua > Nasua narica. The sequence continues at coordinate 110,295,643 of CM052809.1, forward strand.
ACTGTACCATTTTGCTACCCTACCAGAAATGTATAAAAAGTTTTATTGCTCCACATCCTTGTCAGCATTTGGTTGTGTTTTTGTCAGTGTTCCAGATAGTGGCCATTTTAATAGGGAAGTATTGGTATCTCATTGTTGTTTTAATTTGCATTTCACTGATGATATGCGATATGGAGTTCTTTTTATATGCTTATTTTCTTTTTTTTTTTAAAGATTTTATTTATTAGAGAAAGAGAGCAAGTGAGAGAGAGCATGAGAAGGGAGAAAGTCAGAGTGAGAAGCGGACTCCCCGTGAAGCCGGGAGCCCGATGTGGGACTCGATCCCGGGTCTCCGGGATCATGACCTGAGCCGAAGGCAGTTGCTCAACCAACTGAGCCACCCAGGCGCCCTATATGCTTATTTTCTATCCGTGTATCTTTTTTGGTAAGGTGTCTGTTAAGGTCTTTGGTCCGTTTTTTAATTGGGTTGTTTGTTTTCTCATTGTTGAGTTTTATGGATTCTTTATATATTTTGGATAATAGTCCTTTAGCTATTTTTTTGCAAATTTTTTTTTGCAATATTTTTGCAAATATTTTTTTCCCAGTCTCTGGCTTGCCTTCTAATTCTCTTGATATAGTCTTCACTTAAAAAACTGCAGAAGGGCAGAGAACTATTAGACTTCTACTTGACGTATGATAGCTGCAGCAGAAAAATGCGAAAAAAGAAACCCACAAGAACCCCGCAAACCTCAGCCTTCCATTGAAAAACAATTCAGTTCAGCTAAATATTGACAGGTGTCTTTGCAGTAAGAAGTATGATAAAGCATTTGTTTTCATCTAGACTTCAACACAGTGTTGCACACTATGTATAGGCATTTCAAATTTATTTTTACTTTTTTAAGTTTTTCTTGTTAATTAGACAACCACAAGCAGAAGAATGAAACTGGACCATTTCCGTACACCACACACACAAATAGACTCAAAAGGGATGAGAGACCTCAATGTGAGACAAAAATCCATCAAAATCCTAGAGGAGTATATAGGCACCAACCTTTGACCTCAGCCACAGCAACTTCTTGCTAGACGTGTCTCCAAGGGCAAGGAAAACAAAAGAAAAATGAACTTTTGGGACTTCATCAAGCGAAAAAGCTTCTGCATAGCAAAGGAAACAGTCAACAAAACTAAAAGGCAACTTACAGAATGGAAGAAGATATTTGCAAATGACATATCAGATAAAGGGCTAGTATTCAAGATCTATAAAGAACTTCTCAAACTCAACACCCAAAGAAATGGTCAGAAGACATGAACAGACATTTCTCCAAAGAAGACATCCAAATGGCCAAAAGACACATGAAAAAATGTTCCACATCACTTGGCATCAGGGAAATACAAATCAAAACCACAGTGAGATACCACCTCACACCAGTCAGAATGGCTAAAATTAACAGGTCAGGAAATGACAGATGTTGGTGAGGATACAGAGAAAGGGGAACCCTCCTGCACTGTTGGTGGGAATGCAAGCTGGTAAAGCCACTCTGAAAAACAGTATGGAGGTTCCTCAAAAAGTTGAAAATAGAGCTACCCTATGACCTAGCAATTACACTACTAGGTATTTACCCCAAAGATACAAATGTAGTGATCTTAAGGGGCACCTGCACCCCAATGATTATAGCAGCAATGTCTACAATAGCCAAACTATGGAAAGAGCCTAGATGTCCATTGGCAGATGAATGGATAAAGTATATATGATGGAATATTACTCAGCCATCAGAGAGGGGGAATACTTATCATTTACATTGAAGTGAATGGAACTGGAGGGTATTATGCTGTGTGAAATAAGTCAACTAGAGAGACAATTGTATGGTTTCACTCATAGGTAGAATATAAGAAACAGGGCAGAGTATCATAAGGGAAGGAAGGGAAAACTGAATGGGAAGTAATCAGAGAGGGAAACAAACCATAAGGTGGGTGGGGCATGGGGTAATATGATGATAGGCATTAAGGGGGGCACATGATGTGATGGGGGTGGGGTGTTATATGCAACTGACGAATTAATGAATTCTAGATCTGAAATTAATGATGTACTATGTTGGCTAGTTGAATTTAAATTTAAAAAATGGTAAATAAATAAAAAAAAAAGAGTAACCACCCCTGGAGAATGGCCCTTTCTGATACAATGCTAGCTAGCATCTCTGGACTATGCACTCTTGCAAGAATGTTGTTGAAAATCCTGAGAATTAAAGTTTGAGCTAATCAGCATTTATATCCCAATAATGATTCTGAAGTATTTTAAGGAAAATAACAGTCACTGTATATAGACTCTTCATCACCAGAAGTAACTACTATTAAAATATATGCTTCTTTGATAAATGTTTTAATATTTCTTTTTTTTTTTTAAGATTTTATTTATTTATTTGACAGAGAGAGAGATCACAAGTAGGCAGAAAGGCAGGCAGAGAGAGAGGGAAGCAGGCACCCTGCTGAGCAGAGAGCCCGATGTGGGGCTCGATCTCAGGACCCTGAGATCACGACCCGAGCCGAAGGCAGAGGCTTTAACCCACTGAGCCACCCAGGCACCCTAGTATATCTGTATAAAACTAATTTAGCTCACTGAATTATAAAACAAACACCTGTGTAAAGAACAAATGCCAGTGTATAAAAAAAACAAACACCAAGATAAATCATTATGAAAGCAAACAAACATTGCTAGAACCTTCCTGAATGGTTTCATCTAATCTAACCCTCACCTTTCTCCCACAGGTAAGTATCCTATCCAAGAATAGCAAGGAGTTCGTGCCTTCTAGCTTCTCACTGTAGTTTCTTACCTAATTATGAATCCTTAAATAATAGTTTGCCTTAAATTTTAATGATCAAAAAGAAGAGGCTTTTTTAAAAAAAATGGTCTGTAAGAGTTTAAATGATTTATTTTCTTCTATGCTATCGAACTAACCCCACAAATCCACTTATGCTGTGTATGGCCCCATAAAGCAGAAAGGATCTTTTCTTTGTTAAGTTAGCCAATTGTTCATTTATACTGTGTAATTCCGAAGGTAGGGTTTCTGTATTTGCTGGCTGTCAATCAGTGCTTGTGTATGGAACATCCCTACTTCCAACACATAGGCTTTCCTCAGAATGTGTTTGCTTATCCACCCGGCAATTATAGTGGGTCTTTAGCCACTGTTGTGTTTCCTTCTAAACTTGAGTCCCCTTACTGTACTATTTTCTTCATGGATGTTGATGATGATTTTGTTTGTAGAAGGTGATTTTTTGGTAGAAAAGAGGTAATAATTTTAGGTGAGAAAGGAGCAATAGTCCTTTGATTGTAACAAATGGACCAGTGAGCTTCAAATTGTTGATGGTGACGGAGGCTGTGTGTATGTAGGGGCAGGGAGTACATGGATATTTTCTGTACTTTCTTAGTTTTGTGGCGAGCAGTAAATAAAGTCTATTTTAAAAAAAGGCCTTTTGAGGATTCAGATGAACATTCAGGTTTGGGAGCCGGTGAGCTCGCTGGGGGGAATCCAGAACAGAAGCCTCTGCAGCTGGAAAGCTCCTCTCAGAGCCGCTGCTTCCTTCCTGTGCTGCTCCGGGAAGCTTGCTCTTCTGTAAAGCCGGTTCCATTGTTGGATGCCACCAGGATTCGAAAGTTCTTCCTTATATGGGACTGACGTCAGTGCCATTGTTACTTCCAATCATTGTGTGTAATTCCTCTCCCTGGAGCTGTAGACTAAATCTAATGTTTCCCACAGGAGGCCGTTCAGGTAATTGAAGACAGCACTCCCATTCCTCCTGTCCCTACCCCATCTGTGTCTTCCCAGTTCAAGGCTAAGGATGCCTGAACTTTGAATAGTTCTTCCTCTGATATAATTTCCAGGTAATTCCCACTCCTGGTTAGTTGCTTTCCTAGGAATTTCCATTTTGAAACTATTAACAATGCCTCTGGCAACAGGTAGCGACCACTCAGGGTGGAGCCTGGGGATGGGCTTGTCATTACCCCTTACGCTACATTGTTGGGAAGGGTCAGGGTCCTGGGAGGAGGGCCACAATGACATGAGGCTTAAGCAGCAGCTATTTGCCAACTGGTACGAAAGCATTTCAGTATTTTAGCAGTCAGTAGGCCTTGGTGCATGCTTGCCAAAAATCAGCTTCATCAAGCTCCCTCTTAAAACATTATTCCAGTTTGGAACGTGACAGTAGAGGTGGTCTCGGGCACAGAATTGAGAGTGGGACTGTGTCAGCTGGCACACAGAACAAATCTATTTTCAACTGAGGCGCCATGGAACCATTTTTATTGCACCTATTTTTTGCAATTTTGCGTTTGACTTCTGAACCTGAATGCAGGTTCGTTTATCATGAGATTTACGGCTTCTTTTTTCCTGCCTTTTTGGGCAGTTGGGTCAGTTGGGTCAGGCAGCATGTAGTCCTGTCTCATGACTTTGTCCTATCTGTAGTTGATGGCTTTTGATACCATTATGGATAATAAGGTCGAGGGAGGTAAGGCTGAAGAGACAATGCAGCCACACACCGTTGGAGACCCTGTGAGGCAAGCTTCAGTCTATTCATTCCGACTCGTTGTACTCGGAAATCACTGGGAGAATTTTTAAAAAATAGAGATAGCAGACTTTACCCCAGACCTCTTGAAATATCTTCTCCAAGGTGTCAATTTTTACAAAGCTTCCCAGGTAATTGTGATACATGGTCAGGTTGAGGGACCTGCCACTTTAATGTATGCTCTCTAGGTATTATTTTCAAATCTTATGAATGCACTTACTGGCTGGGTTTTTAGTCCTTTTCAATAGATTTTGTCAAACCTCATATCTTTAAAAAATCATCTTATGCACTACTTCAAAAATAATATTACTGTTCATATATTTTCGAACTTGGGGCCTTCAGTTTCCTGTGAGGAAAATATTTCTCATGATAAAATGGAAGAAGTTAGGCGACTTGTTCATTTCAGCATGTTCTAGAATTCCCCCCCCTCTTTGAGTTCTCTATTCAACCAATTTATTTTATTTTGGGGTATTCCGAATATCCAGCTTCCTGCTTTAAAAAACTCACCAACATAATCCCCCCCAAATTGTCTTCATCATGCATTGTCTTTCACTGCTCCACCGGCATGGAGTGGGCTGACAATATAATGATTTTGTTCCCCTCATGTAGCTAGCAGACACTTAGAGCTTATCCCAGGATAGACACTCTTCTAACAGGTTTACATGTATTAATTAATTTAATTTTTATAACAACTTATGTGGTGATATTATTGCCTTTATTTCTCAGGAACCTAAAAGAAAAGAGGTGAATTAATGTGCTGAAGCTCACACATCTGGAGAGAATGAACCTCCAGATTCCATGCCCTTAGCTACCAGCAAATATAAAAATGATAGTAGTACATCTAACATAGTTTTTAATGTGATGCTGTCTGTTTTTGGGGGGAGTGGAGTTTGATAGAGGGGGGCTAGAAGTCACATAAATGAGCCCAAACTAGAAGTGGCTCTGGTTACCATCTGGACTGTTCACTTTTCATTTACATAAAAGTATAGGTTCTAGGCATTGATTTCCACACAGAAAATTCTCTACTTTCATAAATGCCCTGGCTCTGTGATGTTTAAAATGTGTTTTGGAGTGAATAAGGGGAATGTGAATATCTGAATTTTATTCTTTATGTCTCCAATATACTGAAAAAACAACTGTCCAGGAATAATGTAGGCTTTTATTTATTTATTTTTTATTTTATTTTTAAAGATTTTATTTATTTATTTGACAGAGAGAGACACAGTGAGAGAGGGTACACAAGCAGGAAGAGGGAGAGAAGGAGAAGCAGGCTTCCCGTGGGGCTTGATCCCAGTACCCTGGGATCATGACCCCAGCCAAAGGCAGACGCTTAAGGACTGAGCAACCCAGGCGCCCCCTAATGTGGGCTTTTAGAAGGTAGCCTCTAACCTTGCCCCTAACTGTATCTGTTTTCTGGCAGACTTAGGTTCACTTCTTTAATGTTCCTGTGACTTGGCCTTTCTTTCTTTTCATTCATTCTTTTGTTCACCCAACAAATATTTCTTGAGAACTAATTATAGGCCAGGCCCTGGGGGGATAGTGATTGGAAAAATCTGGGTTTCTGCCCTCATGGAGCTTAGACTCTAGTGGAAGAAAGACATAATCAATCAAAATGTTATGCATTACTCTACTGTGTACAATTTGTTTCATCCTAGCAATTTTCACAGCGGATTATAAACATCGAGTTAATAGCCTATCCCTGCTCTAATTCTCATAGTTTGAGGGAAAGCCCTAGATTTCTTCTCTGTGCTCCCAGTGTTTGCTAATTCTGACATCCACGTAGTGCTTAATTGTGTGTTAAATCAGTGTGGCCTATAGTGATTCCAATTTTGTCTTTATATTTCAGAATGTTGAGAGATACTGTTAATTTCAGGAGCAGTTCAGGAGCATTTTAGGGGCTTAGTTAATGAATGAGAAGATGATTTGATGATGTCTTTGGTGAACCACAGTTAGAAATTTCACCATTTATTTAACATGAAGAATATGGAAGATAGATGAAATTTCCTTAAAAAAAAAGATTTTATTTATTTATTTCAGAGAGAGAGAGCACAAGTGGGAAGGACACAGGGAAAAAGAGGATCTCAGACAGACTCCATGCTGAGCACGAAGTCCAACATGGGGCTAGACCTCACAACCCTGAGATCATGACCTGAATCAAAACCAAGAGCTGGATACTGATTAACCCACTGTGCCACCCAGGCACCCCCGGAAGATAGATGAAATTTCTTAATAACCAGTCTTTGAAGTTTTTGAGCTCTTAGAGATATTTAAAGATCACCTGACTCAACCTCCACATATTGTCAAAGAGGAATTTGAGGACCAGAGAGGCTAGTTAACCCAGGCCACATAGCCGTTAAGAGAGCCACAACTGGAAACTGGGCTCTGCACAGTCCTCTTTAAAACAAAACAAAATGAAAAACCATGTAGTACTTGGTTTTTCATTTAAAAAAAGAAGAATATATGGGTTTATTTTCCCATCCCAGTTTACTAAAATTTTAGAATTTTATCTACTGATTAATTGAATGGAATGGCCCCATATTCTTATTTAATGACAAAAGCAGATCTTGCTAGAACACAGATTATTCAGGAAGATTATAATTATCTTGTCTTCCTTCTTGAAAGGCCAGTCCAGAAGTTTGTAGAGTAAGTTAAGGAGATTGTGGTCAATAGGGAGGTTGCTGGATTCAAAGGCAGCTTGTACAGGGAGATTAAGTAAGCAGGTTAAGATCTGATTAAAAGAACAGCAAAACAGCCAGCTGACCAAATTTCCCTAGAAAATACATCAAGTGGCATTGTATATATGCCAATTCCAAAATACATTCTAGTCCATGGAGAAGTGAAACTAAACCATTCTTTGTTTCATTTTTTCTAATGTGTATAGTTTCTGTCTTTTCTGAAAATCCAGATGGGATTGATTCTTAGAACCCTGCATGGAGTGATTTGTGTACGTTAAATTATTTGTAGGATGGTCAAATTACTGAGCCCTAAAACTGGGTTTCTTTTCTTCCAGTTTCCATCTTTTCCAAATTCATTGATCCATTGATTCATTGATTGATTCATTCTTTATCCAAGGATATTTTGAGTGTCTGTGTGCCTCTGTGTTATACCTGATTAGAATACAAATGTGAGAATTAACATTGACAACATTTACAGTTTGCTTGGCTCAGCAGCACCCAGAAATGTCAAGTTGTAGTTCTATCATTGTTATACTCTCTGGCGTCATCCAAAATCTCGGAAACAAACAACTTTTCTTTAAATATAATACAGAGATATCATCTAGTGGCTTATATAAATATCTTGGAGACAATTTTATTTTCATTTTATATATTTTTAAAAGATTATTTGATAGAGAGAGAGGGAGAGAACGGGGGAAGGGAGAAGCAGACAGAGGGAGAGGGAGAATCTCCGGCAGATTCCCCGCTGTGTGTGGCCCCTGAGATCATGACCTGAGCCGAAACCAAGAGTTGGAGCCTTAACCCACTGAGCCAGCCAGGTCGTTTGAGATAATGTTTTAAATCTTCCAAAAGACTACTATGTTCTTAACATATGTCTTTCAAGTTTCATACTTTAATTCTAATATTTGGATATTAGATGATGAGATAGATATTCATCCAATTCAGGGTTTTATAAACTAGGACAGTGGTTCTCAAATGTGATCTGAGGATCCTGGGCATGTGCAGGATGGTGGTTGATAGTTCAGAATTATCACAAGTGAGTTGCAATTTCATGTGTGCCCAAACATTGTCTCTGGTGGGATAAATATATACTGTCCCACATAAATACACACGTACCAAAAATATGTAGATAGTTCTGAGATGAATAAAGTGCAAGTTAATTAAAAATGATTCAATTTGTGAACACATTTTGTCATAATGTATTTTCCCAATCAATAATTATTAAGTGTTTAAATACTATCACATGTGTTCTCAAACCATTTTGATGTTTGAAAAATGAAAAAATAAGGTTTTCATACTCAGAAAGACAAGAAGCCACTAACATAAAACATGTCCCTTAATGAGCTTTGTTATTTTCTGGGTGAAAAGTTCAAATCTTTGCCCGCTGCTTCAACACTTTGGTTTCTGCCTTCTGCACTTTTTCTAATACTGTTATGTCTTTCCTTGGGCGAGGTAATAGAAGATTCACACAGAGTTCTTGTTATACAGAGGTGAGATAATTATTGTTTTGCTTATACCACATTTTATGATTATACTAAATATTTTCTGGTTTCTCATGCCGCAGCTGCTTACTGGTCCTGGATTCTAAGAAAGTGAAGTCATGATTCCTTCCAGGGATTGACTTTGTAGTTTGAGACTTGGGGATGATTTCCTGTGATGCCACTGGACTGACTGTAGAGTCCCCTCGCCTCCCCCACCCAGGAATATCAAACTGTCATCCACATCCTCTCATTCCTCTTCTCTTTTTTTTTCAAACTTCTCCTTATATTGGTTCTGTCTCCTTTGAACATCCTTCATCTCTCCCGTCTTAGAAAATAACCCTGGGACGCCTGGGTGGTTAAGTCTGTGAAGCCTCTGCCTTCGGCTCAGGTCCTGATCCCAGGGTCCTGGGATCAAGTCCTGCATTGGGCTCCCTGCTCCCTGGGGCGCCTGTTTCTTCCTCTCCTTCTGCTGCTCCCCTCACTTGTGCTCTCTCTCTCACT